>WBNM01020144.1:1201-45347 GCA_013399055.1 Ramphastos sulfuratus
TCTCCCTCTCCCCCCTTCTCTCTCCCTCTCCCCCCTTCTCTCTCCCTCTCTTCTCTGTTTTGTCTGTTGTTTCTGATTCCAGAGCTGCTGTCATGGTTCCTGTGCAAAACAGAAGAGGTCTTGTAGTTGCTTCATCTTGTGCTCCATCTGTTGCTACTGTAGGATGCTGAGAACACCCAGAAGTGATCTGGAATCTGCAGTTCTCTGAACTGCTCTGATCTGGAGGTGATAGGGGCAGCTTATCAGTCTCATGCCTCAGTGAAGTCTCCCTATAAACTGATTTAAAGGCCACTTTGGAGCCCCACAGTTGTGCCTTTCCAGGCATCTGAACTTCCCCATTTTCTGAAGAGTCTTTTCACATTGGGATGCCTCTAAGTTTGATGTTTTTAGCTGAAAGAAATCACAAATCCATCAAAAAACCTTTTTTGGTGTGACCATTTCTGAGCAAACCCTGAGCTCAGGGCTGCTCAGGGTACTTCTCAAAGCCCCAGTCCCTGCAGGAGGCTGCATTGCCTCAAACTGCAACTGCAAGAGTGGTCAGGGATTGGAATGGGCTGCCCAGGGAGGTGGTGGAGTCCCCAAACCTGAATCTGTTTAAAAGTTGTTTGGATGTGCTACTTGGGGTTATAGTTTAGGATGAGCCTTGCAGAGTAGGGATCTGGGTTGGGTTGGTGATCCTGAGGGGCTTTGCCAAGCTGAATGTTTCTGTGGTTCTGTGACTCTCCCACTCTTTCCAACAGAATAAAGAACAGCTACAGGAAGGATGAGCTGGTAGGCTGTGCTGTGGAAGCTTCTACTGCCTATGACAATATTATCAATGCCATCAAAGCAGCAGAGGAAGCAGCCAGCAAAGCTGGCAGTGCAGCTGACTCAGCACTATTGGTAAGTACCCAGGAGGGGCCAATTGATGAGGGGAACTTGCTGCATGCAACTAGGTTGGGGTTTGTTAACTGTCAGAGAGGCACCATGGACAGACCCATGTGTCTTGGCACATCTTTGTGGTAATTCTGTGAGCTGCTGTGCTGCTTGTTTGTGAACTGGGCTTGGTTCAGGACTAAGCAGGGTAGTTGCTGCCTTGCTGATGAGGCTGTCCCTGTGAGGCAGCCTAGTGAAGGGTGCAGAAGAGCCTGGTAAGCACTGGAGAGGGTTTTCCCTAGTATCAGGCAATACAGACTCACAGAAGCATTCAGGTTGGCAAAGCCCCTCAGGATCACCAAGTCAACCTAGAACTCTATTCTACAAGATTCACCTTAAACCATAGCCCCAAGCACCACATCCAAACCATCCTTACACACATCCAGGGCTGGTGACTCCAGCAGCTCCCTGGGCAGCTCATTCCAGTGCCTGACTACTCTCTCTGTGAAAAACTTTTTCCTAATGTCCAATCTAAACCTCCCCAGCCTCAGCTTGAGGCCATTCCCCCTTGTTCTGTCTCCAGTTCCCTGTGAGCAGAGCCCAGCAGCAGCCTCTCCACAGTGTCCATTCAGGTAGCTGCAGACAGCAATGAGCTCTGCCCTCAGCCTCCTCTGTTTCACACTACAACACACACTACAGCACAGAAAGTTAGACCTCCACATGAGGAAGAACTTCTTGACTGTAAGGGTCCCAGAGCCCTGGCACAGCCTGCCCAGAGAGGTTCTGGAGTCTCCTTCTCTGGAGACTTTTCAGCCCTGTCTGGATGTGTTCCTGTGTGACCTGTGCTAGATCCTATGTTCCTGCTGTAGCAGGGGGGTTGGACTGTAAGATCTGTGGAGGTCCCTTCCAACCCCTAACATCCTGTGAGGAAAGGGCCTGAAATTGAGGGGAGGTTTAGGGTGGAGATGAGGGAAAATTTATTTGCTGCAAGAGTGGTCAGGGATTGGCACAGGCTGTCAATGAATTGGGGCAAATAATTCAAAGCAGTCCTGTCTTGGCAGTCTTCAGACACTTGTTCAGAGAGGAAAAGACTTCCTGTAGTTTTCTCATCCTCCCAGGAATCTTCTAGACTGCAAAAACATGATAAACTTGATATGAATCACCTGTTTCTCACTTTAATACTTGTACTTTTACTTGGAAGAGGCTGCCCAGGGAGGGGGTGCAGTCCCCATCCCTGGAGGTGTTCAAGATCATAGAATCATAGAATGGTAAGGTTGGAAGGGACCTCAAGGATCATCTAGTTCCAACCCCCTGCCATAGGCAGGGACACCTCCCACTAGTACAGGTCACTCAAGGCCTCATCCAACCTGGCCTTGAACACCTAAGATAAGTGTGGCCATGGCACTTGGGGACATGGTTTAGTCACCATGGTGGTGTTGGGTTGATTAACTGCACTGGATCATTTTGGAGGGCTTTTCCAGCCAAGACAATTCTATGATTCTCTGATTTCAGGCCTTCTCTCTCACTTTGCACTAGCACTACACACAGGATCTGTAGCAGGGCAGTGCTATGCACAAGCTGCATGCTGCTAAGTTCTTCTGAATGCCCCAAAATTCTGTCAGAAGCTTACCAAAGACCAATGCTGTATTGAGTTTAAATTCACCTCCATGTTCTTCACATGAAATCTTCCTGCTGTATAGTTGAGTTTTTAAACTAGATTGGACTATCTCTTTTACTCTTGAAACGTGAGTGTAACTATGAAAGCAGCCTGATGCTTCTCTTGCCAGACTGTGAAGAGAGAAGACCTGTCAGGAAAAGCTGCAAAGTTAAAAACTGAGAGTGGTGCACTCCTGGATCAAGCACAGGAGACTGAAAAGAGATTGAAAGGTACTGAGAAAGCAGGTGGTGGTGGAAGTGTTGGCACAAGCCCTCCTGGAAGCCTGACTTTTCACTGCTGAGCAAAGCTCTGCAGCCCACACTTGAGCAGCAGAGGCCAGTTCCACTGCAGTGGGATGTGGTGTGATGGGTGTGCAACTCACTCCTGTCCAGCACATCCTCAGCTCTCTGTTGGTTTGGCAGAGCTCAGTGGCAACAGGAGCTGTGTGAGTGCTGGAGGTGCCCCCACACCTCCTGTCCAGCAGAGGTGGCATTTCTGTTTAAAAGTCACACAGGGCATTCACTGGTTTGCAGCTCTTGGTCCAACCCTTGAAGACATAAAGCAGAGACTTGAAGTTGCTGATGGAAAGAAGAATTCTCTGCAAACTGATCTTGTGACTCTTCAAAATAACCTCAATGGCATCAACAGAGGTAAGTTGCTGATCAGTTCTGGCTTGCCTCTTGCATCTGTTGCCATAAGGCTCTGGCTGTGCATTTATGTGTTTCAGATGACATCAACAACATCATCACCAGTGCAAAGAACATGGTAGAAAGTGCCAAGGATGTCACAAGTAATGTACTGGAGGAACTGCTCCCAATTCAGGAGGATGTGGAAGAAATGAAGAATACCTATGGAAGCACACAGAGTGCTGGCTTCAGTAAAGCCCTGATGGAGGCCAACAACTCAGGTACTGCAGGTGCTGAGGCCTGCCAAGGTATGGCCAGGTGAACATGCTCAGACTGGCAACAGGAACTTCAATCATCCAGAACTGAACCCAGCACTCGAGGTGTGGCCTCACCAGTGCTGAGTACAGGTGGCAGTCCCTGCCCTGCTCCTGCTGGCCACAGCATTGCTGATCCAGGCCAGGCTGCTGGTGCCCTTCTTGGTCACCTGGACACACAAAGGCTCGTGTTCAGCAAGCTGTGGACTAACACTCCCAGGTGTTTCTCTGCTGGGCAGTTTCCAGCTACTCTGCCCCAAGCCTGGAGTGTTCCTGGGGTGGTTGTGACCCAAGTGCAAGATTTTTTTGATTCTGTCTGCTCCCACAAATAACTTTGTCCACAAATTGCAAGTGTCCAATAAGCCTCCAGTCTCAGTGAGGGCTTCCTACTAGTGTAGGACCAGTGCAAAGAGCCCTGTCACCACCCAGCTCACTGCTTCTCTGAGAACCATGCAGTGATGCGTTTTTTCATCTCTTTTCCTCCTCCTTTCTGCCATCAATGACTCTTTTTTCTTTTGTTGCAGTAAAAAAACTGACAAACAAACTTCCAGACCTGTTCAGCAAGATTGAGAGCATCAACCAGCAGCTGATGCCAATAAGCAACATCTCTGAGAACCTGAACCGCATCAGAGAGCTGATCCAGCAGGCAAGAGATGCTGCAAATAAGGTCAGTCCTGCACACTGCAGTCCTGCTTCACCTCAGGGGTTTGGAGGCACAGCTCCAAACTATGGCTCCTCTTTCTCTCTCTAAATCATCTTACTGTGCTTGACCTTAGCCAAAAGGCTGAGAAGAGGCTCCTTTGTACAAGGAGTGCCATGGCAAAGCCAAGGGGTGATCGGGACAAGTTACTGCTGGGGAGGTTCCCATGGGACTGCAGGAGGAAATGTTTGCCCCTGGGAACAGTCAGAGACTGGAATCATCTGCCAAGGGAAGCAGTGGAGTGCCCTGCATGGGGCAGGCTGAAGGCTGAGCTTGGCAGGTTGGAGCAGATGGTCCTGGGGGTCCCTTCCAACCTGGCACAGTCAACTTGCTAGAGGGCAGGGATCCATCCAGAGGGACCTGGACAGGCTGCAGAGCTGTGCCCAAGGCAACCTCATGACATTCAACAAGGCCAAGTGTAAGGTCCTGCACCTGGGGAGGCACAATCCCAAGCACAACTCCAGGCTGGGTAAGAAATGGCTGAGAGCAGCCCTGAGGAACAGGCCCTGGGGGTCTGGGGTGCTGAAAAGCTCAANATTCTTTGACTCTGTGCTAATTCACTTTGCTAAAATGTGTGGCAGACCAGACACAAGTGTAGCTCAAAAGCAGCCCCCAGCACTTACAGTAAGTGTGATGCTGGGTGCCCAGTGAGTTGTACATAAAGCTCAGCAGAAGCAGCAGCAGCCTGCTCTGTCCTCCTCCAGGAGGGCTTTTCCTAGACCATCTCTGTAACATTGATTTGTCCAACAGCCTCTTTCTTTCCAGGGGATCCTGTGTTGGCTTAGGCAGCAGGGGCAGGGTTGGCTCTGCGGCTTAGAGACTGACACTGCCAAAACAGTTGTGTAGCTCTGTCTCCAGCTCTTCCTATCTGTTTGGAACAGGTTCAGAGGAGGCCACAGAAATGATCAAGGGCTGGAGAACCTCTCCTGTGGGAACAGGCTGAGAAAGTTGAGGCTGCTCAGCCTGGAGAAGAGAAGGCTGCAGGGAGACCTTAGAGCAGCCTTTCAGTACCTGAAGGGGCTACAGGAAAGCTGGGGAGGGACTTTTGACAAGAGCTTGGAGTGAAAGGACGAGAGACAATGGCTTTGAGCTGGAAGAAGTTGGATTTAGATCAGGCATCAGGAAGCAATTGTACCCCCTGAGAGCAGTGAGACACTGGAACAGGCTGCCCAGGGCGGTTGTGGATGCCACCTCCCTGGAGGTGTTCAAGGCCAGGTTGGATGAGGCCTTGAGCAAGCTGCGCTGGTGGGAGCTGTCCCTGCCCAAGGCAGAGGGTTGGAACTTGGTTGATCTTTAGGGTCCTTCCCAACCCAGACCATTCTATGAATCTGAAATCACACAGGAGGAAATCTATGACATGAAATTCTGATCTGGATCCACTCAGATAAATGCAGTATTAATTTCCTCTAGGAAATCTTAAAGGTCCCTTCCAACCCAAATTATTTTATGATTCTGTGATACTATGATCTTACAAGAACATCCTTTCACCATGGAAGCAGCTGCTGTGGTGGTCTCAGATCCTTGAGGCCATCACAAATAACCTGCAGGTACAGTGAACAGGGGAGCATGGTGTAAGGAGCTGTCACAGGATGTGTCTTCATTAATGCTAGAGGGGCTTTGTGATTTCCAGCAGACAGCAGAGTCCATCTCAGGGAAGCATCAGGATGTGCATGCAGACATCTAAATCATTGTCAGGCTGGTAGCTGCAGGGCACATCCTTCCCTCTCCCTGCACTGAAGGCAACAATTTCTTGGCAAAGGCAGGGCAAGGTTGATGCATTGCTGTCTGGAATAACACAGTGCTGTGTTAAGTGATAAGGATTGATACCACAGAATGCTCTGTTGTCCTTAGGAAGCAGACTGGATATGGTTTGGTAGGACTGGAGTCTGTAGAATCAGAGAATCATAAAATGGTTTGGGTTGGAAGGGACCTCTAAAGGTCATCCAGTCCAACCCCCTCTGCAATCAGCAGGGGCAGCCTCAACTAGATCACATTGCCCAAAGCCCTGTTGAGCATCATCTTGAATATCTCCAGGGATAGGGCCTCAACCACCTCCCTCCCTGGGCAACTTGTTCCCATGTTCCACCACCCTCATGGTGCAGAACTTGTTCCTCACATCCAACCTAAATCTGCTCCTCTGCTCTACTTTGAAGCCATTGCCACTCATCCTATCACTGCAGTCCAAATCTGGTCTGATTGATGGCTGGGATATGTAAGAGGTTCCCTGCAGTCAGACACAGCAGTCAGATGAGCAGAAGTAGTAGCAACAGACAGTTGTAACACCCTGGGCTCTGTTTTTCTCTGCAGGTTGCTATCCCCATGCGGTTCAATGGCAGCTCTGGTGTAGAGGTTCGCCCTCCGAGCGACCTGGAAGATCTGAAAGGCTACACCTCGTTGTCTTTCTTCCTCCAAAGACCTCAGCCAAGATCAGACAACCCCCAGAGGGCATTCAACAAGTTTGTGCTGTACCTGGGTGATAAAGATGTAGGTACCTTTTGAGATGCCATCTGATTCAATAAGAGACATGCTCTGAGAAGCAGCTGGGGGATGAGTTCTTTGACTGAAGGTTACAGCTCCCTGTGGCCCATACCTGTACAACTGGCACTTGTGCCTGGCAGAAGTGTCCTGTGCAAACAGGTCATTGCTGCTCCACCAAAGGACTTTCTTGGGTGACTGTTTGCCTTGTGCTGTTATGCTCCTTTGGGAGTTACTTCTCAGCCAGAAACCATCACACAGCAGTGTCAGCAGTGTCAGGTTCTGCAGCAGTCAGCACAAACTCAGCCCAAGCCCTGCCTCACAGCTTTGACTCTCTTCACACTGTGGCTCCCTGTGAGCTGCTCTGCTTTTACAAACAGGTGGTCATCTCCATCTTAAAATATATTCCCTCAGCTCTTAGGGCTTTTCTTTTCTGAATATATGGAATAATAGTCACAGATGAGCCAGGGTGTGCTCAGGTGGCCAAGAAGGCCACCAGCATCCTGGCCTGGATCAGCAGTGACTGTGGCCAGCAGGAGCAGGGCAGAGATTGTCCTCCCGTACTGGGCACTGGTGAGGCCACACCTTGAGGACTGGGTTCAGTTTTGGGCCCTCACTCCAAGAAGGACATTGAGGAGCTGGAGCAGGTCCAGACAAGGGAAAAAAGCTGGAGAAGGGTCTGGAGAAGAGGGCTGGAGAGGAGCAGCTGAGGAAGCTGGGGGTGTGCAGTGTGGAGAAGAGGAGGCTGAGGGCAGAGCTCATTGCTCTCTGCAGCTCCCTGAGAGGAGGATGCAGTGAGGTGGGGGTTGGGCACTGCTCCCTAGGATCAGGTCATGGAGAGGAAATGTCCTGAAATTGTGGCAGGGGACGGTTAGTTTGGAGAGGAGGAAAATTGTCTTTGGTGCAGGAGTGGTCAGGAGTTGGAAGAGGCTGCCCAGGGAGGTGGTGGAGTCTACATCTCTGGAGGTGTTGCAGAAAGCTGTGGCCATGGCACTTGAGGACAGGGTTTAGAGGCCATTGTGGGGTTGGGTTGATGGTTGGACTGGGTGAACTTAGAGAAAAGGCTGAGAGAGGATCTCATCAATGTTTATAAATACCTGAGATGTGGGTGTCAAGATGAAGCTGCCAGGCTCTTCAGTGGTGCTCAGTGATAGGACAAGGAACAATGCAGCACAGCAGTTTCACCTCCACATGATAAACTTTACTGTGAGGGTGCTGGAGCCCTGGAGCAGGCTGCACAGAGAGGTTGTGGAGCCTCCTTCTGTAGAGATTTTCAAGACCCACTTGGATGTGTTGCTGTGTGACCTGCCCTGGTGATGCTGCTTTGGCAGGGATTGGAGTCCATGATCTCTGGAGGTCCATTGCAACCCTTCCCATTCTATGATTGCAGTCATCTAACAGGAACCATTGTCCTTGACTGTTACTCCAAACATCTCTCTTCATCTCTCAGACACTGAGCCTCACTTTCAGTGAAGCTGTCTTGTTTTCATGACTTCAGCAGGGAGGTGTTACAGAAGTGACCATGATTTGAGCTCCTGTTGTTAAAGATAGAAAGCCACAGCTGAGCCTTCAGTGAGTTTCCAGCTGCATGCGGTGACTCAGGGCAGGCTGCAGGCTCTTCTTCCCAGAACTGATGAACTTAATAACCATTCTTATCAGTGGGTGGGTGGACTACTTCTGACTCATGCAGAGTATGCTGATGCCTCTGAGGAAGTGCTGCTGTATTTTACCCTCCTTAAGATGAATCATTTGTTAACGACAAGCCCCTTTGCTGTTCTTAGGCTTCCAAGGGCTACATCGGGATGGCTGTGAAAGGAGGACGCCTCACTTGTGTCTGCAACCTGGGAGATGGTGATGTGGAAGTAGATGTGCAGCCACTTGTGACTGAGAGTGAATCTGAGGAAGCCATTATGGACCAGGTTAAGTTTGAAAGGTAATGAGAGCCTGTCGTGGAGGGGGTAATTAGGTACTGCGAGACGATATTATAAAAATATTAATATATAATTTATTAATATTAAATAATCNCTCTCCCCAAAACAGAAGGAGAGAGAGCAGAAAAACATGTCTGCATAAGCCAGGACATGTAAAAGCCCAAGAGGCCTGTTTAGGCCTACCACGAGAGAGCCACAGTGCACCACAGTCTTTGCCCAGCCCTGTTAAGAATGACACGTCCAGAGAAGGGCCATGAGGATGCTCAGAGGGCTGCAGCTCCTCTCTGTGAGGACAGGCTGAGAGAGCTGGGATTGTTCAGTCTGGAGAAGGCTGCAGGGAGACCTTAGAGCAGCCTTCCAGTACCTGAAGGGGCTCCAGGAGAGCTGGGGAGGGACTTTTGGCAAGGGCTGTGAGTGACAGGATGAGGGGAATGGATTGAAGATGAAAGAAAGGACTTTTTAGGGCATTGAGGAAATGGATCCAAGATAGAGGAGGACAGATTTAGATTAGACATTAGGAAGAAGTTCTTCCCCATGAGGGTGGTGAGACCCTGGCACAGGTTGCCCAGGGAGGTGTTGGAAGCCTCATCTTTGGAAGTCTTTAAGGTCAGGCTGGATGTGGCTCTGAGCAACCTGCTCTAGTGTGAGGTGTCCCTGCCCACGGCAGGGGATCAGAGCTGGATTAGCCTTGAGGTCTCTTCTGACCCTAACAGTTCTGTGATCTTTTATCAGTAGGATGTGACCTTTGGCCTGTCTGGTTTGCTTGTAGGATTTACCAATATGTCAAGCTGAACTACATCAAAGGAGCAACATCAACTTCTCCAGTCCATGAAAGAACTCTGACTGCAAGCAGTGGAGGCAGTGACACTCTCCTAAATCTTGATCCCAGCACTGTTGTTTTTTATGTTGGAGGATACCCACCAGACTTCAGGGTACGAAGAGTTATTTAGTCTTCTAATCACCTTTTGCTCTGCCCTGGTGAGGCCACATCTGGAGGACTGAGCCCAGTTCTGGGCTCCCCAGTTCAAGGATAGGAAACTGCTGGAGAGGGCTACAAAGATGCTGAGGTTACTGGAACAGCTGTGATGAGGAAAGCCTGAGAGGATTGGGGCTTTCTAGCCTGAAGAAGAGCAGCCTGAGGGGGATCTCATCAGTGCAGATCAATACTTACAGGGTGTTTGTCAGGAGGATGAGACCAGGCTTTGTTCAGTGGTGCTCAGTTGCAGGACAAGGGATAGCAGGCACAAACTTGACCACCAGAAGTTCCATCTAAACATGAGGAGGAACTTCTTCAATTTAAGGGTGATGGTGGACAGGCTGCCCAGAATGGTGGTGGAGTATCCATCTCTGGAGACATTCCAGGCTCACCTGGACATATTCCTGTGTGACCTTTTGTAGGTGACCCTGCCTTGGCAGGGAGGTTGGACTGGATGATCTCCAGAGGTCCATTCCAACCCCTCCATGCTGTGATCCTGTTGTTTTTACAAGTGGAGGCTGGGACCAGCCATCTTCCAAAGGCTGTGTAGAAGGAACAGACAGGACACAAGGAGATGCTGGTCCCTGCAGAAACTGGCCTGCAGTATGCTAAAACTCAGAGGGGAGCATGCTGGTATTGCATCTGCCAAGGACGGCATCAAAGCTGTCCTGCCCTGCTCGCTATTAGCCCTGCTCCATCCATCTGACTGCTCTGGAGTGTGCTGCAGTTCTCCTGGGGTGCTATCAGCTGTCTTGGGTGCTACAGGCAAAGATAAAAGAATGTGATGATGTTTCCAAAGTCCCTTTCTGTAGCTTACTGATATTTGCATTAGCCCTTAGCAGCTGCACACCAAGATAAGATTTGCTCTGCTGATGGGATGTTTTTGATGATCTCTTTTGCAGCCCCCACCTAAGCTGGACTATCCTCACTATGAGGGCTGCATTGAACTGGACAGCCTAAATGAGCGCATTGTCAGCCTCTACAACTTCAAGAGGACTTTTAACCTCAATACCACTGAAGTGCAGCCCTGCAGAAGGTATGAGATAAAGGCAGAAGTGAATCCCAGCCCTAGGATTCTATTGTGATGAGTTCTTGTCTATTCACAGCCAGAGGAACAGCCACTGAGGTTGGCCTGGTCATTGTCTTCAAGCTCTTGCCCATTGATGCATTGCTGAGGGGGAATCCTCAGCGCTGGCACAACTCATACCCATGGCAACCTCAGCCCAGTGGCCAGCAAATTAAATCTCCTAACAGCCACAAACACCTCATGGACTGATGTGTCCAGCTCCTTTATGAAGCTGACATGAAGTGCAAAGAAGTCACTCACTGTTAGTTTCCTCTCCACAGACCATCAGTGGCTGACTTCAGCCAGGGGAAGGTTTTCTCTTTCCTTGGGTTAGATCCAAGTTGGGCCCCATTAGTGCCCCTGCACCACATGCTTTAACCAGAGCTTTTAATCCCTCTAATGAGGCAGAGTCACAGAATGGTAGGGGTTGAGAGGAACCTCTGGAGGTCATTGACTCCAAGCCCCATGCCAGAGNGGAGCAGGGAGTGGGTCTTGATGCTCCTTATGGGTCCCTTCCAACATGAGATGTTCTGTGATTCTGTAACTCCTGCTGAGTATGGCAAGGCTTAGAGGGGGAAAAAATTGATCATTCCAAGTACAATAGAATCACAGAATGGTTTAGGTTGGAAGCAACCTTAAAGATCATCTACTTGAAACTCCTCTGCCATGGGCAGGAACACCTTCCACTAGCCCAGGTTGCTCAAGGTCTCATCCAGCCTGGCCTTGAACACCTCCAGGGAGGGGTCAAGCAGCTCCTCCATTAGGCCATGCAGGGAATTCAGAACTGGGGGTGAGCAGGAAGGATGGCATTTGAATCAAACCACTTTTGAAATACCAGAAGGTGCTTTAAGCTCTCTTCCAACCCAAACCTTTCTATGAATCTATGAAAATGCTCCACAAGTGGCAGTGAACTCCTCCCACATCTAGGCAAGGCTGCAATGGCAAGGAAGAAGTCAGGAAGTGATGTGGTGACCTGTAGAGGTGCTCCAAAGAGCAGTGATGCTGCTCACACTATTACAGCCTTTGCAATCACTGTGAGGTGGTTTGGATCTGTTCTCAGTGCTGCAGGCATCTTGAAATGGCAAAAAGCCCTCTAGAGGTTTGGAGAATACATTTGGAGCTGGCACCAGGTCTGTTTGTAACAGATCATTATGGTTGATTGCTGTAAGTTTTAGTTTGCTTTCACAAATCATGGAATTGTTTCAGTTGGATAAAACCTTTAAGATTGAGTCCAACTTTCAACTCAACCCCACCATGGCCATTAAACAATGTCCCCAAATGCCATGGTGACAGCTTTCTTCAACACCTCCAGGGATGGGGACTCCACCATGTCCCTGGGCAGCCTGTTCCAGAGCTTAATCATTCTTTCAATGAAGATTTTTTTTTCTGATTTTCAACTTAAATCTCTCCTGCCACAACTTGAGGCCATTTCCTCTCATCTCGTGCCTTGTTACATGTGAGAAGAGCCCAACCCCCACCTCATTCCTCTCAGGGAGCTGCAGAGAGCAATGAGCTCTGCCCTCAGCCTCCTCTTCTCCACACTGCACACCCCCAGCTCCCTCAGCTGCTCCTCCCCAGCCTTTGTTACCCTTCTCTGGAGCTGCTCCAGCCCCTCAGTGTCCTTCTTGCAGTGAGGGCCCCAAGCTGAACCCAGCACTCAAGCTGTGGCCTCACCAGTGCTGAGTACAGAGGGACAATCCCTGCCCTGCTCCTGCTGGCCATATTTGCTAATCCAGGCTAGGATGCTGGTGCCCTTCTTGGCCACCTGGGCACACTCTGGCTGATATCCAGCTGGCTGTCAGGGCACACTGCTGATTTGTCTTCATTCACTGTCAAGCAGCCTTCCCAGGGTCATTTTGTTCTCTTTTCCCCTCAAGGCCTTATGGAAACAACAAATGATCTGCGTTAAAGCTATCCAGGTGGCAGTGAGATGCCTGGGCATTGTTGGCAGTTTCAGTGTGCTGTGTTTCTCTCCTGCAGGACCAGTTCATCAGTGTGCTCATCAAAGATGGTCACACAGTGTTCAGGTACAAAATTGGCTCTGAGCCTCCGAAGGAAATCGAAAGCAGCACAACTGTGAATGATGGAACCTACAAACAGGTGCGTGGGTAGAAGCTTGCATGGTTGGTAAAATGCCTGAAACCTCTCTGAAACCAAACCTCTGCTGCTGCAGTTTATTTGTCAGCTTGGCCTTTTGTGCTGGGAGGGGATCAAGCTGCTGAGTGTTAGTTTGGCCATCTGAAACACCTCCTGAAGAAGCAAGAGTTCTTCTCCTGTCT
Source organism: Ramphastos sulfuratus (assembly GCA_013399055.1). Taxonomy (NCBI): domain Eukaryota; kingdom Metazoa; phylum Chordata; class Aves; order Piciformes; family Ramphastidae; genus Ramphastos; species Ramphastos sulfuratus. Next base: position 14,081 of record WBNM01020144.1, read on the forward strand.
CTGAAATGAAATAAAATGTTGAAACAAGGGGGGGCATGTCAACAACAACAAAAAACCCCACAACAACAGCAAAAAAAACCCCAAAAACAAACAAAAAAAACCCAAACAAAAAAAAAAACCCAAACAAAAAAAAACCCCCAAAAAATACCAACAAACCCAAAGAGAAAGAACAGAAAGTTTGTACTAAGAAGCTTTTTAGGCCTAAGCCAAGTTATTCCAGCCCAGCCTTGCAGCAGGCTTTGTGTGTTATGTATCAATAAAGAGAACTTTACCCTAAATCTACACCAAAACCTGAGTGTTTCAAGGTGATTTTTCAGAGGGATTTTGAAGTTCACAGGCTCACAGGATGTTAGGAGTTAGAAGGGACCTCCAGAGGTCAGGAAGTCCAATCCCACTTGCCAGAGCAGGACCATAGTGTAGGTCACACTGGGGCAAGTTACCCCCAGCCAGCTGACTGACCTGGGCTGTGTATCAGGCAGAAGCCTCAGAATCTCCAGCTGCAAACAGACTGCAGTGTCTCAGGTGTATTTTTAGGGCAGTCTTCCTGAGGCCAGTGAAGCCTTCCCCTGTGTTTGGGCAGCAGAGCATTGTCCTCAGGCATCTGCTTGGGCTGCAGATTGTACCTTTGAACTGCTGCAGTTGTTCTGGAGCTACAGGGATGCTGAGAGCACTGAACAGCTCTGATCAGGAAAAACTGAGAGAATTTGGGCCTTTTGAGCCAGAAAAAAGCATCTTGAGGGGGATCTCATCAGTGATGATGAGGATTGATCAGTACTTACAGGGTGGGTGTCAGGAGGACTGAGCAGTACTTACAGGATGGGTGTCAGGAGTATGGGAGCAGGCTTTGTTCTGTGCCAGGGCACACACTTGAATGTAAGAAGTTCCATCTAAACATGAGGAGGAACTTCTGTAATTCAAGGGTGCTGGAGCACTGGAGCAGGCTGCCCAGAGAGGTGCTGGAGTCTCCATCTCTGGACATGCTCTAAACCCACCTGGACATGTTCCTCTATGACCTTCTCTAGCTGACACTGCCTTGACAGGAGATTTGGACTCACTCATCTCCAGAGGTCCCTTCCAACCCCTACCACTCTGTGATTCTGAATTTAAGGCACTACTAAACAAAAGGAGAGGGGAAACCCCAATCAAGCAAACCTTTTGTGCTGTGACTTTTTGTTTCGACCCCAACCAATCAAGCCTTGTGTGCTGTGACTTTTTGTTTCTGCTGAGTGAAGTAATTGCCATTGCTCACCTCTTTCAGATCCACCTGGTGCTGGCCAGGAGCAAGAACACTGTTCATGTCAGTTCCAACATTACAGCCAACATCAATGTCTTCATTTTCAGCAAGTACTACCTGGGTGGGATTCCAGCTTCTCTACGGGAACAGTGAGTAACTGTAGCAGTGCAGCTACAGCTGTGTGGAGCAGCTCTGGCCTCAAGCACTTCCTTTGCTGCTCTGTGTTGGGTACCATGTGCCATGTGAAAATAACCAGGGGCTCAAACACCATCCTAGCCTGGCTGTTCTGGCTAGCAGTGGGATCTTCATTGGGGTGTATCCTGAAGCTTGAGTTTGATCAGCATGGAGTAGGTTGCCCTGGGCAACCTGATCTAGTTGAAGATGTCCCTGCTTGCTGCAGAGGAGGCAGGACTAGATGACCTTGGGAGGTCCTTTGCAACCCAGATCATTCTGTGGTTCTATGTGTGTGCAAGAAGCTTGCTCTTGTTCTGCTTTACCATTTCTTGCTTTCTCACCACTTACAAGCTGCTCTGCTGGGATGTGCTCTGAAATATCAGGCTGCTGAGCTCTTTTTTTTTTTTTTTTCTTCCCCCCCCCCTTTTTCCACTCCCTGAAACTAGGTTTAACATATCCACACCTCCATTCCGGGGCTGCATGAAGAATGTGAAAAACCCTAGCACTGCATCTGTGATTTTTGATGAGACTGTTGGAGTCAGCAAGAAGTGTTCAGATGACTGGAAGGTAACTAACAGAGTGCCTTAAAAAGTTCTGCTGGAGTTCACAGGCTCTGCTTGGTTTATAAATTCTGAGCCACTAGGCTTCACTTAGGCCAAAAATTCTATTTGGTTAAGATGTGATGGTTATAAAAGAAGAAAAGGTGCAAAGTCCTGCAGCTGGGTCAGGGCAATCTCAAGCACAAATCCAGGCTGGGTGAGAAGTGACTGAAGAGCAGTCTGGAGGAGAAGGCCTTGGGGGTGTCAGTTGGTGCCAAAGTGCCCAGCAGNATCTTTAAGGTCCCTTCCAACCCAAACCATTCCATGATCCTATGAATTTCCTTGCAGGCCACTCTGCTGTGCAGAGGCCCTGCCCTCCATGCCATGTCTGTGTTCCTTCTCCTGTATCAAAGCCTGTTCAAACAGGCCCAGTTGTATTCTGTGCTCCCACACAGTTCCAGTTTGTGTAGCTCATCTGCACAACCCCATGCTGCAGAACCATTCCTCCAGCTGCTCGCTTTTGTGTCCCCAAGTGTGAAAGCTTTCAAAGCCACCAAAACAATGCAGAGAGTAGCTGGAGACTAACAGCAGGTGACACTCACTCAGCCTCATCTCCCTGTAGAGTTTGTCAGCTCATTCTCAGTGCTGCAAGCCTCTGTTCTGCACTGAAATCATTGTTCAGGCTTTGCCTCGGGCTTGGCTTTGGCTGGAGCTGGTCAATCATGTTGAGTAAGACACTTGTCCCACGTTGCTGTTTCTGCTGCTCAGAAGGACTGAAAGCACAATTCTCTCTCTTTCAGCTCATCAGGTCTGCAGCTTTTTCCAGGAAGGGAACACTGAGCCTGAGTGCAGCAGGATTCCCATTTCCCAAGGATTTCCAAGTGGGCTTTGGCTTTCAGACCGTGGCATCGACTGGGACGCTCTTAAATTACAACCTCTGGGTATGAAACATGTTCAAGTTAGACTCTGTGGCTGCTTTTCTTTCTGGCCCACTCATGGCTGGTAGTGATTCAGTTTGGACTCAGCTGGTGTCATAAAGCCTCACCTAGATCCCTGTGGTTTAAGGCAGGAAATGGCTGTTAAAAATCATCTCTTCACTGTGGCAACTTGCTTGGCATAGGCCAGGGGAACTTATCTTGGGAATTTCTTCACTTAATCAACAAATAATTGGACAAGCAACTGAGCTGTGAACTTGAGCCTTCTGTAGAGTGGCTCATGCATGGTGACACCACCTTCCCAGTAAGAGAATGGTTGACTGTTACTGCTAGCTGGACACGTTTCCCAGGGAGAACTGGCATGCTGCCCACCCAGGAAGGTTACCATGATCAAATATGCAGAGAAGAGGCCAGCAGGTTAGGGAAGGGATTGTCCCCCTGCATGCAGCACTGGCAAGGCCACACCTTGAATACTGGATTCACTTTTGAGCACTGCAGTATAAGAAAGGCATTGAAGTGCAGGTCCAGAGAAGGGCAGTGAAGCTGGTGAGGGGTTTGGGGGACAGGTCTGGTAAAGGAGAGGCTGAGAGAGCTGGGGTTGTATAGCCTGGAGAAGAGGAGGCTGCAGGAAGACTTTAGAGCAGCCTTCCAGTGCCTGAAGGGGGCTACAGGAGAGCTGGGGAGGGACTCTTTACAAGGTCTTGTAGATATAGGATGAAGGGGAATGGATTGAAGCTGGAATAGGGGAGATTGAGGCTGGAGATTAGGAAGAAACTTTTTGCAGTGAGAATGGTGAGACACTGGAACAGGTTGCCCAGAGAAGTTGTGGAGGCTCCAAGTGTTGAATGCCAGGTTGGATGAGGCTTTGAGCAAACTGGGCTAGTGGGAGGTGTCCCTGCCTGTGGCAGGGGGTTGGAGCTGAGTGACCTTTAAGGTCCCTTCCAACCCAAACCATTCTAGGTTTCTTTATTACCTGGTACTGGATGAGTGGGAAATGTTCTAGTGTAAGGAAGTTCCCATAAGAGCACTGAGAACTGCATTCATGACCACATCAAGCAGAGCTAAAGACATCTGCACTTACCTGCTCATGGTGTGGGATTCTCTTCCAGCCAAACATCCTTACCATCTACCTGAGACCTGGCTCTGTAACTGCAAAGATGGGAGAGAAGGAAATCAACCTGGAGCAGAAGTATGAAGATGGATCAGTGCATTATGTGACAGTAATAAAAGCAGACAACAAGTGAGTCCAGGCCTTTATCTGATTCTTTTATGCTGTTGGAGGAGGAAGAGTGAAAATTTCTGTTCTTTAGGTTCTGGCCTGGTTTGAGCTAGAACAGAACCTTGGCACAGATACACAGCTGAAAGTGGCCTCTGCTGGTAGAGGATGCTGAAAGAATGAAGCAGGAGGAGGCTTCTAAGTGTATGAATGTAACTGCTGGTGCCTGGGATGTTCCTGCTGTACACCACTACCTCTTTCCTGGATTGTCTGAGCTCTGACTGCTTGTCAAGCTGCAGTGTTGGAGCTCTTCCCCTGCCCATTGCCTTTACATCTGTCACCAAGTTAGACACCCACCCAGCACAGGCTCATGGAAGATGCTACTGCTGCATCCTCTTCTGTCTTAAGTGGTCTGTGATGTAGACACCAGAACAGACAATTTCCTGAGGGCCTCCTAACTCCTCTTGATGTCTGTGGAGCACAGAAAGTGTTTGGAATGATTGGTGTGCAGTGACCATTTTGACACAGAGGATGAAATGCTGTCCCTTAGCTGACAGGGAGAGTTCTTCCCTGAGTTCCAGCTGGAGCAGGATGTCACTGTAGGACTGAAGGAACACCTTCAGCTCTTGCTCCATGCTGCAGAGCACTTTCATAGCAGTGAGCACACACTGAGAACATGCCAGGAGTGAGCTAGGGAAGCTCTGGCAGAGTTACCCTGTAACAAGTAGACACCTCTGGCAAGTGGTCCCTTGCAGATCATAGAATCATAGAATCAAGCAGATTGGAAGAGCCCTCCAAGCTCACCCAGCCCAACCTAGCACCCAGCCCAGGGCAATCAACCAGACCATGGCACTAAGTGCCCCAGCCAGGCTTTGCTTCAACACCTCCAGGGATGGGCACTCCACCACCTCCTTGGGCAGCCCATTCCAATGCCAATCACTCTCTCTGCCAAGAACTTCTTCCTAACTTCCAGCCTGACCCTGCCCTGGCACAGCTTGAGGCTGTGTCCCCTTGTTCTGTCCCTGGGTGCCTGGCAGCAGAGCCCAACCCCAGCTGGCTACAACCTCCCTTCAGGTAGCTGCAGAGAGCAATGAGGTCTGCCCTGAGCCTCCTCTTCTGCAGGCTGCACACCCCCAGCTCCCTCAACCTCTCCTCACAGGGCTGTGCTCCAGGCCCCTCCCCAGCCTTGCTGCCCTTCTCTGGACACCTTCCAGCACCTCAACATCTCTCTTGAATTGAGGGGCCCAGAACTGGACACAGCACTCAAGGTGTGGCCTGAGCAGATATCTACTCTTCATATAAGTTCATGACTCTTTCTTTGGCTCTCATGCTTGTTTGTCTTCACTTTGTTTCAGAGTCCATCTGCTTGTTGATGACAAAGCAGCAGCAGCAGCAGTTGACTCTCCAAGAGCACGAGCACTGATTGAACCTATCAGATTTGGTGGAGATGATTTTGAAGGCTGCATCTCAAACATCTTTATAAAAAGGTACTCTGCCTAGAAAGATTTGAGTTTTGTGAATTTTGGCCTCTTTTATTCATATCAAAATCACTTTTTTGCTAAATTTCTCTTCTACATAGAATCATAGAATGGTAAGGTTGGAAGGGACCTCAAGGATCATCCAGTTCCAACCCCCTGCCATAGGCAGGGACACCTCCCACTAGTACTACTCAAGGCCTCATCCAACCTGGCCTTGAACACCTCCAGGGAGGGAGCAGCCACAACCTCCCTGGGCAACCTGTGCCAGTGCCTCACCACCCTCACTGTAAAGAACTTCCTCCTAACATCCAGTTTCAATCTCCCCTCTGCCAGTTCAAACCCATTGCCCCTTGTCCTGTCACTGCAAGACCTTGTCAATAGTCATTTTTCTGGAAGTGTTCAAGGCCAGGTTGGATGAGGCCTTTAGCAACCTTGGCCTAGTGGAAAATGTTTCTGCCCATGGTGGGGGGGGTGGAACTGGATGATCTTTAAGGTCCTCTCCAATCCAAACCATTCTATGAAGCCTTCATGAGTGCACAACATAGACCCAAAATATTCTTTTATCCAGGCAGATTATAAATGGGATCAGGTTGTAAGTAAAGCTGCTCTGCAGATGGTAATGGAATTTTTGTCCTGGTCCTGAATAAGCAAGACCTAATGTTGCCATTTTTTTCTGGTTTTCATAGAATCACAGACTGGTTTGGGTTGGAAGGGACCTTAAGGATCATTTAGTTCATCCCCCCTTGCCATGGGCAAGGACACCTGCTGGAGCAGCTTGCTTAAGGCCCCCCCTCAACTCTTCCAGGCTTGGAGCCTCCACAGCTTCTCTGAGTAACCTGCTCCAGTGCCTCACCACCCTCATGGGCAAGAATTGCTTCCTAATGTCCGATCTAAATCCATCTTCTTCCAGTTTGAGGCCCTTGTCCCTTGTCCTGTCCCTCCATGCCTCTGCAAAAGTCCCTCCCCAGCTCTCCTGTAGCCCCTTCAGGTACTGGAAGGCTGCTCTAAGGTCTCCCTGGAGCCTTCTCTTCCCCAGGCTGACAAACCCCACTGGTTATGCACAATTAACCAGTTAATTTTTGTGATCTGATCCAGAAATTTGATTCAGTTGAGGCTGGTGTAAACTTTTCCTCTTTTTTTCACTGGCAATATTTGTCTGTTCACTTTTTAATTCAATAGCTTCTAGCAAAACCCCTTTGATTAGGAGTGATGAGAACACCACAGCAGAGTTTTTTCCATAGCCATAAAGAAAGGGGCAGAACCAGGACAGCTGTGAAGAGTTTTTGTAGCATTAAACCAACATTTTTCACTGAGAAATAAAAATTGGAGTTTGACCATCAGGATAGTGGGAAATGCATTCTGCCCAGGAGAGTTTTGCAGTCTGTTGACACCTCCTGCTTCCATCACTCCAGGACAGGTCAGCTCCCTGAGGTTCAGAATCTCATTAACTACACTGCAAAGTCTGGGGTGTCCCTTGGAGCCTGCCACAGAACACACAGCCTGGAACCACTACTGCTGAAGGACTTCAGACATTATCCCAGGGATAAGATGCTCAAGGTATGCTTATTCTTGCTGTCATCTGCACTCCTTGTTACCATGGAATCATAGAATTGCTTCAGTTGGAAAAGCCCTCTAAGGTCATCCACTCAAACCCAACCCCACCATGGCCACCAAACCCTGGCCCCAAGTGCCATGGCCACAGCTTTCTGCAACACCTCCAGGCATGGGCACTCCACCACCTCCCTGGGCAGCCTCTGCCAATCCCTGACCACTCTTGCACCAAAGACATTTTTCCTTCCCTCCAACCTAATCCACTTCTGGCACAATTTCAGGTCATTTCCTCTCATTCTGTCACCTGATACTAGAGAGAAGAGACCAACTCCCACATGGCTCCAATCTCCTCCCAGGCAGTTTTAGAGACCAAAAAGGCCTGCCCTCAGCCTCCTCTTCTCCATACTAAACAGCCCCAGGTCCCTCAGCCTTGGTATTGATACCAAGGCTGTGTCTGCACAGCCATGGTTTGTAGAACTGAGAGTCAGGTGTTGTTATGTTCCTTCCATCTCACACCTGAACCAAGTTCTTGCTGTCATGAAGTCCCCTGCTAAACCTCTCCAGGCTGACAGCAGCTTCTGAGTCATTTGGAAAAGGCATTTCCTGCCTCAGGTGGGACTCATAAATGTGTAGATTGAAATGTTGGAGTTCTTTGTGTGCATGCACAGTAAATGTTTCAATTCTGTCCTACAGGATGAAGAGTCCTTTGATTATTTTAAAGCTGCTATAGTGCAAACCCAGCACAGGTCCACTTCTCCAGCCCAGTCCAGAGACAGCAGTGAAGCACATCTCTTTGGAAACACTCCCAACAGCTTCATAGCCTACATGATTTCACCACCTGCAGCTACAGACAGGTGATACAAACGTTCATACAATCAGAAAATTGGCTTGGTTGGAAAAGACCTTTAAGATCATCAAGTCCAAACATTCATCTTCTCTGTTCTCCTAATACCTGAATTGTCAAAGCTGTTTGAATTGATGTGTGCCAGGGGTCAGGACATTCTTACTGCTGATGCCTTGGCACATGGCAGAAGGGCACTTCAGGCATTTTTCTTCTGTGCTAACATTTACCCAAACTGGCCAAAATGACTTGGATGTGGTGGACAATTACAGTGCATACTGATGCCAAGTGCTGAGCCTGAGTATGTCAACTTCCATCCACATTCCAAGGTGCAGGCTGTGTAGGACACTGCTTGCACCCAAAGCTCTGCTGTGCTCCACAAAGGACTTCCACTGGCAAGTTTGATAGAATGGGTTGGAAGGGACCTCTAAGACCATCCAGTTCCAGCCCCTTGCCATGGGCAGGGACACCTCCCACCAGCACAGCTTGCTCAAGGCCTCATCCAACCTGGCCTTGAACACCTCCAGGGAGGGGACAGGCACAGCCTCCCTGGGCAACCTGTGCCAGTTTCTCACCACCCTCACTGCAAAGAATTGCTTCCTGATCTCCAGTCTCAATCTCCTCTCTCCCAGCTCAAAGCCATTGTCCCTCATCCTGTCACTCCCAGCCCTTGTCAACAGTCCCTCCCCAGCTCNCTGCATTTTTCTTTCATGGAGCAGAGGCAGAATGCAGCTACCTAAGCCCAGGCTGTCACTGCTCCTGCTTTCCACCACAGGTTGCACTTTTCTGTAGAGGTGAGGACTCAGTCCTCAAGAGGATCAATACTCTTCATGGAGGACAGGTCTGAGGGCTCTCACTTGGCTGTCTACATTTCAAAAGGACGTTTTGTCTTCTCACTTGGCTCTGGAGGAAGACAAATCAAAATCAGAAGCAGTGCTAAATACAACGATGGGCAATGGCACACTGTGAGTATATGGCACGGGAAGGGTGGTGAGGGCACAGCTGACATCCAGCAGGAACAGCAAACTGAATTTTTAAGATATTAGAACTTTGAAGTTTATTGTGATGCCTATAGGTTTGTGTGGTTAACAGGTATCTATTCTAGGAGGCCTTAGAGAGGCTAAAGCCCCCAGCATTGTTGTTTTCACTTTAGATATTTCAATGATGTGGTGTTTAATGGGGAAAAAAAACTCCAGTGGCTCTCTTTGGCCTTAGGGCTTTGCACTCACAGAGTCCCAGCATGGTGGGGTTGGAAGGGGTCTCTGGAGATCATCCAGTCCAACCCCTTGCTAGAACAAGGTCACCCCCAGCAGCTTGCCCAGGATCACAGTGTCCAGGTGGGTTTGGAATCTCTCCAGAGAAGCAGATCCCACAACCTTTCTGGGCAGCCTCCTCTGGGGCTCTGGCAAGTAGTTTTTTCCTCATGTTTAAGTGAAACCTCCTGGGTTCCAGTTTGTACCCATTGCCCCTTGTCTTATTGCTGGGCACCACTGACAAGAGCCTGGCCCCATCCTCTTACCCCCACCCTTTAGGTCTTGCCAAGGATTGATCAGATCCCCTCTGGGGACTCCACAACTTCTCCAGGGCTCAGCACCCTCACCCCAAAGAAGTTTCTCCTTCTGCTCAGCTGGACCCTCCTGGGTTCCAGTTTGTGCCCCTTGTCCTGACAAGAGCTTGGCTCCATCCTGTTGCCCCCCAACCCTTTCCTGAGCAGCACTGAAGAGGTGTCCCTGTGCCAGACAAGCACTCAGTGATGTCTGCCCCTGCCCAGGTGGTGCTCAGCCTGGCCGGGCAGAGCCTGCGCCTGGTGGTCGATGGTCTGAGGGCCCAGCATGGGAGCTTGCCAACAAATTCCTCCACCAGCTTCAGGCCTCCAGTCTACGTGGGAGGGCTGCCATGGCTGCACAGACAGGTAAGTAAATCACACATCTGCTGCACTCCCTGCTCCTCTGAGCCTTGCTGTGCAGGACTGCCCTGCTGGCAAGCTCTGGGGATGTTTGCAAGCGCTGAGTGAGCACCACCTGGGACTGCTGTTTGCAGTTGTCCATCCCAGCTGGCTTTGCTCACCTGTTCACACTGCTCTCAGCAGGTCCTGCACTTCCAGCATGTGTGGATAAGAAACTGAGGACAATCATGTGGTGCTTTTATTTCTCCTTATAAAATAGGAAAAGACCAAAGTCTTTTGGAAGCAGAAGTGGAGAAGAGAAGGCTCTGGGGACAGGCTGGGAGAGTTGTGGCTGCTCAGCCTGGAGAACAGAAGGCTGCAGGGAGACCTTAGAGCAGCCTTCCAGTACCTGAAGGGGCTGCAGGAAAGCTGGGGAGGGACTTTTGAGAAGGGCTGGGAGTGACAGGATGAGGGACAATGGATTAAAGATGGAAGAGAGGAGATTGAGTCTGGAAATGGAGACTGGAGATGAGGAAGAAGTGATTTCCAGTGAGGGTGGTGAGAGACTGGCACAGGCTGCTCAGGAGGGCTGTAGATGCCCCTTCCTGGAGGTGTTCAAGGCTAGGTTGGATGAGGCCTTGAGCAACCTGGCCTGGTGGGAGGTATCCCTGCCCTTCCATCCTGGCAGGGGGGTTGGAACTGAATGATCTTTAAGGTCCCTTCAAACCAACCCATTCTGTGATTCTATGAATTCCAGGAATACTCTTCCCACAGAACATTTACCTCCATGGGCTAAGCAGTAACCTGCAGAGAAGCAAAGGCCTTCCCCTCCTAAGGAGCTCAGAATGCAGAACTGGATTTTACTGTGAATTGTGTGTGGGTCCTACTGTTCTGAAACTTGGGCATTTTATAAAATTAGATTTGACTAAACAACCTCTTAGGAAGGGGAAGGTGAGCCTGAGGTGTCCCTGCTCCTGTTAGGGTGTCTGTGACACCTCCTTGGAAGCATCTGTTCTGCAAGCAGGAGTTCTAGTAACTCAAAATCAGCTGTTGCTGTACTGGTTTGAGCTGGTTTGAACAGATTTTGCAATACACAAAGTCCCAGAGTGCCAGGTGGGAAGGGACCCCCAGGACCATCTGCTCCAACCTTTCCAGCTCACAGCAGAGCTGAACTGAGCTGCCCAGCACCCTGCCAAGCTCAGCCTTCAGACTGTCCCATGCAGGGCACTCCACTGCTTCCCTTGAGAGATAATTCCAGTCCCTGACTCTTCTCAGGAGCAAAATTTGTCCTGCAGTCCCATGGGAACCTCCCCAGCAGTAACTTGTCCCCATCACCCCTTGGCTTTGCCATGGCACTCCTTGTACAAAGGGAGTCTCCATCCTGCTGCCAGCCTCCCTCCATGTGCTGGTGCCTGGTGACAAGGTCTGCCCTGAGCCTTCTCTTCTGCAGGCTGCACACCCCCAGCTCTCAGCCTCTTCTCACAGGGCTGACAGCCCTCTGAGCACTCTCCTGGCCCTTCTCTGCACACTTTCATTTTCTTTCCTGCCTCAGAGTGGGGGTTAGGAGCCTTTAGTGCCAGCTGACTTTCCACAGCCCAACAGCACCAATGCACATTCTTACCAAGATAATGCTGTTGTGTTCATGGCTTGAAATATGCTTCCAGAATATGCCAACAAAGAGTTTCAAGGGCTGCCTGAGGAATTTGAAGATGAATGGAGAAGTCCTGAAGGCACCCCAGCAAAAAAATGGTGTCCTTCCATGTCTGGATGTTGCCATGGACACAGGGATTTATTTCTTTGATGAAGGAGGATACATCACCATTGGTAAGCTGCATGGAGATCATGGTGTATGGAATCATGTCTTAAGTGTCTATCTGCAAGGCTTTTTCTAGGTGAAGTTCCTATTATCAACTAAGATCCTCTACCCACTGTCCCACTCTCCACAGGCAATCTGCTCTTGGGTTTGGACTTTAGGATTGTGTTTAGCATTCGGCCAAGGAGTCCAGCAGGGACTCTCCTCCATGCTGGAAGCAAGCAGGACAGCTACCTGACTGTTTACATGGCAGGAGGAAAGGTAAGAGCAGGCTCTGCTTCCCTTTCTGCTGCACTGCCCTCCTTCAGCCAGGGGCATTCTGACCTTGGGCCCTGGGCTCAAGCTGGCAGATAGTGTTGATCTGCTGGAGGGTAGGAAGGCTCTGCAAAGGGACCTGGCCAGGCTGGATCTGTGCAATGAGAGCAGTGGGATGAGGTTCAGCAATATCAAGTGCAAGGTTCTGCACTTGGGTCACAACAACCTCATGAATGCTCCAGGACTGGGGCAGAGTGGCTGGAAACTGCCCAGAAGAAAAGGACCTGGGGATGCTGGTTGACAGCAGCCAAAGATGAGCCAGCACCTGGAGTCCTGGCTTCAGTTTTGGGCCCCTCATTACAAGAAGGACATTGAGAGGCTGGAGCAGGTCCAGAGAAGGGCAACAAAGCTGGGAAAGGGTCTGGAGAAGAGGGCTGGGGAGGAGCAGCTGAGGGAGCTGGGGGTGTGCAGTGTGGAGCAGAGGAGGCTGAGGGCAGAGCTCATTGCTCTCTGCAGCTCCCTGAGAGGAGGCTGCAGGCAGCTGGGGGTTGGGCTCTGCTCCCTAGGCTCAGGTGATGGAAGGAGAGGAAATGTCCTGAAATTGTGCCAGGGGAGGGTTAGGTTGGAGAGGAGGAAAAATGTCTTTGGTGCCAGAGTGGTCAGGGACTGGCAGAGGCTGCCCAGGGAGGTGGTGGAGTGCCCATGGCTGGAGGTGTTGCAGAAAGCTGTGGCCATGGCACTTGGGGACAGGGTTTGGTGGCCATGGTGGGGTTGGGTTGCTGGTTGGACTGGATGAGCTTGGAGGTCTTGTCCAACTGAAACAATTCCATGATTCTGTATCATCTTCTGGGATTCCATTAGGGTATCTCAGTTCCCTCTTGGAGAGGATAACTTCTGAGTTATATATCCCAAGACTCACTGTCACCTGAGATGAAGCCAAACCATCTCCAGTTCAGGAAGTTACTTACAGGCCTGTAGTTTCCTGTTGCTAGTTTGGTTTTGGGGTTTGTTTTTTTTTGTTGGGTTTTTTTTTTTTTTTTCCATATTAAATGAAAAGGTAACTCTTTTCCAGATCATTGTGGCTGGGAATCATGGTGCTGGAGAGTTCCAGACATCAGTGACACCAAAGCACCCTCTGACTGATGGCCAGTGGCACACTATTGCAGGTACATGGTGTCATGCCAGCCCTTCTGAAACTTTGTAAGGCTGGTGGGCACAGCTCTGCAGCTCCAGGGTTTTATTGACCATTTCCCTGCTGTTCATTCTGAGAACACTCTTTAGGCCAAGGCAGCTGCCTCAAGTTAATTTAGGGTTTATACAAGATAGGCTTTTGGGGGCTGCATTTAGCCCCAGAGGACCTGGATGTGTCCATCTGAATAAAATCTCTCCTTTTCCCATGAGTTCAGTTTCCAGACTGATGCTGTTTAAAAGCAGAGCCCTATCTACTTGTGCCTCACTGGGGCTGTGAAGTGTGCTCATTGTCCTCCTTCTTTGCAGTCTCTCAGAAGGAGGATGTGGTGCAGCTGGAGCTGGGCACACAGAGCAACTACACCACTGCACAACTACCACCACCTCCTCCTGCCCGTGGGCATCAGCCACTCTACTTTGGCAAAATTCCAGGTAATCAGAATGCCAGGTGGGAAGGGACCCCCAGGACCATCTGCTCCAACCTCTCCAGCTCACAGCAGAGCTGAACTGAGCTGCCCAGCACCCTGCCAAGCTCAGCCTTCAGCCTGTCCCATGCAGGACACTCCACTGCTTCCCTTGGCAGATGATTCCAGTCTCTGACTGTTCCCAGGGGCAAACATTTCCTCCTGCAGTCCCATGGGAACCTCCCCAGCAGTAACTTGTCCCCATCACCCCTTGGCTTTGCCATGGCACTCCTTGTACAAAGGGAGTCTCCATCCTGCTGCCAGCCTCCCTCCATGTGCTGGTGCCTGGTGACAAGGTCTGCCCTGAGCCTTCTCTTCTGCAGGCTGCACTCCCCCAGCTCTCAGCCTCTCCTCACAGTGCTGCCAGCCCTCTGAGCACTCTCCTGGCCCTTCTCTGCACACTTTCATTTTCTTTCCTGCCTCAGAGGTGGGGGTTAGGAGCCTTTAGTGCCAGCTGACTTTCCACAGCCCAATGCACTTTCTTACCAAGATAATGGCTGCTGTGCTGTTGTTCTTCTGCAGTCCCATGGGAATCTCCCAGCAGTAACTTGTCCCCATCACCCCCTGGCTTTGTCATGGCACTCCCTGTACAAAGGGAGTCTCCACCCTCCTGGCAGCCTCCCTTATTACCTGTTACTTCTCCAAGTGTCTAACTGGCTTGCCTTCCTTTCCAAAAAAAAAAGGTGCCTTCATGCTTGGAGTTCCTACATCATACATTCAGGGTTTTCAAACAATGCAAAAGGCTGCCCAGGGAGGTGGCTGAATCCTCATCCTTGGAACTGGTTAGAAGATGCAGAGGTGTGGTGCTGAGGGACATGGTTTAGCATCAGATCAATAGAGAAGGGTTGGACTCAGTCACCTGAAAGGGCTTTTCTAGTCCAAACAACTCTGTGATTCTATCATTCCTCCTCTTTTGGGAGCCTCGCAATAATTAATTCTCTTTAAAATCATTCTCATTTCATTAACTTGATTCTTTTTTTTGGTAGCAGTTTTGGACACCCTGTGGCTGCCAGTCCAAGATCCCTTTTCTGGCTGCCTGAGGAACGTTCACCTCAACAACAAACGTCTCTCCAGCAGGAGGCTTTCTGAGGCTCATGGTGCAGTGAGCTTGCAGGGCTGCCCAGCAGAGTGACTTTGCTTGCACACACACACACCAGTGGGGTCTGCTGAGGCACTGTGAATCCCTGCTGCATCAGGACCCCTTTGGCTGGTCACCACTGTCACCAGGCTGGTTGGTGAGCAAGAGCAGCTGGATGTGGATGGTGTCAGAGCAGATGAAAAGTCTTTGCTTTGATAAACTCCTTCCATGTTAACTGATTTTCAAGGTAATCCACTGTGCAGAAAGCATCATTGTATAGACCCTGCTGGGCCAGATTCTGCTCTCCTCCACCACAGCACAGACTTGAGTCACTCCAGAGTCTTCATTTCAGAGGCTTACCCTTGGTGCTGCTCGTCTGGAGAGCAAATTTGATCCACTAATGTAAGGAATTTTATACAAGTAGAAATCTTTTTTTGTTTTTCTGGATTGCTGTTTATACAGAAATGTACATTGATGGTCAAAGTAATAATAATAATTAATAACCTAAATGGAGTTTGAAGCACTTTAAGGAGTGAAACTCTGGGAGTTTGTTACAACTCTGGGGCCAAATAAATGCAGTCTGTTCTTAACCCCACCTGCCTGCTTCTCTGGGTGTTTTAACTTGGGGTTTCTTTGTGCTTTCTACAGGCTGCTAAATCCTCTAGCTTTAAAAAGGAAGATTTGACTGAGCAAGCAGGAGGCCTTCATCTCTGCTTACTAGAACCTAGTCATACAAAAACCTCAGAGAAAGAGTCACTTCCTTGTAATCTCCAGAGGCAGAAAGTCTTCTCCACAGGCTTCCTTCTTTTTCTGCTTCAATGAAGGCAGCTTGGATCAGGAAGAGCAGCTGCACCTGCTACAGTTCTGTCTGGTGAGGAGCAGCTGAGGGAGCTGGGGGCATTTAGTGTGGAGAAGAGAGGCTGAGGAGAGACCTCATTGCTCTCTACAGCTCCCTGAGAGGAGGTGGCAGTCAGGTGGAGGTTGGGCTCAGCTCCCTAGGATCAGGTGGCAGAAGAGGAAATGTCCTGAAATTGTGCCAGGGGAGGGTTAGGTTGGAGAGGAGGAAAAATGTCTTTGGTGCCAGAGTGGTGAGGGATTGGCAGAGGCTGCCCAGGGAGGTGGCGGAGTGCCCATGGCTGGAGATGTTGCAGAGAGCTGTGCCCATGGCACCTGGGGGCAGGGTTTAGTGGCCATTACAGAATCACACACTCTAGAGGTTGGAAGGGACCTCCACAGATCATCAAGTCCAACCTCCCTGCCAAGGCAGCATCACCCAGGGCATATTATTCAGGCAGGTTTGAAGGTCTCCAGAGAAGGAGACTCCACAACCTCTCTGGGCAGCCTGCTCCAAGGTTCTGCCACCTTCATTGTAAAGAAGTTTCTCCTCATGTTGAGGTGAAACCTTCTCTGTTCCAGTTTGTAGCTGTTGCTCCTTGTCTCATGGCTGCTGAGCAGCAAAATGAGCTTGGCCATGGTGGTGCTGGGTTGTTGGTTGGACTCAATGGTCTTAGAGAGCTTTTCCAGCTGCAACACATCTGTGATTCCATGATTTTGAATGCATTCAGCTGCAACCCAGCAGGCACATGATGGTGTGAACAGGAGGTCACAGTCTGGTTTCATGGCTGGGGAGGATCTCCAAAACTGGCAGAGAACCTTGGTCATGCTTCTTGCTTTATCTCACTTGCAGTTCTCCCTCCTCAGAGCATGCTTCACTGGCACTGCCCAACCTGCTGCAGCTTTGAGATGTCTGGGCCAGCACAAAGGAGGTTTATACTTATGCCCTGCAGTCTTAATGCCTTCAGTGCAGCTAGGACACTCTATTGTGGCACTGGCTCCTTTAACCTAAAGTAGTTCCTTTTGCCAGGGGCATCCATTTAGTCTATTTTTAGAACAGACAGGTTTACAGAAGCCTGGACCTCTGTGCCCTAAATTTCCTTACATCATCAGGGAAAGATGCAGAAGTTTTTTACAGGAGGAAACCACAAAGTGAAGGGTAAGAGGCAAAAAGCATGGCTGGAGTTTATCAGAAAGCCACAATGCATTTAGAGGCCTTGCAGTAAGCCCACGTTCTCCAGGCTGCTTTCTGAGGGGCAGAAAGGAAACAGAGGGGAGAAAAAAAAACAACAAATAATTCACAGAGGACTCCAGAGGAGTCAAAGCTGCTTGCAGGAAGGGGAGCAAAAAGGAAATAGAATCATAGAATGGTAAGGTTGGAAGGGACCTCAAGGATCATCCAGTTCCAACCCCCTGCCACCTCCCACTAGTACAGGTCACTCAAGGCCTTCTCCAACCTGGCCTTGAACACCTCCAGGGAGGGAGCAGCCACAACCTCCCTGGGCAACCTGTGCCAGTGTCTCACCACCCTCACTGCAAAGAACTTCCTCCTAACATCCAGTCTAAATCTCCCCTCTGCCACTTCAAACCCATTCCCCTTGTCCTGGCATTCCAAGACCTTGTCAATAGTCCCTCCCCAGCCTTCCTGGAGCCCCCTTCAGATCCTGCAAGGCCACTCCAAGGTCTCCTGGAAGCCTTCTCCTCTCCAGGCTGCAGAGCCCCAACTCTCTCAGCCTGTTCTCACAGCACAGCTGCTGCAGCCCTCTCAGCATCTTGGTGGCCTCCTCTGCACTGGCTCCAACACTTCCATGTCCTTCCTGTGCTGGGGGCTCCAGAACTGCACACAGGACTGCAGGTGGGGTCTGAGGAGAGCAGAGCAAAGGGGCAGAATCCCCTCCCTTGCCCTGCTGCCCACACTGCTCTTGCTGCAGCCCAGCACACAGTTGCTGTCTCAGTTGGCAAGTCTGATTGCCCAGGCAGGAGGTGGAGTCACCAACTCTGCATGTGCTTAAAAGTCGTTTGGATTTGGTGCTTGGGGATATGCTTTAGGGTGAACCTTGCAGAGCAGGGATATGGGTTGGACTTGGTGATCCTGAGGGGCTTTGCCAACTGGAATCCAATATTAACTACAGAACCTTTGCCCTTGATGCTTAAATAGACAAGAGAGATCTGGCACTAGCAAGAGCAGTGTGGTTTGGTCCAGAGAGGAAATCTACACTCCCTGTGCACTTGATTTGGGATTCAGAACAGTGTTTGCACTGCTAAAGAGCCTGGAATCTTTACAACTGAAATGATGTCCACCCTTCATGACTTGAAAACTCAGACTTTTGTTCTCCAGATGTTTCCCAAGTGAGAACATTCAGGATATTTTAAGCACAAAAAAGACAAAGCCTGAGATTGGTTCGAGGCTTTTTGTTTCCCTGTTCAGCCTGGAGAAGAGGAGGCTGAGGGGAGGGCTTCTCACTCTCTGCAACTCCCTAAAGGAGGTTGAAGCCAGGTGGGGGTTGGTCTGTCCTCCCTATCAACAAGTGATAGGACAAGAGTAAATGGCCTCAAGTTGCAGCAGGGCAGGTTTAGGTTGGATTTTAGAAGAAACTTCTTCCCTGGAAGGGTTCTCAAAGACTGGCACAGGCTGCCCAGGGAGGTAGTGAATCCCCATCCCTGGAGGTGTGTAAAAGACAGAGGTGTGGTGCTGGGGGACAGGGTTTAGCACCAGACTTGGTAGTTAGAGAATGGTTGGACTGGATTTTGGCTTTTCCAGCCAAAGCTATTCTGATTTCACTGCATTCACTCCAAAGAATTTCTTCCAGTCTCAATTTCTCCTCCTCCTGCTCAAAGCCATTGCCTCTTATCCTGTCACCCCCAGCCCTTGTCCAAAGTCCCTTCCCAGCTCTCCTGTAGCTCTTTTCAGACACTGGGAGGCTGCTCTAAGGTCTCTCTGGAGCCTTCTCTTCATGCTCAGCCACGAACTCACAGATCTGCCTGTGGGAAGCACTTCAGGAGAATGGAGCCCAGGCTGAGCCCATGCCAGGAAGGACAATAGCAGGGAGCTGCCACTCCTGGGCCTTCGTTGTTTTTTCTCCAACTCTTTTCCTTTTGTTGGCTGTACTGAGCATAATGGAAGGGAACATCTGGGCTGTAGTGCCAGCAAACCCACTCTGCATGCTTGCAGCAGACAATTAATCACGAGTCTGCCTGCAGCTGCAAGCAGCAATTAGCCAGGAACTGGCTCCTCCTCAGCCCTGCCTGCCCTGCTCACACACACATCTGCAGTGCTGGGCATTGGCCTCCTTTCCTTTTGTGCAGACACTTCCCAGCTGAGCTTAAACTCTTTGGTACAACTTGGACTAGTAAGAACTTCCTCTGATGATTAGTTTTTAGGAGAAACTGCTTTCTGCATCAGACATGGTGCAAGTGCCCCAGATCTGAGAGCCTGTGCCTGCAGCCCAGCCTAGCTGGGGCTCTGAGCAGCTTTGCTTCCCCTTGCTCCTCTCAGACCTGAGGACAGTGAGCTCTGGAGACTGGTTTAGGGCTGCTGCTCTTTCTCCTGTGGCTCACTCTTGCCTCTCTGCAGTTGCCCAAAGCAAATGTTGGCTTCTCTGGTACACCCCAAGGCCTGTGAAAGAAATACTACAAAATCTTATGCTGCCCAGTAAATGCAAACATCCTGTGCCTGGCTCTTCCCCACTGTGGAGAGTCCCCTGGCAGTGAAGCTGTGGGCAGCACTTTGGTGACCAGGACAAGTGTCCTCATTTAGAGTCATGCAATGGTCTGTGTTGGAAGGGACCTTCAAGGTCATCCAGTTCCAACCCCTGCCATGGGCAGGGACACCTCCCACTAGATCAGATTGCTCAAGGCCACATCCAACCTGGCTTTCAGCATTTCCATGCTTAGAGCCTCTACAACTTTTCTGGGCAACCTGTTCCTGTGCCTCACCACCCTCACAGGGAGGAATTGCTTCCTCATGGCTCATCTAAATCCAGTGTGAAGCCATCAGCCCTCATCCTGTCACTCCATGGCTTTGCCAAATCTCCAGCTCTCCTGTAGCCCTCTTCAAATACTGGAATACTGCTCTAGGGTCTCCCCAGAGCCTTCTCCAGAATGAACAACCACAACTCTGTCTTCACAGGAGAGGTCTCCAGCCCTTTGGCCCTCCCCAGACCTTGTGTTGGGAGCTCCAGAGCTGGACACAGCAGTGCAGATGGAGTCTCAGCAGAGCAGAGGAGCAGAATCCCCTCCCCCTCACCTGCTGCCCAGGCTACTTTTGAATTCTCCTATAACAGTGTCAAATTTTCTAGTCCTATAAACCAGAAGTTGCTCAAGGTTGCAACCAGCAGGCACAGATTAATTTCCAAAGCACAACAGATTTCTGCTTGATGAAAACCAGAGACTGCATCACATAGTCCTAGATTTTAGCCTCTGGCATCACATCTTTTAATTCATCTCACAACTGAGTGCAGGCTTCTGCTAGAGCAGGCACAAGTTGGAGAAGAAAGGGCTGAAGAGTGATCAAAAGAACCATTGTGCCTGGAGCAGAGATTAGACTCGATGGAAGTGCTTCACACTCAGTGATGATTCCATGTGGCCCTTTCCAGTTGCTCATTCTATAACTCTGCTGCCTGATCAAGCCTTTTCTGAGGGAATCTCATACCCACACAACCATCTCTGGAGTCTTGTGTGCAGTTCTGGAGCCCCCAGCACAGGAAGGACATGGAAGTGTTGGAGCCAGTCCAGAGGAGGCCACCAAGATGCTGAGAGGGCTGCAGCAGCTCTGCTGTGAGGACAGGCTGAGAGAGTTGGGGCTCTGCAGCCTGGAGAGGAGAAGGCTTCCAGGAGAGCTTGGAGTGGCCTTGCAGGATCTGAAGGGGGCTCCAGGAAGGCAGGGGAGGGACTATTGACAAGGGCTGGGAATGCCAGGACAAGGGGAATGGGTTTGAAGTGTCAGAGGGGAGACTGAGACTGGATGTTAGGAAGAAGTTGTTTGCAGTGAGGGTGGTGAGACACTGGCACAGGCTGCCCAGGGAGGTTGTGGAGCACAGAATCACCCAATGTGATCTTTGATCACATTCTGTGCTCCACAACCTCCCTGGAGGTGTTCAGGACCAGGTTGGACGAGGCCTTGAGTGACCTGTTCTAGTGGGAGGTGTCCCTGCCTGTGGTGGGGGCTTGGAACTGGCTGAACTTTGAGGTCCCTTCCAACCTAAACCATTCCATGATTCTATCTCTGCTGGAGCATTCCTGTGCATAGAATCCCAGAGTGCCAGGTTGGAAGTGACCCCCAGGACCATCTGTGCCAACCTTTCCAGCTGACAGCAGAGCTGAACTGAGCTGCCCAGCACCCTGCCAAGCTCAGCCTTCAGCCTGTCCCATGCAGGGGACTCCACTGCTTCCCTTTTTGAAAATAGAAATTTGCTTTTTTTTTTTTGTGTAGGTCAAGTGAAGCCTCCTGTGTTCCATGGGGAATGCTAATGGGTACTAAGGGAGGGGTTTGGGAATTGTCCTGTAACAGCCATGCACAAACCAACCCTGGCTGGCACCAACAAGCCCTGGGATGCTGTCACATGCAGCTGCATTTCAGGCATAGTTGTGCTTGCAGCAGCACATTCCACCACCAAATCCAGACAAAAATGTTAAGGCCTTTGCCACTCAGGCAGGTGAACTCCACATTTCTCATTTGAGACCCACAGGAGGTTCACCACTATGTGGGCCTCTTTGGTTTCAAGCAAAGAGAAAGGTTGTGTGCAGGAGAAACTGTCCAGTCCCTCCCCAGTCTCCTGCAGCCCCTTCAGGCACTGGAAGGCTGCTCTAAGGTCTCCCTGCAGCCTTCTCTTCTCCAGGCTGCACAGCCACAACTCCCAGCCTGTCCCCACAGGGGAGCTTCTCCAACCTCTGATCATCTCTGTGGCCTCCTCTGGACCCTCTCCAGCAGCTCCAGGTCCTTCTTATGCTGAGGGTCCCAGAGATGGAGGCAGTGCTGCAGGTGAGGTCTGAGCAGAGCAGAGCAGAGGGGCAGAATCCCCTCCCTGTGCTGCTGCTCTCCCTGCTCTGGCTGCAGCCAGCACACAGCTGCCTCTGGGCTGCCACTGACCAGTGCTGGCTGCTGGGCACTTTGGCACCGACACCCCCAAGGCCTTCTCAGAACTGCTCTCAGCCACTCCTCACCCAGCCTGGATTCATGCTTGGGTTAACCCTGTCCCAGGTGCAGGACCTTGTTGAACTTGGCCCTGTTGAACTTCATGAGATTGGCTTGGGCACACCTCTTAAGCCAAGAATGTGAGCTAGAATGGGCATTTCCTTGTGCTGTGTGCTTGGAACTCCTCTGAGAAGCAGGTAAGTGCAAGAGCTACTGAAAGGGAGGGATGGAAGGGAGCAGAGAGCAGTGCTAGCTGGGTGAACTGCAGTAGGAAAAGGCACCTGAGAAAAATGTTAATGGGGTGAAAAATGGGGAAGTACACTAAGAAAAAAAAAAGACCATTTCTCCTTGTGCTGTGCCTGGAAGAGGAACCCTGACAGAATGGCCTGCAGTGAAAGCAGGGCAGTGAGGAGAGCTCTGACAGAATGGCCTGCAGTGAAAGCAGGGCAGTGAGGAGAGCTCTGACAGAATGGCCTGCAGTGAAAGCAGGGCAGTGAGGAGAGCTCTGACAGAATGGCCTACAGTGAAAGCAGAGCTCTCCTCACTCACTGCCCTGACAGAATGGCCTGCAGTGAAAGCAGAGCTCTCCTCACTCACTGCCCTGCCTGCTGCTGCATGCAGCTCAGAAGGGCTGAAATGATGCCACTTGGTTTCAGATCCCTGCTGGCAGGTAGCTCCCAGCCTCACAAAATGCTGCTGGTGGAACAATCAACAGGCAGCAGAGAAGAGCTTGCCCAGTGTGTGCTGTTAAAAGGCTGTTCAGGGGTAGAGCTGCCTTCAGAGTCCAAATGCACTGCAGGGAAGAGGAAGGTGACATTTGTCACCCTGCTGGCACTTCAATGGAAGCTTCTTGTGTGTTATCAGTTATGGAAGGCACTCTCAGTGTCACCCTCACTGACTCCTACCTTTGCAGGTGACACGAAGCTGGGAGGCAGTGTTGATCTGTTTGAAGGTAGAAAGGCTCTGCAGAGGGACCTGGCCAGGCTGGATCAGTGGACTGAGGGCAATTGTATGAGCTTCAACAAGGCCAAGTGCTGCACTTGAGTCACAACAACCCCATGAATGCTCCAGGCTGGGAACTGCCCAGAAGAAAAGGAGCTGAGGGTGTTGGTTGACAGCAGCTGAAGATGAGCCAGGGTGTGCCCAGGTGGCCAAGAAGGGCCCCAGCAGCCTGGCCTGGATCAGCAGTGCTGTGGCCAGCAGGAGCAGGGCAGGGATTGTGCCCCTGGCAATGGTGAGGCCACATCTTGAGTGCTGGGTTCAATTTTGAGCCACTTACTCCAAGAAGGACATTGAGGGGCTGGAGCCAGTGGGATGAAGTTAAACAATGCCAAGTGCAGGGTCCTGCACTTGGGTCACAACAACCCCATGAATGCTCCAGGACTGGGGCAGAGTGGCTGGAAACTGCCCAGAAGAAAAGGACCTGGGGATGCTGGTTGACAGCAGCCAAAGATGAGCCAGCACCTGGAGTCCTGGCTTCAGTTTTGGGCCCCTCATTACAAGAAGGACATTGAGAGGCTGGAGCAGGTCCAGAGAAGGGCAACAAAGCTGGGGAAGGGTCTAGAGAAGAGGGCTGGAGAGGAGCAGCTGGGGGTGTTCAGCCTGGAGAAAAGGAGACTGAGTTGCTCTCTACAACTCACTGTGAGGTTAGAGTGAGGTGGGCATTGGTCTCTTTGTAGCACAAGTGAGAGAGGAGGAAATGGCCTCAATTTATGTCAGGAGAGGTTTAGGTTGAATATTAAAAGAAACTTCTTCCCTGAAATTGTTCTCAAAGCCTGGCAGAGGCTGCCCAGGGAGGTGGCTGAATCCCCATCCCTGGAGGGGTTTCAGAGAGGCAGAGCTGTGGTGCTGAGGGCCATGGCTTAGCCCCAGCCTTGGCAGAGTTAGGTAAGTTGGATATGATGATCTTAGAGGTCACAATTCTGTGAGCCTGATGCAACCTGTAAGCCACTTGTGTGGTTCCTGTCTCATGCCCACAGATCTCCCTTTGCCTGCAGTGCAGCATGTCCCTTGCAGAGCTGCCCCTTCCCCTAGGGGGAACTGCTTCTGGCAGTCACTGCTTGGAGCAGTCTCTTAAGAGTGTCTCCTAACTCACACTTATTGACAGGTGCCCAGCTAGGAACACTTCCAAACCAGTTTGGACAGAGTAGATATTCCAGATAACTCCTTAAGCTTCCAGGGGTAAGTGGAAGAATGGGGGGGGGGAAAAAACCCCAAAAAACTGTTTATAAGCAAAAAGAGAATTCTGCTCTTAGAGAACTGGTTCTGTCAGCAAGTGGCAGCAGGTAACTGAGCAACTGAGTAACTTTGCTCAGTGCCACTATGGAATTGTCAGGTCCAAATGTAGTTGGTTAAGCTTCCAGGCTCTTAAATTCTCCTTTAAATGAAATGTTGGGGACAGCAAATAATCTCACCAGAGGACAGATGTCTGCTCTTTAGGTCTGCTTTACAGTTTTGCACACCAGAAGAGGCAGAGCCTTGCACCCACAGACAGTGACAGTTCCTCAGTCACAGAATCACAGCATGGTAGGGGTTGGAAAGGACCTCTGGAGATCATCCAGTCCAACCCCCCTGCCAGAGCAGGATCACCTATTGCAGGTTACACAGGAACACAGCTCTACACTCCCTGCAGGGAGGTTGCAGTGAGCAGGGGCAGCCTCTGCTCCTTGGTGCCAAGGGACAGGAGCAGAGGAAATGGTTCCAAGCTGCCCCAGGGGAGGCTCAGGCTGGAGCTCAGGAGATGTTTCTGTGCTGAAAGAGTTCTCAAACATTGGAGTGGTCTGCCCAGAGCAGTGCTGGAGTCACCATCCCTGGAGGTGTTCAAGCTCAAGTACATGGTTTGGTGCTGACCCTGCAGTGCTGGATTGAAAGTTGGACTGGATGAGCTTGGAGAGCTCTTCCAAACAAAGATACTCTGTGATCCTGTGGGTTTTGGAAGTCTCCAGAGGAGACTCCACTTCCTCTCTGGGCAGCCTGCTCCAGGGCTCCAGCACCCTCACAACAAAGAAGTTTCTCCTCATATGGAGGTGGAACCTCCTGGGCTCCAGCTTGTCCCCACTGTTCCTTGTCCTATTACAGGACACCACTGAACAGAGCCTGGCACCTTCATCTTGACACCCACCCCTCAGGTATTACAGACATTGATAAGGACCCTCTCAGCCTTCTCCAGACTAATCAGCCCCAGGGCTCTCAGTCTGTCTCTAGGCACAGAGCACTGTGTGTGGTTGCAGGAGCACAAAGCCAGGCACAGAAGCCCAGAGGGAAGATTATTTAAGCACGAGGCTCTATTCAGCTGCTCCCTGCAGCTGATGCTGTAACATGAGTGTATATAAATCCACCTAGTGCCTGAATGCAGCCCTAAGAGAAGGTTTGCACAGGAGCAGAAGGTTTAAACTCCAGGTTTGTACAAGGAGACAAGATGGCTTTTCTCATTAATTGGATGCCTCCTTCTGACAGCACAACTTGTGTGAGCAGCTGAAGTCTTCAGACCAAGGTTTCACAGATGACAAGCCTGTATCCAGAAATAAACCCTCTGATATCTGGGTAGCATCTGCCTCTCAGTATGGTTTTTAGGCTTTTTTTCCTGCCTTATGTGCTGCAGCTCCTGTGGCTGCTTCTCAAAGCCTCTTGCCAGTGTGTGCAAGCCTCAGAGAAGAGTTTGGTAAAGAACAGAGCACCACAGCCCAGACTGAACTCCCAGAACACAAGGGACTGAAGCAAGCAGGGGCAGAGGGACCAGGAGCTCAGACAGGGACTATGCAAGGGCAGAAGCTTTGGAGGCCTGCACGCTGCTGAGAGCTGCTCAGATGAGCAGACTCTGGGAGTCCACTCACAGAAAGCCAAAGTTTGATGTAGTCATAGACTGCTGAATGCCCTCCTGCAGCACAGCCAACAAAGGCAATGCACAGTCACACCAGCAGCTGTGAGAAGCAATGTATGGAGAGCTGAAGTGGCTTGCTGAAAGGCACAGGTGAGGCAAAGTTTCCTCAGGTGAGGGCCAGACTGATGTTGGGAGGGTGGAGTTGAGACTTTTAGGTTGAGTAACTCAGTTCAGTAAGGCAGAGTGCAAGGTGCTGCAGCTAGGGCAGAGCAATCCTTGATATCAACCTGTGCTGGAGGATGAGGAGATTGAGAGCAGCCCTGCAGGTAAGGACTTGTTGGTGCTGCTGGGGGAGGAGCTGGACAGGAGCCAGCAATGGGCACTGGCAGCTCAGGAAGCCAATGGCAGCCTGGGCTGCATCCGAGGAAGTGTGGCCAGAGATGGAGAGAGGGGATCCTGCCCCTCTGCTCTGCTGAGACCTCACCTGCAGGGCTGTGGCCAGCTCTGAAACCCCCAACACAAGAAGGACATGGACCTGTTGGAGAGGCTCCAGAGGAGGCCAAGGAGATGATCAGAGGGCTGCAGAACCTCTCCTACAAAGAGAGGCTGAGAGAGTTGGGGCTGTTCAGCCTGGAGGAGAGAAGGCTCCAGGGAGGCCTTAGAGCTGTGTTTCAATATCTGAAGGGGACCTGCAGGCAGGCTGGGGAGGGACTGTTCAGAAGGGCCTGTGGGGATAGGATGAGGGCAGTGGTTTGGAACTGGAGCAGGGCAGAGTTAGGTTGGACATCAGGAGGGAGTTCTGCACAGTGAGGGTGGTGAAATCCTGGCACAGGCTGCCCAGGGATGTGGTCTAGGCCACATCCCTGGAGACATTCAAGGTCAAGCTTGGTGTGTCCCTGGGCAGCCTGATGTGGTTGGAGGTGTCCCTGCTGAGTGCAGAGGGGTTGGGCAAGATGCCCTTTGAGGGTTCCTTCCAACCCAATGCAACCTGTGAATCAGCTTATAATGCACTGCTCTGAAACCAGGATAACAAGGGAAGGACTTAAGACTCTGGGATGGGATGTCCTTGAAGGTTAAAATAACCAGAAAGAAGAGGCAGGAATTAAGAGCAGTATCTAAGGACAGCAAGATTCTGTCACCTCCTGTAGCTAATGCCTCCTCCTGGCTGCTTGACAGAAACCAGAGACAGCACTGGACAGGTATCAAACCACTGAGGTGTCCCCTGCATGACCTGTGGGGATTTGAGTTCTAAAGCTCACACCTCTGGGAGGATAATTTGTATGTAAACATTGGAACACTTAATGTGATGAATTAGCTACCAGTACAGTGGCTCAGCTAATAGCAGGTAATACTTGGGTCATGGTGGAGTCTGGGTGCAGAGCCTGATGTGCTCTAAACCCATACAACCAGTTGTATACCCTGCAAACTGCTGTTGTGTCAGCTCTGTGGAGTTACACCCAGCACCTTATTCAGCACAGAGCTGGAGTAAATAAACCTCTGCTCTGTGCCAGCCTTATGGAGCCCAACAGGGACAAGGGTAGGGGCTTGCACCTGGGGATACATGACCCAGGAGTGCAGCTCAGACTGAGATCCACCTGGCTGGAGAGCAGCCCTGAGGGATCCACCTGGCTGGAGAGAAGCCTTGAGGGATCTGCCTGGCTGGAGAGCAGCCCTGAGGGATCTGCCTGGCTGGTCTGATGGATCCACCTGGCTGGAGAGCAGCCCTGGGGATCTTGGTGGCCAACAAGCTCAGGATGAGTGCACAGTGTGCTGCAGCAGCACAGAAAGCCACCAGGGTGCTGAGCTGTGCCAACAGGGGCATCACCAGCACAGATAAAGAAGTCATTGTGCTACTCAGTGCTGGTCAGCTCACACCTGGAGCTCTGCCTGCAGGTTTGGTCCCTGCTGTACAAAAAAAGCTGTGGACAGCCTGGAAAGTCTGCAGAGAAGGGCCAGGAGAGTGCTCAGAGGGCTGGAGCCCTGTGAGGAGAGGCTGAGAGCTGGGGGGGTGCAGCCTGCAGAAGAGAAGGCTCAGGGCAGACCTTGTCACCAGGCACCCTACATGGAGGGAGGCTGCCAGCAGGATGGAGACTCCCTTTGTACAAGGAGTGCCATGGCAAAGCCAAGGGGTGATGGGGACAAGTTACTGCTGGGGAGGTTCCCATGGGACTGCAGGAGGAAANGGTTGCCCAGGGAGGTTGTGGCTGCTCCCTCCCTGGAGGTGTTCAAGGCCAGGTTGGATGAGGCCTTGAGTGACCTGTGCTAGTGGGAGGTGTCCCTGCCTATGGCAGGGGGTTGGAACTGGATGATCCTTGAGGCCCCTTCCAACCTTACCATTCTATGATTCTGTGATGCACTGTTGCCACAGATCTGCCACAGCTGCTTCACACATCCCTTTGCCTCCCAAGCTGAGCACCCAAACAGCAGCCCCCAGGTCGTTCCTTCACTGGTTCCTTTCTGCTTACCTCCAGTGCTGGTCAGGCAGTTGTGATTATCTTTCTAATCAGTGAGGGAGATCACAGAGAGCTCTCCCAGCTCAAATCCATTCTCNACATTGGCTGCTGCACTCCCGAGGTTAACTCCATCAGCTGCTGATCCTCCCTTAGGCCCTGAAGTGCTCCTCCCATCTACAAGCCTACTGCTCTTGTCAGACCCCACCTGGAGCCCTGTGTGCAGTTCTGGAGCCCCCAGCACAGGAAGGACATGGAAGTGTTGGAGNCCTTCAGACACTGGAAGGCTCCTCCAGGGTCTCCTTGGAGCCTTCTCCAGGCTGAAAAGCCTCAGCTCTCAGCCTGTCCCCTCAAGGGAGGCTCTCCAGCCCTCTGAGCATCTTGGTGGCCTCCTCTGGAGCCTCTCCAAACGTTGCCTTGTCTCTAGATGATTCCCTGGACAATCTGTCAATGTAACCTTGTGTTTTGTGCCACAAACCCCTGTTGCCAGTAGGGTCTGCTGACTTTTTTTTTTGTTTTTGTTTTTGTTTTAAATAAAATATTCCCTGCTCTCGGGCCAGGGAAAAGAATAGGGATGGGGAACACAGCCCCCAACACTGAAAGAGCAAACATGGCACTGAACATGGAACCATAGAACTGTCAGGGCTGGAAGGGACCTCCAGGATCATTTAGTTCCAGCCCCACTGCCTTGGGCAAGGGCACCTATGGCCAAAAGCAAAGCTCTGTAGCTCAGCAGAGGCCACTCCATTTTTGTAGTGAAGGACTGGGGAACAGGCTAGAGAAAAATGTTGAGATGCTAAAAATAAAACACATCCAATGCCAGAAGTGCCAAATGGAGGTATAAAAAAAAAGGACAAATGTTGCTGACAAGTAAGCTTTAAATAATCACATTTCAAATGGCATTCTGCAGCAAGCTGCCTGACACCTGTGAGAGAGGACTTACTGCTCAACTAGGGGAAGAAAAACAACCCTGGGGAGAGAGGTTTGTGATGCTCCAAACATTTCAAGCTCCATCCTCCAGGGAGTTTGGGTTATTTAAATTCCAAGGATCTGGAGGTGCACTTGCACCAAGGAGGTTTACTGAGGTTGGTGTTTGCCACAGGATGTCTGTGGCCTTGCTGCCTACTTGTTTGTCATGGAAGGCTTGAAAGGACAAAGGCACATCCTCAGGAAGCCCAGTTCCTAGGGAAGCCCACAGGTTGGTGAATCTTGAACACAAGGTTAGGTAGATGTGATGGGTATAGAGTCAGAGAATGGGTTAGGTTGGAGGGGACCTCAAAGCTCAGCCAGTTCCAACCCCCTGCCATGGGCAGGGANTTGCCCTGACCCTGACAAGTGCAGGACCTTGAACTTGGCCTTCTTGCACTCCATGAAGCTGGCATGGTCCAAGTCCCTCTGGATGCCATCCCTTCCCTCCAGCCTGTCAGCCTGACCACAAACCTTTCACAAATGCATCTGGGCTGGGAAATGGCTTCATGCACAAATGAAAAAAATGCAGAAAAACTGGAGAGACATCCCAGAGCTGATCAGCAGAAATGTATGGCCTGGCCAAGGTGAATGGGATGGGTTTTGTTCTAAGAAATGAAAGAGTAATAAGGCCCCAATCAACCTGAAATGAGGTTGCAGTCAGGTGGGAGTTGTTCTCTTCTTCCTGATGGCAGGTGATAGAAGAGAAGGAATGTCCTGGAACTGTGCCAGGGGAGGGTTAGGTTGGAGAGGAGGAAAAATGTCTTTGGTGCAAGAGTGGTCAGGGGTTGGCAGAGGCTGCCCAGGGAGGTGATGGAGAAAGCCTGGAGGTGCTTCAGAAAGCTGTAGCCATGGCCCTTGGGGACAGGGTTTGGTGGCCATGGTGGGGTTGGGATGCTGGTTGGACTGGGTGATCTGGGAGGGCTTTTCCAACCCAAACAATTCTATGTTTCTGTGATTCTAAGATCCCCTGAGGCAGAACCAACAGTATTGCAGATAATGTCTGTGTGCTCCAGCCTGGGTGGGGCAGCCTATCTCAGTCTCCCTGCACAAAGCACTCAGCTCCCCAGGTTGGATTTGCTGTTATCCCCCTGCTTGTCTAGCAGAGATGCAGTCAGTTGTTGGCATTGCTCACTGGAGCAAGAGGGAGAATCCATCTGCTCCTTACTGAAGTGGTGTCCCTTAGGGCTCTGTACTGGGACCAGTGCTAATCAACAGCTTCAGCAATGCCCAGGGGTGTGGCTGAGGCCCTGCTCCAGGAGGCACTCAAGATCAGGTGAAACTGGAGCAGGGCAGAGTGAGGTNATTTTAAGGACATTTGGACAAAGATTTCTCTTTTGTGAGCTAAGAGAACATGTTCTGCCTGCCCAGGAGGGCCTGGGCTAGAGCTGGTGGGTTTCTGGCAAGCCCTGGGGATTTGTTGTACATTCTGTGCTCTCTGGCAATACAGAGCAGGTGTCTTCACAACCTGAGCTCCCTAGGAACTCATTCCCTGCAAGGACAACGCTGTAAATTGGCTCTTAAAAATCCAAGTGGGATGCTGCTCCTCTGTGGCAGTGCTTCCAGCTAATTGTGATGGAGCAGGGCAGCATGTGGCTGCTGCCTGCACACAGCAGCTGTTAGTGTTTAATCCTTGGGTGCTCCTTTGTTTTCTCTGGAACTGGGTGCATATGTTTGGCTGTTTGTACAATCTGGGGACAGGGGGAAAAAAAACAACACCAAAACAACAAACCCAGACCTAATGTTAAAAAGCTCTGACATTCAGCATCCTTTATATAGCAAAAAAAAAATAGTGCTACACCTTCTTGTGCCTGAGTAAAAATAACTGTGTGCCTGCACATGAATTCATCCCCTTATAGATTGGGTCATCAGAACAACCAGGAGTGTGGGTAAAAATAAGCACTCTCAAACACAATCAAGCTATGAAAAAGCAGAGGAAGTTGCTCTGCCTTGCTCTGCCTCACCTTTCACTTCCTTTTTAGATTTTCAAGAGCTCTACCTGCTCTGACTCAGCCATTTCTGTGGCTTCTCTGTGCAGAAGAGAGAACAGTCTGGAGAGGTGACCAGTGCCAACCCCAGGCAGCTCAATACAGCTAAGTACAAGTCCCTGCACCTGGGTAGGTAGGGACAATGCCAAGCACAAATCCAAGCTGGGTGGAGGATGGACAGAGGGCAGTGCTGAGGAGAAGGAGTGGGGGTGCTGGGTGAGGAGAAGCTCAACATGAGCTGGCACCAAGTGCTGGAGCCCAGAGCCAACCTGTCCTGGGCTGATCCCCAGCAGTGTGGGCAGCAGGTGGAGGGCAGGGATGGTGCCTCTCTGCTCTGCTGAGACTCTGCCTGCAGTGCTGGGGCCAGCTCTGGACACCCTAAGACAAGAAGCATGGAGCTGTTGGAATGGGTCCAGCTCTGGACA
>WBNM01020144.1:45680-61202 GCA_013399055.1 Ramphastos sulfuratus
GGCTGGGGAGGGACTATTGACAAGGTCTGGGAATGCCAGGACAAGGGGAATGGGTTTGAAGTGGCAGAGGGGAGATTGAAAGTGGATGTTAGGAGGAAGTTGTTTGCAGTGAGGGTGGTGAGACACTGGCACAGGTTGCCCAGGGAGGTTGTGGAGCACAGAATCACCCAATGTGATCAAAGATCACATTCTGTGCTCCACAACCTCCCTGGAGGTGTTCAGGACCAGGTTGGACGAGGCCTTGAGTGCCCTGTGCTAGTGGGAGGTGTCCCTGCCTATGGCAGGGGCTTGGCACTGGCTGAGCTTTGAGCTCCCTTCCAACCTTACCATTCTCTGATACTATGATTCTGGAGTTCAGTCTGCTGCAGTAAAGGGTGACTAAGGGTGATTATGCTTTCAGCTGTAATTAGTGTAGCCTTCTTTAATCAGAGGAGAATCATAGAATGGTAAGGTTGGAAGGGACCTCAAGGATTATCTAGTTCCAAACCCCTGCCATATCAGTTCCAGTATCCTTGGAATGCTTTGGATGGAGACACTCAATGATCCTGTTCTGTTTTATCAGGACATGTTTGGCTGCTCCCTGTCTGCTGGCCAAGCCATTTCCATAGTCCCTTCATGTGTCCTCAGGCAGGGCTTAGCCCTTAAGATGGCAATGCTTGTGAATAGGAAATTGTGGAGAGGCAGCTCCTGAGATTAGCTGAGCTTTGTAGGGCTGCTTAGCTGCTGTGCTCTCTGGAAATGGCATGATGCTAACAGATGTAGAGCTCACCACTCTTAAATATTTAAGTGACATGACACAATAGGGAGGTGGAGCTCAGAGGTGCAGCCTGAGGCACAAAGCCCAAGAACAAGTGGCTTGAGATACTCTCAAAGTACATTGCCTCAGAAATGTATTTATGAACTTAGCAGTTTGGGTTTGTTACCAAAGACAATAGAAGCACCCAATGGTTTAGGCTGGAAAAGCCCTTTAAGGTCATCCAGTCCAACCACCAACCCCACACTGCCAAGGCTGGGGCTAAACCATGTCCCTCAGCACCACATCTCTGCTGCTTTGAAATACCTGCAGGGTATATGTTAGCAGGAAGTTGTTTGCAGTGAGGATGGTGAGGCACTGGCACAGGTTGCCCAGGAAGGTTGTGGCTGCTCCCTCCCTGGAGGTGTTCAAGGCCAGGTTGGAGGAGGCCTTGAGGGACCTGTGCTAGTGGGAGGTGTCCCTGCCTATGGCAGGGGGTTGGAACTGGATGATCCTTGAGGTCCCTTCCAACCTTACCATTCTATGATTCTATATAATCCACCAGGGTGGTTGAAACCTCCAGAGTGTTCAACCACCTCTCTGGAAAGCCTGTTCCAGGTTTGGGAACCCTTTCAATGAAGATTGTTTTCCTAACGTCCAAACTAAACCTTCCCTGGCACAATCTGAGGCCATTTCCTCCCATCCTGTCACTTGCTGCTTTGGACAGCAAACCAACCCCACCAGGCTCCAGCCTCCTCTCAGGGAGCTGCAGAGAGCAATGAGCTCTGCCCTCAGCCTCTTCTCCCCACTGCACACCCCCAGCTCCCTCAGCTGCTCCTTCCCAGCCCTCTTCTCCAGACCCTTCCCAAGCTTTGCTGCCCTTCTCTGGACCTGCTCCAGCCTCTCAATGTCCTTCTTGGAGTGAGAGCCCAAAAGCTGAACCCAGGACTCATGGTGTGGCCTCACCAGTGCTGAGTTCAGGGGGCAATTCCTGCCCTGCTGCTGCTGGCCACACCATTGCTGATCCAGGCCAGGCTGCTGGTGGCCTCCTTGGCCACCTGGGCACACACTGGCTCATGCTCAGCTGGCTATCAAGGAGCACTCCCAAGTCTTTCTCTGCTGGGCAGCTTTCCAGTCACTCTGCCCCAAGCCTGGAGCACTGCATGGGCTGAATATAATCAACAAGGGAAGATACTCCCAGTTGTGTATTCACCAGCTGCTGTTGGCAGTACCCAGCACAGATAAGATGGCTGTACCCTGGACTGTAACAGCCCTTCATAACCCCCAGTGGGACCACACCTGATATTGAACCCAAAGTTCAAATCATTGAAAGGAATTGCACCAGGGCAGGGTTAGGTTGGAGAGGAGGAAAAATGACTTTGGTGCCAGAGTGGTCAGGGATTGGCAGAGGCTGCCCAGGGAGGTGGTGGAGTGCCCATGCCTGGAGGTGTTCCAGAAAGGTGTGGCCATGGCACTTGGGGCCAGGGTTTGAAGGCCATGGTGGGGTTTGGGTTGCTGAGGTGGTGGAGTGCCCATGCCTGGAGGTGTTGCAGAAAGCTGTGGCCATGGCACTTTGGGCACAGGGTTTAGTGGCCATGGTGGGGTTGGGTTGCTGGTTGGGCTTGATCTTAAAGTTCTTTTCCAAGCAAAACAATTCTTGCATTCTACTAATTCAAATTTACAGGCCCAGAGTCTGCAGGTTTGTGCCTGAGAGTGAAAAAGAGTGGGAGGTGTCTCTATGGCTTTAACTAGTTATTAATTGGTGTTCTCAACCCTTTCCACACACATGCAGGCACAACTTCTGCAACTCAGAAGGGAAAAAAAATTAATTCCATTCTGAAGGATTTTACTTCTCCCTGCTCAGATCAGGAGTGACTCAAATGTAATTGCTGAGGATCAAATATTCTAAATCCCCTGCTGAAATTTCATCTCCATCTTAAAAAAGTTGCATTGTACCAGGCTTATTGAGGGGCTGCAGCACAGAGGGAGAGCTTTGGAATGAGATAGGTAAGAAGAAACTCAGCAAAATCAGATTTAGGGCACTCTGAGACAGCAGCAAGGGATTAGATTGCCTCAGCCAGACACAGTGGAGAAGGGCTCTGGGACAAGCAGGGCCTCACTCACAGAGCATGAAAATGAGAGCAAAGAAAACATGGCCATAGGCCTCTCCTGGCTTGGAACTGTTTTCCTCTCTGATGCTTTAGGTAATGCCTTTGCCTGTCATTTACTCCCTACTACCTCAACTTTTGCCATTCTCTCAGAGAGCTCAGAGTGAGGTTAAATTCCAGCTAGACCTAGAGAGGAATAACACTGATGAAACCCAAGTTCTGACTCAAGGACAACAACTTGCAGGGCTTCTCCCTGTCAGACAGGACAGAAACTTGGAAAGCTTGTCAAAGGGAAGAGGAACTCAGCACTTAGAGGTACAGGTCAGACAGACCTATGACAGCAGTGTCCTGCCAAGGGGCTACAAATCCACCACACTTCTGTGTCTCTCACAGGCTGTGAATCATTGAATCAGAGGATCATGATGGTTGGAAAAGACCTCTAAGATCATCAAGTCCAACACCTCTGTGAGCACTAAGCCATGTCCCAAAGTGCCACATCTACTCCCTTCTGTTTGTTAAAAACACACTGAGCTGCAGCTGCCCATGGAAAGGTTCTTGGCTGCTGTAGCCACTTTGCCTTTTACCTGACAACTTCTGTCCTGCAGCTGGGTTGAGGCAATCCCAAGCACCAATCCAGGCTGGGCAGTGTCTGGCTTGAGAGCAGCCCTGAGGAGAGGGACTTGGGGGTGCTGGTGGAGGAGAAGCTCAACATGAGCCAGCAGTGTGCACAGAGAGCAACCAGAGCCTGGGCTGCAGCAGGAGCAGTGTGGGCAGCAGGGTGAGGGAAGTGATCCTGCCCCTCTGCTTCCCACTGCTGAGACCCCACCTGGAGTGCTGCATCCAGTTCTGGAGCCCCTGGGACAGGAGGGATGTGGAGATGCTGGAAGGTGTCCAGAGCAGGGCCATGAGGATGAGCAGAAGTCTGGAGCTGCTCTGCTGTGAGGACAGACTGAGGGAGTTGGGGCTGCTCAATATAGAGAGGAGAAGGCTCCCAGGTGACCTTAGTGTGGCCTTTCAGTATCTAAAGAGGGCTACAGGAAAGCTGGGGAGGGGCTTTTTAGGCTGTCAGGTAGTGATAGGACTGGGGGCAATGGAAAAAAGCTGGAAATGGGGAGAGTCAGAGTGGATGTTAGGAAGAAGTTCTTCAGCATGAGGGTGGTGAGAGCCTGGCACAGGTTGCCCAGGGTGGTGGTGGAAGCCTCATCCCTGGAGGTGTTTAAGGCCAGGCTGGATGAAGCTCTGTACAGCCTGATCTAGTGTGAGGTGTCCCTGGGCACGGCAGGGGGTTGGAACTGGATGAGCCTTGAGGTTCCCTCCAACTCTGACTGATTCTATGAACCACAGTAAAGGTCTTGGGAATTTCAGGCCAGTTAATTTATGACAAGTACAGTTCTTGCTCACCATCAGTAGCTTTACTGTCCTTGAGTCATCACAAACAGTCACCTCAATCTGTTTTCATAAGAGAGAGGTAGTGTTGGAAAGTGTTTACAAATGTTAATTAGCTTGGGCAGCTTGTGCCATCTCAGCAATCTACCCACATGCTTACTGCCTGTGACTAACACAGGCTCTTTGCATCCCTCACACTGATCTTTCCTTACCTAATGAGGTGTTCTTCCAAACCAGTGAAAACCAATCAGTGTGCTCCAGGACCTGGCAGCCTAGGTGGTGATTTAACTTTAGGTAAGGATTTAACTTAGGACTGAAGGGATTCAAAAGTTCAAACAAAGCCCAAGCCCAAAAGATCATCAGAAACCCTGCAGACCACAGCTCCTAGCTGGAAGACCCCAGCCCAAAAGCAACTCTCACCCTCTGAGTATCCATAATGACTTTAGGAGAAGCTGGATGCTGTAACCAAGCCAAGGGTAATGGAAACTCTTAATTCTTTAATCACAGCATCACAGAATTGTCAGGGCTGGAAGGGACTTCAAGGATCATCCAATCCAACCCCTCTGCCATGGGCAGGGACACCTCACACTAGAGCAGGTTGCCCAGAGCCACATCCAGCCTGGCCTTAAACACCTCCAGGGATGAGGCTTCCACCACCTCTGTGGGTAACCTGTGCCAGGCTCTCACCACCCTGATGGGGAAGAACTTCTTCCTAACATCCAGTCTGAATCTACCTACTTCTAGTTTTGCTCCATTCCTCCATGTCCTGTCATTACCTGACACCCTAAAAAGTCCCTCCCCAGCTTTCTTGTAGCCCCCTGCAGACACTGGAAGGCCACAATAAGGTCTCCTCAGAACCTTCTCTTGTCCAGACTGAACAACCCCAACTCCCTCAGCTTGCTCCATAGGAGAGGTGCTCCATGCACATTTAAAACCTGGGGAAAGAGGCATTTTTGTTGTGTGCTTACAGACACAGAAGGGACAAGCATAGAATCCATCAGCACAACCTTCACACACTTCTCCCTGGAAATCCAGCTTGCAGAAGCAGCAGCCAGAGCCTTCCTCACAGCCCTCTGCATGCTCCCAGTGACAACTGCAGGCTGAGGAAGGATCAGCAAGCAGCACTCTGGATTTGCCTTTTACAGCAGAGTGGATTTCAGCTGGGGTGCTGGATTTGTGGGAGTGCTCCCAGCACCCTTGCACAGCTCTGTAATAAAGAAATGCCTGCTTGGAGTCAGAGAATCACAGAAGCATTCAGCTTGGCAAAGCCACTCAGGATCACCAAGCCCAACCCAGATCCCTGCTCTGCAAGGCTCACCCTAAACCATAGCCCCAGGCACCACATCCAAATGACTTTTAAACAGCTCCAGGGTTGGTGACTCCACCACCTCCCCGGGCAGCTCATTCCAGTGCCTGAATTGAGTCCTGGTTTGGGTGAGAGTAGGACAGGCCACAGCAGCAAGGCTTAGTCAACACTGCACTGCTGTGAGGCAAGAGCAAAGCTGGAATTGCTGGCTGACAACTGCCCATCCTGCTGCTGCTAATATGCTGTCAGGAACTAAGAACCCAACGAGCAAGAAGTTTTGGGTGCTGGTAGATGGGGAAGCAAACCCCAGCCTTGATTAGCAAGTACAAGCCCTCTGTGCAGCTCTGCTCCCTGTGGTTTCCTCCCTCCCTGGCCATTTTCAGCAGGCTGAATCAGCAGCATCACATCCTGCATGTGAATGGTAACCCACCAGGAGCTCTCATCTGCTGTTCCAGGGTAGGCAAGGGAGCCTTGCAGCCCTGCTGACTTCAGATCCACTTCTGCAGGAAAATGCTGTTCCAGTGCAGTTCACAACAACACAGGTACTATAAAACTGTTGCTGCTCAGCTGTTGAAGTCAAACTGCAGAGGCTATGCAGCTTCATCACTGGTGTTTAAATGGGTTATTTTCAAGGGCTGGAGCAGCTCTGCTGTGAGCACAGGCTGAGGGAGCTGGGGGGGTGCAGCCTGGAGAAGACTCCAGGGGGACCTTAGAGCTGCCTGCCAGTGCCTGAAGGGAGCCTGCAGGAAGGTGCAGAGAGACTTTCTCTGAGGGTGTCTAGAGACAGGACAAAGGAGAACGGTTTGGAGCTGAGGCAGAGCAGGGTTAGACTGGAGCTGAGGAAGAAGTTCTTCAGTATGAGGGTGGTGAGACTCTAGAACAGGCTGCCCAGGGAGGCTGTGGATGTCTTCTACCTGCAGGCGCTCAAGATCAGGTTGGGTGAGGCCTTGAGCAACCAAGTCTAGTTGAGAGGTTTCCCTGCCCATAGTGGGAAGGTTGGAGTCAATATCTCTGAGGTCCCTTCCAAGAAGAAGCCATTCTGTGACCCTATGATGCTCCAGTTGAGCAGCTGAAATGCAGTTTAATTCAGCCATGTTTTTTTACAGTTGTGTTTCTGGAGAGCTGATTTAGCTAACCATGTCTTGAGTTTCAAAATTAATGAGAAGAAACTTCTTCCCTGAAAGGGTTCTCAACAGGCTGCCCAGAGAGGTGGTTGAATCCCCATCCCTAGAGGTGTTTCCAAGAGGCAGAGATGTGGTGCTGAGGGCCATGGTTTAGTACCAGCTGTGGTAGAGTGGATGGACTGGATGAGCTGAAAGGACTCTTCCAGCCAAAATGGTTTTAAGGTTATAAAAGAATTTGTACAGAAATCAGACTGCCAGTGCCAGCACTGAGCCAAGCTAGAGGCACTGGGTGCTAGGAAGAAGATCTCAGAGCATTGTAGCTCCTTGTATGTGAGGCCAACAAGGCTGCCAAGAGCACACAGCCCTGCTGCACTAATGGCAAACCCAGGGGCTATGGGATGGGAGCCCAGCTTTGGAGAAGTGGAGCAGGCCTCTCACCAAGGCTTGTCCAGAGAGGTTGTGGATGTACCACAGGTTGGATGAGGCCTTGAGAAACCAAGTCTAGTTGAGAGGCTTCCTCTGCCTCTGGCTTTTTGCTGCTCCTCAGAAATGGTGCTTGCAGGTACGACTTAGCCTTCTCTATGCCCAGTTCTCAGGGCATCCACAACAAGTTTCATTGCTTACACATGACTAAGGGAAAGGATATCATAAACCACCCAGCAGGATTCCCTACCCACCTGGGAGATAACTTTACAGGAGCAACTGTTTTCATCTGGCACACAGTGCCTGGCACACGCAGGAAGCACAGAGCAAAGGTGGTGAAACTGCAACCTGCCACTTCCTTTCAGCAAGGCTGCTTGGGGCTGCTTAGTCTGGAGAAGACTGAGAGGGGATTTAATCAATGTTTATAAATATCTGAGGGCTGGGGGTCAGGTGGGGGTTAGGGACAGGCTCTGCTCACTGCTGCCTGGGATAGGACAAGGAGCAATGGATGGAAGCTGCAGCACAGGAGGTTCCAGCTCAACACAAGCGGAACTTCTTGACTGGAAGGGTCCCAGAGCCCTGGCACAGGCTGCCCAGAGAGGCTGTGGAGTCTTCTTCTCTGGAGCCTTTCAAGGCCTGTCTGGATGTGTTCCTGTGTGCCCTGAGCTGGATTGTCTGGTCCTGCTCTGGCAGGGGTTGGACTGGATGAGCTCTTTGGGTCCCTTCCAACCCCTGGCATCCTCTGAGCCTGTAATTTCTGGAGTCCAAATGTCACAAGTAACCTGTGAGTACAGGGCAGAACATTTTCATTTCCTCATTCATGCTTTGCTGACTTCCTGCAAGCCCCTGAGGCTTTCTGGGCTGGGTTGGAAATGTGCACTGCAACAGGGGGCAGGTTCCCTTGAAACACTCCTCCGAGTGCCCAGCTCTGCTCAGCAAGAGCAAGACAGAGGGGATGGGAGTCAGCCAAAGGCCTGACTGACACCTGGCAGATTCCAGAAGCCTCCCAGCATCAGGCCATGATTGCCTTTTGAAAAGTGTTGTCTCGAGAGGTGTTTTGACACAGAGCACTTCCCCGGGCAGCAGCGGTGACTCCCATGCACAGGAGTATTGCTACTCAACTCACAGCTAGAGAGAGGGTTTTCTCTGCAGGGATCAGCTGCTGCTACCAAAAGCAGAGTGTGGCCCCATTCTTTTGTGTGCTAGCAAGGCCAGGGGAAGGGAAGTCTGCTCCTTTCATGGGAGCAGCTGTAGCACCATGCCAGCTGACAGGAAGCAGACCCAGGTTGTAAATAACAGCTTTCATCTTCACCTACATTGAAGCACAGCAAAGGAAGCCTCTTCTGGGAAAGGAGGCTGAAAGCAGTGTGGATATATTTTCAGTGTCCAGGTGCCTGACCACTTTGGCCTGGAATGGATACATTTGTCCCTCTTGTTTGGAAGCACCTGCCAGACTGGCCTGTATCTAAGCCAAGCTTCCAGAATGCTGATTTTTGCTCCAGTATGATGGAAGAGTTTAGGAGTGAATTCCTAGAAATCCTGGCTTCCCAGACCTGCACTGGGGAGCTCACAAAAAGCACTGTCCTACAAATGAGGAGCTTCAATCTCTCTGCCGGTGACCTCAGCCAGTGACCAACATCACATTTTTGGTCAAAATTAACTTCCCTGAGAAGGGAAAGCTGCATTACCAAAGGAGGACTGCATTATCAGAGGGTTCTGCTGCCCTCAGGGATGTGGAGAGCACATCTCAGGGTAAGGAGTTGCTCTCAAAGCTCTGGAGAGCTGCTCTCGGGGTGGTGAGTTGGTCTTGGGGTGGTGAGTTGCACTCAGGGTTGTGGAGAGCCCATCTCAGGGTGAAGAATTGCTGTCAGGCCTGTGGAAAGCCCATCAGGGTGGTAAGTTACACTCAGGGTTGTGGAGAGCTCATCTCAGGGCGAGGAGTTGGTCTCAGGGCTGTGCAGAGCCCATCTCAGGGCGAGGAGTTGGTCTCAGGGCTGTGCAGAGCCCATCTCAGGGCCAGGAGTTGGTCTCAGGGCTGTGCAGAGCCCATCTCAGGGCGAGGAGTTGGTCTCAGGGCTGTGCAGAGCCCATCTCAGGGCGAGGAGTTGGTCTCTGGGCTGTGCAGAGCCCATCTCAGAATGAGGAGTTGGTTTCAGTGCTGTGCAGAGCCCATCTCAGGGTGGTGAGTTGGTCTCAGGGCTGTGGTGAGTTGGGCTCAGGGCTGGCCTCAGGAATGTAGAGGGCTGGTTTGCTGAGAGGGCAGTTGGCACCCACCATTGAAGCAAGGAGAGGTGTGCAGGTGGAGAAGGACACAGCAAGGGATAAAATCTAGAGGGATAAAGCAAGCTCCACACCAAAATTCTCTCCAATTCGGGCATCCGTGCTTGCCTACTGGCCTCCTTCCCAGCCTCGCTGTGCTTTCGCCCGTGCCAGGGGGACCGTGCCAGGGAGATGTCCCCGGGCAGAGCACAAACGGGGGTGAGTGTCAGAAGGATGGAGCAAGACTCTCCTCAGGGGTGTCCAGTGACAAGCGGCAATGGACACAAACTGGAACACAGGAGACTCCACACAAACATGAAGAAAATATTCTTCCATTTGGGGGTGGCTTCCCGGAGAGGCTGTGGAGTCTCCATCTCTGGAGGCATCCCAGACTCGCCTGCACCTGTCCCTCCGCGATTCGCTCCGGGTGACTCCGCTCTCGCAGGCGGTTGGACTCGGTGATCTCCAGAGGTCCCTTCCGACCCTCACCGTCCTGCCCCTCTGCGATGAGCTGCTGAGGGCTCTGCGGGAACCCCACCAGAGCCCCCCCGATCCATGCCCCCTCGCCCCGGCTCCCCGCGCCCAGCCCTCCTCCCCTCCCCGCGCCTGCGCAGCCCTGCCCGGGCGCCTGCGCAGTGCCTGCCGGGGCGGCCGCTGCCGCTTGCTGAGGGCTTGCGGGCGCGGGGCGGCTGCGGCGGCGCCGCAGCGCAGGCGGGAGGAGCGCCGCCCGGCAGCGGGCTCGGCTTTCGGGGTTCCGCGGGCACGGGGAGCCCCCCCAGTTTCTCGACCCCGGGCACGCTGAGGCAGCGCCGAGCCGCCTGAGTGAGGGGCGGCGGGCGGGTAGATAGGTGAGTAGGGAGGGAAGAGTCGTCTGGGTTCTGGTGCTCCTGTCGTCATGGCCGGCTCGGAGCAGCCGCCGCCGCGCAGAGAGGACGGGGAAGCGCCGCTGCCCATCGAGGACGCGGAGCTGGCGCTGGCCGGCATTAACATGCTGCTGAACAACGGCTTCCGCGAGTCCGACCAGCTCTTCAAGAAATACAGGTAACCTCAGCCGCTCCCCGGGCGCCTTCCCCCGGCCCGGCCGCGGCGCACCTGCGCCCCGCCACCCACCTGCGCCCCCGGCCCCGTTCGTCCCTCCGGCCCAGGCTAGCGGGCGGCGGGGCCGTGGGGCGCGAAGGGCGCTCAGCTCCGGGCAGGGCGCTCGGCGCCACCAGCTTCGC
Organism: Ramphastos sulfuratus; assembly: GCA_013399055.1. Taxonomy (NCBI): domain Eukaryota; kingdom Metazoa; phylum Chordata; class Aves; order Piciformes; family Ramphastidae; genus Ramphastos; species Ramphastos sulfuratus. The sequence goes on from WBNM01020144.1 coordinate 56,240, forward strand.
CTTGCCCAGCCCCGTGGAGCGAGGAGGCTTGGTGCCCACGGCTGCCTCCTCCGTGAGTGCTGCCGTGGGGAAGGGATACAGGCGGCTCGCTTTATGGGGCCAGGGTGAGCGGATGCGCTTCGCGGGGCTGCAGGTTCTGCGGTGGGTTGGGGCTGCCGTGGAAGGAGCCTGCTGGCGCGGTGGGTTGGGGCTGCCGTGGAAGGAGCCTGCTGGCGCGGTGGGTTGGGGCTGCCGTGGAAGGAGCCTGCTGGCGCGGTGGGTTGGGGCTGCCGTGGAAGGAGCCTGCTGGCGCGGTGGGTTGGGGCTGCCGTGGAAGGAGCCTGCTGGCGCGGTGGGTTGGGGCTGCCGTGGAAGGTGCCTGCTGGCGCGGTGGGTTGGGGCTGCCGTGGAAGGTGCCTGCTGGCGCGGTGGGTTGGGGCTGCCGTGGAAGGTGCCTGGCGCGGTGGGTTGGGGCTGCCGTGGAAGGTGCCTGGCGCGGTGGGTTGGGGCTGCCGTGGAAGGTGCCTAACGGCCTGCCGAAGGTGTGGGTTGGGGCTGCCGTGGAAGGTGCCTAACGGCCTGCCGAAGGTGTGGGTTGGGGCTGCCGTGGAAGGTGCCTGGCGGCCTGCCGAAGGTGTGGGTTGGGGCCGGGCAGCCGTCGGCAGCGCTGGCCGCGTTTCGCTAAGGCGAAGGGGTGAGCGCACGGCATGCGCCCGGGGATTGGCTCCGGTGCTCCTCTTGGAGCTGCTGCTGGCTTCAGCCTGCAAACGGCTGCCGACAAAAGGTTCTGGAGCACTGCTGTGGTTATCTGCAAGCTGCAAGATTCAGTGTTCGTAGTCTCTGCACATACATCATTGGTAGGTTTTTAGGTTAAGCAGTCGTGGGGAGAAATGGCATTAATGCAGCTGTGCCAGGCAGGCTCGGAGCACAAGAAAGGATTGCCCATGCCTGCCTTTGCTTTTTTCCCTGAGGACTGATGTCTGCCAGCCCAGCTCGATCTGCTGTAATCCTGCATATGTTCTGAATAATTAATAGCACTATACTGCTGTTGTCTGTGTGATTAAAAAAGACTTTGACTTAAAGTAGCCCTTCATAGTGATGATGATGTAGTATTTATGTACTTAAATCTTACTTAAATCAACTCCCAGTTTGGAGGCAGACTGGGGAGAGTGAGACAAATTAAGAAAGGTCCCCTTAAGAATAGCGAAATAACTAAAGTGTACCTGCCACAGCCTAATGTTAAACATGTTTAAACATGTGCTTAACATTGGGGGTGTCAGTTGGTGCCAAAGTGCCCAGGAGCCAGCACTGGTCACTGGCAGCCCAGAAGCAGCTGTGTGCTGGCTGCAGGCAGAGCAGGGAGAGCAGCAGCACAGGGAGGGGATTCTGCCCCTCTGCTCTGCTTAGACCATACCTGCAGCACTGCCTCTAGTTCGGAGGCCCCAGCAGAAGGACATGGAACTGTTGAGGTGGGTCCAGAAGATGCTCAGAGGGCTGGAGCACCTCCCCTGTGGGGACAGTCTGGGAGAGTTGTGGCTGTTGAGCCTGGAGAAGAGAAGGCTGCAGGGAGACCTTAGAGCACCCTTCCAGTACCTGAAGGGGCTGCAGGAGAGCTGAGGAGGGACTTTTGACAAAGGGCTGGGAGTGATGGGACAATGGCTTTAGACTGGAGATGAGGAAGAAATTGTTCACAGTGAGGCTGGTGAGACACTGGCACGGGTTGCCCAGGGAGGTTGTGGATGCCCCCTCCCTGGAGGTGTTCAAAGCCAGGCTAGATGAAGCCTAGAGCAACCTGCTCTAACAGGAGGTCTCTCTGTCCGTGGCAGGGAGTTGGAACTGGGTGCTGTTTAAGGTCCCTTCCAACCCAGACTACTCTGATTTGATGTCACTGTCTCAAGTGTACACTGCTATGTTACAGGAATACTCCTGAGTAGAATAAACTGGAATATAGCAGGAGACAGGGTCCTGTTTCTGCATCCCTCACATGCAGCTCACATTCATGTGAAGCTACTGACTGCTTGAGCCTTCTGAGGTTGGTTGGTTTTCTGTTGTGTGTTTTCATGGTGCCACTAAAGGAACACTTGCTCAGGCAGCTTCTTCTCTACTTGCATTGTGCCATTGCTTTCTGTCAGCAGAATCTGCAATCAGTGTTGGAATTCTAAATGTGTGATGCTTCTTAGATTGTGTCGTGGTGCTAGGGAGCAGAATTGTTAAGATTCCTGCTTACAAAATGCAGCCTAATCCTTTGCTGAAAGAATGAATAATGATCTCTTTCAAACTGTTCTCCTGGCCATCTAGAAGATGTATTACTTGAGGAGTTCTTAAATGCAGAAGCTTAGGTGTAATTTTTTTCCCCCCTCAGGTGTGAGCTTTTCTTTCATTTTGATCAAGAAGCACCTTGAAGCTCACTGCAGTGTTTGATCTCAGCCTTTAATTGCTACCTGCAAGGAGTAAATAAGAATCTCTTTGCTGGGTTAAGTGGGTTTGTGATTTAGGAATTGAGAATGGCTGTTTCAAGTCTTACATTACCCTGAGAATCTTCTGCCCTGTTTGCCTCATGCCAAAATTTGTAGCAGAGCTCCTCTTGCCGTGAGCTAATAGATTTTTATTGACCTGCAGATTAGCTGTGGCGCATTAGAGGTAGAAGATACAGCAGGAGGATGCTCAGCTTGTGTGCATTTGGGGTTTGGAGACAACAGGCAGTGAGGTTCACCTTCTTTCCCCAATGGTTCATGGTTCTGTGTTTGTTTGGGATGCATTCTTCTGGCAAGCACTTAAGTAGTGCTTTTCTGTGTTCTTTTACATGCAGCCTTAAATGAGTATATTTTTGCTGCTCTCTGTCACAGCTTGTGTTGGAAGGGACCCTCAAAGGGCATCTTTTCCACTCCCCCCTCCCTGCAGTCAGCAGGGACACCTCCAACTACAGCAGGCTGCCCTGGGCCACATCAAGGCTGATCTTGAATATCTCCAGGGATGAGGCTTCAACCACGTCCCTGGGCAGCCTGTGCCAGTGTCTCACCACCCTCACTGTGAAGAGTTCCCTCCTGAAGGGGGGATCTAAATCTCCCCTGCTCCAGTTTCAAAGCATTGCCCCTCTGTCCTGGCACCACAGTCTCTCCTCAGCCTTCCTGTAGGTCCCCTTCAGACACCGAAATGCAGCTTTAAAGTCTCTCTGCAGCCTTCCCTTCTCCAGGCTGAACAGCCTCAATTGTCTCAGCCTGTCCTCACAGCAGAGGTTCTGCAGCCCTCTGAGCATTTTCATGGCCTCCTCGGGATCCTCTCCAGCAGGTCCATGTGTCGCTTATGTTGGGAGCCCCAGAGCTGCACACAGCACTGCAGGTAAGGCCTCAGCAGAGCAGAGGAGCAGGATCCCCTCTCTCCATCTCTGGCCACACTTCCTCTGATGCAGCCCAGGCTGCCCTTGGCCTTCTGGGCTGCCAGTGCCCATTGCTGGCTCCTGTCCAGCTCCTCACCCAGCAACACCAACAAGCCCACTTCTGCAGGGTGGCTCCTTAGCCTGTGTGCTTGAAAGTAGGAAATAGAACCCATCCTAAATGAGACTGGTAAACCAAATGGGCAGCTTTTGGGAGCCCTCTGTACTTCAATGGAGATATTTGTAAGTTGCAGCACAAGAGCTCAAAGATGTCTGATGAAATGCAGCTTTAACTTGATGCAGGTGTGTGCTGTCCCTGTTTTGAATGATCTTCCTTACAGGTGGTGTTAATTCTATGCAGGTGGTTTAGCTCTGCTTCAGAAGCTTAACGTTTATCAGAGGAAGAGAAGGGAGAAATGGAAATATTTGGGTTGTTTTCCCATGGAAACTCTTTGAGGACCTACAGGACTCTTGAAATTCAGTTATTCAGCAAAACTTGTGGTTTTTTAGCTGCATCACTTGAACTAGTTAAGAATGTATCTTAGAAGCTATTGGGTTTGCTTCTGCTTTTTATTCGTTTGTTTTTCTTCATTTGCCACCTGAAGGATCCTGTGAAAAATCAATCCAAGCCCATGCTGCTGTCTCTATGGGACAGTAGATAGCCTTGACAGGTCCAAGGCCAGCTGCCATTCCAAAGCAGGCAGGATCTGTTCCCTTCTTCACTGTTCTACAGTTTTCCATCTTCCAGAAAACTGACTGGTGAGCCCCAAATCAGTGTTTGAAAGGTCCCAAGGAAAGCAGGATAGAAAGTGCAGCTGTGTGTCCTGTGGATAAGCACTCTAGGCAAGTCCTGCCTTTGAAGAGTGCTTCTGTGATGCTCTGGGTCATAGAGCAGCTCTGGTGCCCTCAACACAAGAAGGACACAGACCTGATAGAGAAGGGCCATGAAAATGATCAGGGGGTTGGAGCAGCTCTGCTATGAGGACAGGCTGAGGGAGCTGAGGGTGTTCAACCTGGAGAGGAGAAGGCTCTGGGGATATCTAACAGTGACCTGCCAGTATGAGAAGGCTGCAGAGGGACTCTTTGCAAAGGCCTGAAGTGATAGGATGAGGGACAGTGGTTTGAGAGTAGAGGAGATTCAGATTGGACATTAGGAGGAAGTTCTTTACCATGAGGGTGATGGAACACTGGAACAGGTTGCCCAGGGAAACGGTTGAGGCTCCATCCCTGGAGATATTCCAAGTCAGGTTCAACAGGGCTCTAGGAAACTTGATCTAGTTGGAGAATGTCCCTGCTGACTGCACAGATGTTGGACTGGATGACTTCTGGAGGTCCCTTTCAACCCCAACCATTCTGTGACATTGGAGGGTAGTGTTTTGTCTTTTGGGGTGTTTAAGGTCATCTACCTAGAACCTGGAAAAGTCAGGTAAAAGTGTCTGTCTGTGGGGTAAAAATGTAAGGAGCTGCACTGCCTGTCCCTGCAGCAGTTAATGGTCTGTCAGGTGTAGCTTGTGACTTGTTTTGCTCTAAATTATACTTGAGGAAAATTTCAGGGTTTGAAGAATCACCTGCAAGTAGCATCAACATCTGCATTCCTCAGGGGTCAGTGCT
>WBNM01020146.1:0-13846 GCA_013399055.1 Ramphastos sulfuratus
CAGGCTCCTCTTCTCCAAGCTGATGCACAAGTTAATGCACAAATCCAAGTTTTCCATATCTCTTACTCCTCTGGAGTGTCCATTTAACAAAAATGATGGATGTGGACTCCACAACCTCCCTGAGCAGCCTGCTCCTGGCCTCCAGCACCCTCACAGTCAAGAAGTTTCTCCTCGTGTCAAGGTAGAACCTCCTGGGTTCCAGCTTGTACCTGTTGTTCCTTGTCCCATCACTGGGCACCACCACACAAAGCCTGGCACCTTCCTCCTGACACCCACCCCTCAGATATTTATAGATGTTAAGATCCCCTCTCAGCCTTCTCTCCTCCAGATTAAACAGGCCCAGGGCTCTCAGCCTTTTTCCAGAGCAGAGATGTTCAGACCCCTTCACTACCCTTGTAGCACTTGTGTTGGATTCTCTCCAACAGATCCCTGCCTCTCTTGAACCAGGGAGCCCAAAACTGGATGTAGCATTCCAGATGAATGACGAAACTCAACGGCAAATTTGGGCCCCAACTCGCAGTGACTGAGCAAAGAGCTGTGAAGGCAGAACCATCCCTTCCCCACCACAACTGTCCCCATTCTGAAGGACATGGAACTGCTGGAGCCAGTCCAGAGGAGGCCACCAAGATGCTCAGAGGGCTGCAGCAGCTCTGCTCTGAGGACAGGCTGAGAGAGTTGGGGCTCTGCAGCCTGGAGAAGAGAAGGCTTCCAGGAGACCTTAGAGCCTCGTCCAAGCTGCCTGCCTCAGGTGATGGTTGTCTGAGTGCTTGCTTCCAGCATGGCCTGGCTCCTCCTGTGCTGCCCTCAGAAAATGTGCCTCCAACCTTGGCATTGCAGTTCAATGCACTCTGGTGTGGGAGCAGCTGAGCTTGTTGAACAAGGACACCTGGAGTCCTGTGTGCACTTTTGGAGCCCCCAGCACAGGAAGGACATGGAAGTGTTGGAGCCAGTACAGAGGAGGCCACCAAGATGCTGAGAGGGCTGCAGCAGCTCTGCTGTGAGGACAGGCTGAGAGAGTTGGGGCTCTGCAGCCTGGAGAAGAGAAGGCTTCCAGGAGACCTTAGAGTAGCCTTCCAGGATCTGAAGGGGGCTCCAGGAAGGCTGGGGAGGGACTATTGACAAGGNAGAGCTATGGAGGCCATGAAGATGAGCAGAGGGATGGTGAACTTGTTCTTTGGGGACAGGCTGGGAGAGTTGAGGCTGAGTAGCCTGGAGAAGGCTCCAGGGACACCTCAGAGGAGACTTCCAGGACCTGAAGGGGGCTATAGGAGAGCTGGAGAGGGACTTGGAACAAGGACTTGTAGTGAAAGGATGAGGGACAATGGCTTTGAGCTGGGAGAGGGGAGATTGAGACTGGAGATCATAGAATCATAGAATGGGAAGGTTGGAAGGGACCTCAAGGATCATCTAGTTCCAGCCCCCTGCCATAGGCAGGGACACCTTCCACTAGTACAGGTCACTCAAGGCCTCATCCAGCCTGGTGCTGAACACCTCCAGGAAGGTTGTGGAGCACAGAATCACCCAATGTGATCAAAGATCTTTGATCACATTGGGTGATTCTGTGCTCCACAACCTTCCTGGAGGTGTTCAGCACCAGGCTGGATGAGGCCTTGAGTGACCTGTACTAGTGGAAGGTGTCCCTGCCTATGGCAGGGGGCTGGAACTAGATGATCCTTGAGGTCCCTTCCAACCTTCCCATTCTATGATTCTATGATCTCCAGTCTCAATCTCCCCTCTCCCAGCTCAAAGCCATTGTCCCTCATCCTTTCACTACAAGTCCTTGTTCCAAGTCCCTCTCCAGCTCTCCTATAGCCCCCTTCAGGTCCTGGAAGTCTCCTCTGAGGTGTCCCTGGAGCCTTCTCCAGGCTACTCAGCCTCAACTCTCCCAGCCTGTCCCCAAAGAACAAGTTCACCATCCCTCTGCTCATCTTCATGGCCTCCATAGCTCTCTGCTATTCTTGTGCTGGAGGCTCCCAGCACTGAACACTGTGCTCCAGGTGGGGTCTCACCAGAGATGAGGGACAAAATCCCCTCCCTGCCCTGCTGGCCACACTGCTTTGCATGCAGTCCAGGATAGGAGTTTCCACATCCTGCTGCCCACAAAAAGGGAGAGCTCATTGCAGGGGTGAGCTACCTTTCCTGCCAAGCATCCCCTCAATTGCATCTAGTGGCAGTTTGGGGGGAGAAGAGCTGTAACATTGTCCTTCAGATGATCCAGGCTCTGGGACTGTCCTCTGGGTGGGTGCTCCCTGTAAAAATAATCTTGTCCCAGACATCAATAGAGAGAGTCTGAGTTAGGCTTTAAAGATCAGCTGATCTTTAAAGCCTAACTCAGACTCTCAGTATTGAAGATCTGGTTAAAAACCACCACCAAGGATGACCACCATGACCCATGCTCAAGTCTCTGGGCAAGTCAGCTGCAGAAATTATCACCTTCCTGTCTGAAAAAAGGGACAAGGAGCTGCCTATTTCCAGAAGCCAGCACCAGTGGCACCTTAGTCATGTTTAGCTTACATGAACACAGGTACTGCAGCCTCTTCAATGGGCACAGAAGTCAGCAAGGTGAGCTCAGATCAGAATGGTAGGGGTTAGAAGGGACCTCTGGAGATCATCCAATGCAACCCCACACCTGCCAAAGCAGAATCACCCAGGGCAGGTCACACAGGAAGACATGCAGGTGGGTTTTGAAAGCCTCCAGAGGAGGAGATGTCACAACCTCTCTGGACAACCTGCTCCAGCACCCTCACAGCAAAGAAGTTTCTCACGTTCAGACAGAACCTCCTGGGTTCCAGTTTGTGGCTGTTGCCTCTTGTCCTGTCAGAGGACACCACTGGAATCCTGGACTTTAGCAGCACATCCCAAAGAAGATCTAAGGCCACAGAATCACAGAACCACTTGGGTTGGAAAAAAACCTGAGTCCAACCATTCTTTAACTCTACCAAGGCTAGGCCTAAACCATGGCCCTCACCATCACATCTCTACACCTTTCAAACCTCCTCCAGGGATAGGGATTCAACCACCTCCAGTGCCTGTTCCAGTCTTTAGAACCCCTTCAGTGAAGAAGTTTNTTTGTGGCTGTTGCCTCTTGTCCTGTCAGAGGACACCACTGGAATCCTGGACTTTAGCAGCACATCCCAAAGAAGATCTAAGGCCACAGAATCACAGAACCACTTGGGTTGGAAAAAAACCTGAGTCCAACCATTCTTTAACTCTACCAAGGCTAGGCCTAAACCATGGCCCTCACCATCACATCTCTACACCTTTCAAACCTCCTCCAGGGATAGGGATTCAACCACCTCCAGTGCCTGTTCCAGTCTTTAGAACCCCTTCAGTGAAGAAGTTTCTTTTGAAGTCTGACCTAAACCTATGCCTTGTACAACTTGAGTTTGTGAGACACTGGCACAGGCTGCCCAGGGAGGGTGTGGAGCACAGAATCACCCAATGTGATCTTGGATCACATTGAGTGATTCTGTGCTCCACAACCTCCCTGCAGGTGTTCAAGGCCAGGTTGGACAAGGCCTTAAGTGACCTGTACTAGTAGGAGGTGTCCCTGCCTATGGCAAGGGGCTGGAACTAGATGATCCTTGAGGTCCCTTCCAACCTTAGCATTCTATGTTCTATGTTCTTATTTCCTCTTGTCATGATCAAGACTGTACCCTTTAGGGGGAGCAGCAGCAGCAGCTTCTCATCTGACTCCCACGGGCAAAACAGGGCTGTGGCCATTCTGACATCCCAAGCATTTGATACCCGAGGCCAAAAGCTGCTTTGCATGTGCTAAGACTCAGCCTTTCCAAGCTCACCAGCTGCTCTTCCTCACCTTTAGTGTGAGCAACACCTGCAAACCAAGCAAAGCCTGAACAAACTCCCTTCAGTTCTTGAGCCACCTTTGAGCACAGCCAGCTCAGCCAAAGCCAACTTCACCATGCAACATCCAGTCCTTGAGCAGGGAGCACACAAGCCTCAGCCCTCAGCCCAGCACGCAGCAGCTGAGGCTGCAGCCTTGCAGGCTGGCTGCAAGAATGCCTTGCAGCAGAAGGGGTGTTTCTCATTTCACCAGCTGAACAGAAAAGTGGCAGCCCCAGAAAGCTGCAGCCTGCTGCAAACAATACCATTAACCACTTAGACAACACAGCTAGGGAAACAAAGCTGCCATTTCCTCCTGCTCTCCTCACCTCCCTTCCACCCTCCTGGCAGCGGTGAGACCCAGGCCTGCTCCTAACCTCCCTGCTGGCACCTGCTGCTTTTGTTTTCCTGCCACCATGCCAACCTTTGGATTCATTTGTCCCAAACAGAACAAAAGCTGATGTTTCAGGAAAAAATGGGATAGCCACAAGGCAGGTATTTACATAATAAAATCTTCCCAGTTGTTCTGCCAGTCTCTCTCTCTCTGGAACCCTGCCCAGCAGAACTCAGCCACTCCTCAAGAGGCCAACCCAGGGGATTTAAAGGCAGATGGAAATTACCACAGCCAAGCCGAGCCATGGGTGGCATTAACACCCCTCACACTCAGAGCAAGGCACAGATTTGCTCAGTGAAGCCACCAGTGCCAGACAGGAGCCCAAAGATTCCAAACTTGAGCTGCCTTTGAGTCTCCAATTAACTCTTTCTCACAAGAGCAAACTCCACTTAACCTGGAGAACCTCCCAGCCCCTATTTGCTCTTCAAACAAGACTACTGCAGCGTGCTGAGGGTTTTAAGGATTGCTCTTAAACTCCTGACGTGCAGCAGAAGAAATAATCCCAGCACAGAGGAGCTAAGCTGTGCCTTACATCTGAGAAGCCTACAGAGACTACAACCCCCTCTCACCTTTGTGTTGGCTGCAATCCAATTAGAAGTTTCGCTGTCGTCATCACACTTCTTAATCCACTTCTTCAACCACTGTAAAGAAAAAATGAAGGAAGGAGAGAGTTAGTTTCAAGCAGAGGAACTTGAGGTGCTCCCAAGACAGCTGCTTATACAAAGGTCACAGGACCACATGGATTATGGGGTGCTGGGAAGAGCTGTGAAGAGCAGAATCATAGAATGGGAAGGTTGGAAGGGACCTCAAAGATCATNTTGTTTTTCCTCAGGGAATGCTGCAGCACAATCCTGACCCAAGGAGCAAAACCACCCTGCACAAACACTTCAGTCAGCAGTTTGCAGTCCTTCAGCTGAGCCATTCTGTGATTGTATCAGGTTTGCAAGGGACCTCACAGATCAGCTACTCCAACCCACCCTGCCATGGGCAGGGACAGCTCTCAACTAGACTCAAGTGCTCAAGGCCTTATCCATCCTGGCCTTCAACACCTACACGGTAGAGGCAGGCAGAGCCTCTCTGGGCAACCCATTCCAGTGTCTCACCACCCCCACACTGCAGAACTTCTTCCTCAGCTCCACTCTCACCCTGCTCTGCCTCAGCTCCAAACCATTCCCCCTTGGCCTGTCTCTAAACACCCTAAGGAAAAGTCTCTCTGCAGCCTTCCTGCAGGATCCCTTCAGACACTGGCAGGCAGCTCTGACGTCCCCCCAAATTCTCCTCTTTTCCAGGCTGAACTCTTCCAGCTCCCTCAGCCTGTGCTCACAGCAGAGCTGCTCCAGCCCTTTGTGGTCTGCTCTGGACTTGCTCCAACAGCTCTGTGTTCTTCTTATGCTAGGGACATTGTAATTGGATGCAGTATTTGAGGAGGGTCTCACCAGAGCAGAGTAAAAGGGAAGAATCCTCTCCCTTGGCCTGCTGACCACAGTCTTTTTGATGCAGTTCAGGACACACAGAGTTGAAACAGCACAAACTCCACATGGGACTCAAACCCTGAGGCCAGCAGCCCCTCTGTGAAGCTGAGCTTTCCTTCACACCAAGTTTGCCCTGCAGTTCACCTCATGCTTGGCTTCCATCTTACTGAGCACATGGCTTTAGGAACTGAATGCCAAGTCCTAAAAGACTCCCTGCACTTGTCAGACAATCAACTGACCACCTGGAGCCTGTGGTGATCACCTAAACCACACCAAATGTTTCCCTCCTCTCTGCCTAAGGAAGTTGATTTTTTTTTTTTTGGTCACTAGGAACACAGACTGCTCTGTCCCCAAGGCCTGAAACATGGCTGGCTGTGAGCTCTGCACAGGCCACAGGAGCCAAAGCTTGATTACAGCTTTTGACAGCTCCACCAACAGCTCCCAAGTTCACTGCACAGCAGCAGGATCAGAGAAGTTCATTCCTGCAGCAGAACAAATCACAAAGCCTGCTGAAGCACTGAGCACCTAGAGAAACACTCAGTGCAGGAGTGCTTGCTGTAAAGCACTCACTCCTGAGCCCCTTCAATCCTCTTGAGGTCCCAGCTGTAATCACCTCCTCCAGATATGTCCCCATCTGGCCTGGGCACTGCTCCTTCACACGGTCCAACTCTGAGGCACCCAGCACGATTGCTGTGATCTAAAGAGGTGAGCTGCTGTGCTTGCTGGTGTGAGCAGCAGCACAGCAGGGTGCTCCACAGCTCCATCTTGCACTGCAACTGACTTTAAACTCGGTTCCAAGCCATGCATTCAGAAAAGACCTCTGAGGTGCTCACCTTGCACTTCACAGGATCGTGCCAGTTCTCCCCGCAGTTAAAGCTGCAAGCAAAAGACAGAGGCAGATGAGGCAAGAGGGCAGATGATAACTCTTACTGAGCTAGGTTAAGCACCACAACAGCTCTCCTCTGGGCTCTTCTGCTTAAGGACCCAACCCAGTCCTAAGGAAACCCAATACACATCAAAAAAGCCCCCAGCTCTCAAAGCTCCCAGTGCCCATTTCCCAGCAGTGTTCATCCCAACACATTTGGATTCTCTGCAGTGCCTGCGGCCAAGAACCTCACCTAATCTGAAAGCTCTCAGCTGAAGGCCACCTCCCAGTGAAACTCAAGTCTGTCTCCACATCAAAGGAGCCACAAGAACCCTAGAATAGGTTGGGTTGGAAAAGACCTTCAAGATCATCCAGTTCCAACACCCCTGCCATGGGCAGGGACACCTCCCACCAGCCCAGCTTGCTCAAGGCCTCATCCAACCTGGCTTTGAACACCTTCAGGCCAAGGGCATCCACAGCCTCCCTGGGCAACCTGTGCCAGCGTCTCACCACCCTCACTGCCAAGAATTTCTTCCTCATCTCCACTCTCACTCTCCCCTCTCCCAGCTCAAAGCCATTGTCCCTCCTCCTGTCACTCCCAGCCCTTGTCAGAAGTCCGTCCACAGCTCTCCTGTAGCTCTTATCAGGATCTGGCAGACTGCTCTAAGGTCTCTCTGGAGCCTTTTCTTCTCCAGGCTGCACAGCCCCAACTCCCCCAGCCTGTCCCCGTAGTGGAGGTGATCTGCATGGCTCTGCAACTACCTCTATCTAATCCTGGCTTACCATTTCAAGTCCACCCTGTGCTTCTGCCATCACCTAAAAAGCTCATTGCCAGCACAAACCCTCAGAGAGCAGTCCAGACTGCTGAGCACACTCCAGAGCAGTCACTAAAAAGCAATACCAACACCTCTTTGCTGCTCCTTACCAAAACTGCCGTCCACATTTGCAGCGCACGGGTTTGGCGTCAGGATATTGGACTTTAACAACGTGGTGGCAGTCTGGGGCAGGACACCATTTTAACAGTCGATTACACTGCAAAGGAAGCACACAACAACAGCCCATGGCAGTGACATCACACAAGAGCAGGGCTAGGAAGGCACCTCTGGAGATCATCCAGTCCAACCCCCCACCACCCCTGTCAGAGCGGGATCGCACAGGGCAGGTCGCACAGGAGCACATCCAGGCAAGTTTGGAAGCTCTCCAGAGAAGGAGACTCCACAACCTCTCCAGGCCTCCAGCACCCTTACCCCAAACAATTTCCCCCTCCTTTTAAGACAGAACCTCCTGGGTTCTAGTTTGAGCCCATTGCCCCTTCTCCTATCACTGGACACCACTCAAAAGAGTCTGAAAAGTGTGGCCCCACCCTCTGCCACCCTTCAGCTCTTGCTGAGCATTGCTCAGATCCCCTCTGGGGCTGCTCTTCTGCAGGCTCACCAGCCCCAGGGCTCTCAGCCTTTGTTCCTCACAGAGATGCTCCAGGCCCCTCAGGACCTTGACAGCCTCCACTGAACTCTCTCCAGCAGTTCCCTGTCTCTCTTGAACTGAGGTGCCCAGAACTAGACACGGGACTGCAGCTGTGGCATCATTATGGCAGAGCAGAGGGGCAGGAGAATCTCCTTTCATCTGCTGGCCACACTCTTCTTCATGCACCCCAGAGATCATTGGTCCTCTTGGCCACAAGGGTACACTGCTGCCTCATGGGGAACTTACTGGCCATCCCCCCCTCACCTGGCCTGGTGCAGGGGCTTGTTCCTCCCCAGGTGCAGGACCCTTGCCCTTGCTGAGCTTCCTGAGGCTGCCTCCAGGCAGCTCTGCAGCCTGTGCAGGTCTGGCTGGCAGCACAGCCTGAGGGCAGGCAGCCACTCCTTCCACACAGGGGTCACAGCAAACTGCCTGAGGGACCACTCCAAACCCTTATCCAGGTGGCTGATGAACAAGACTGTAACCAGTTCTGACCCTTGGGAGCCACCACAGGTTACAGGGCTCCAACTGAGCTGCTTTGCACAACCCTCTGATCCCTGTCCTTCAGCCAGTTCCCACCTGCCTCACTCTCCACTCAGCTCACCCATGCTTGCCTATGAGGATGTTAGGGGAAACAGCATCTTGCTGAAGTCCAGCTGAACACCATCCACTGCTCTCCCCTCACCAAGTCAGCTAAGTCACACCACCAGAGGAGGCTACCAGGCTGGCACTAGCTGGGCAGGGAAGGGGCAGCAGTGGCACACCACCACAGGGGGCGACCACCCCGGCACTAGCGGGGCAGGGGAAGAGACACCAGTGGACACGCCACCAGAGAAGGCTACCAGCCAGCCTGACAGCCTGCTCTGACACTGGCACGAGCTGGGCAGGGGAGGGGACAGCAGTGGACACACCACCAGAGGAGGCGACCAGCCTGGGAATAGGTGGGCAGGGAAGGGACAGCAGTGGCACACCCCCAGAGGAGGCTACCAGGCTGGCACTAGCTGGGCAGGGGAAGAGACAACAGTGGACACGCCACCAGAGAAGGCTACCAGCCAGCCTGACAGCCTGCTCTGACACTGGCACTAGCTGGGCAGGGGAGGGGACAGCAGTGGACACACCACCAGAGGTGGCTACTGGGCAGGGGAGGGGACAGCAGTGGACACACCACCAGAGGAGGCTACCAGGCAGCCTGACAGCAGTAGATGCTGTCTACCACAACTTCAAGACTTTTGAGCCTGTCTGTCTACAGCTGCTTGCTGTAACTCAAGGCCTTGTGCCCTGCAGGTGGAATGTTTTGCTAGAGCTGCAGCTGTAGCCAGAAGGGCTGCAAAATGAGCCCTGCAAGGCCTCCAGCCTGGACTCACACTGATCAGAGGCTGTGCAAATGCCCTGCTCTGCTGCTAAGAACAAGCTCCACTTCTCTGGCTCGGTATAAAGATGAGACAAAGACAACCTAGAAGGCATTCCAAAGATGAAATAAACACTCACCTCTACAAAACTATTGGTTATTAAATGCTGGTACTTTAATTTAACCTTGGAATCTGTGATCAGACGCCTGTGGAAAGGGAAGAAACAGAGAAATTACTGTAGTAGAAAACTCATTTTCTCCAGAGCCACTTGGTTAAGGCAGACAAATGGGTTGGATTGCTCCTCTATGCTTGCAGGGACCTTTGTGCACTTACCTGGTCTCTCTCAGAGCATTTATTATTAACACTACAAAGAGTGTAGTTAACTTCTAATACTAGCTTCAGAATCATAGATCAGAGAATTGTTTGGGTTGGAAAAGGCCTCCAAGATCATCCAGTCCAAGCAGCAACCCAACCCCACCATGGTCACCAAACCATGGCCTTAAGGTTCTGGAACACCTCCAGGCATGGGGACTCCACCACCTCCCTGGGCTGCCTCTGCCAATCCCTAACCACTCTGGCAGCAAAGAAATTGTTCCTCCTCTCCAATCTTAACCTCCCCTTGCACAATTCCAGGCCATTTCCTCCCTGAGATGAACCTCACAGGGTCTTACAGCAAGCTCCTGCAGTTCCCAAGAAGTGAATCTCTTGCTGTGGGGATTTTTCTAATGTTTTCCAGAGGAGCCCAGGAAGCAGAGCAAACCATTTCCTAAGTTCATTTACATTCCACATGCACACTTGGTGGCAAAAGCCTTTCTGAAGCTCCAGAGTGACTGTGATGTGCTTAAGAACCTTGGCAGACCTGGTGTTACCAGGGTTTCAGTGGAGACCTACAGGTTCAGTTTAAGAGTGAATGTTGGCTGCATCTATTTAGCACAAACTAAGCCCGATTTAAATTCAGCATCACACAGAGTGTGCACAACATCAGCTTTAACTTTCACAGAATCACAGAATGGGAGGGGTTGAAGACACCTCTGGAGGTCATTCAGTCCAATCCCCCTGCCAGAGTAGGATCACCCAGGGCAGGGCACACAGGAACACATCCAGGTGGATCTTGAATGTCTTCAGAGAACACTTCACAACCTCTCTGGGCAGCCTGCTCCAGGGCTCTGCCACCCTCACACCAAAGAAGTTTCTCCTCATGTTGAGGTGCATCCTCCTGGGTCCCAGCTTGTACCTGTTGTTCTGTCCTATCACTGGGTGCCACCATCAAGAGCCTGGCACCTTCCTCCTGACACCCACCCCTCAGATACTGATAGACATTGATCAGATCTCCTCTCAGCCTTCTCCTCTCCAGACTAACCAGCCCCAGGGCTCTCAGCCTTTCTTCACAGCAGAGATGTTTAAGACCCTCAGCCACAGGTTCATGCCAGCATTGCTGCTTTCTGTGCTATAAAAGCCAGCAAGTGGAACTAAGGACACTCAGATCTACTGCTAGTATCAGGCAGTAGCAACAGAAACCATAGCAACCAAAGCCAGTGCTGCTCTCCTCCTCTTTCCATCCTCTGCTTGACACAGTTGCTACCACAGCCTCCAATGATTTCAGCCAGCCTGCTTCACAGGCACTGCTTGAACAGCTTCCTCCAACTGCTGCAATCAAGAAAACCCTCAAGAAACATCCTGAGAGTGCACAACATCACCAGTTGAGCTCAGACTCCAGTAAACAAAAATCTCCATCAAGGCACTCAAGAGATCAAATGAAACTCCAGCCCAGCTCTCACCTGGACAGGGAAACATTGCACAGACTCAGAGAATCACAGAGTGCCTTGGGTTGGAAGGGACCTCAGAGCTCATCCAGTTCCAACCCCCCTGCCATGGGCAGGGGCACCTCACACCAGCACACATTGCTCAAGGCCTCACCCAACCTGACCTTCAACACCTCCAGGGAGAGGGCAGCCACACCCTCCCTGGGCAACCTGTGCCAGTGTCTCACCCCCCTCACCGTCAAGAATTTCCTCCTCTCCACTCTCACTCTCCCCTCTCCCAGCTCAAAGCCATTGTCCCTCACCCTGGCACTGCCAGCCCTTGTCCAAAGTCCCTCCCCAGCTCTCCTGGAGCCCCTTCAGGTCCTGGAAGGCTGCTCCCTCCAAGACCTCCCTGAAGCCTTCTCCTCTCCAGCCTGAACCACCCCAACTCTCCCAGCCTGTCCCCATAGGAGAGGTTCTCCAGCCCTCTGAGCATCTCTGTGGCCTCCTCTGCACCTTCTCCAGCAGCTCCAGGGCCTTATTTTGCTGAGGGCACCAGAACTGGACACAGTGCTCCAGATGGGGATCTGATGAGAGCAGAGTTGGGGAGGGAGGAGAATCACTTCTTCATCCTTCCACTTCTACCCAGCCTACACTTGATGACTAACACAGAGGGCACAGGAAATGGCCAGTCTGAAAGCAACTGATGCTAAAACCATCAAATTACTATCAATGGGTGAGTCAGGCTGCAGGAAGGAAGGTGGTGAAGGAATAAGCCTCTGGTTAGACAGTTCTGAGCACGAAGAATTCAAATGAACCTGAGCAAGGCTGAGAATCACAAAGGGGATTACTCATGCAGTAACATCACCCAATACAAAGGAGAAGGAAGCTGATGGGGTTTGCTGCTCCACCAGCAAGGAGCTGCCATCCTACAGCTGGGCAACATCCAAAGCCAAGTGTCAGGCTGCCATACCAGCTCCACCATGTCCTACATCACCTGCTTGCTTCTCCTGCCCCTCTACTCTGACCTGCTGAGGCCACACCTGGAATACTGGGTCCTGGTTTTGGGTTCCCCAGGTCAAGAGAGACAGGGATCTGATGGAGAGTGTCCACTGGAGGCTGTGAGGATGAATGGGGGACTGGAACATCTCTGCTGTGAAGAAAGGCTGGGAGCCCTGGGGCTGGTTAGTCTGGAGAGGAGAAGGGACCTGACCAATGTCTATCAATATCTGAGGGGTGGGTGTCAGGGGGAAGGTGCCAGGCTCTTGGTGGTGGCACCCAGTGATAGGACAAGCAACAACAGGTACAAGCTAGAACCCAGGAGGTTCTACCTCAACATGAGGAGAAACTTCTTGACTGTGAGGGTGGCAGAGCCCTGGAGCAGGCTGCCCATAGAGGTTGTGGAATCTCCTTCTCTGGAGATTTTCAAGGCTCACCTGGATGTGCTCCTGTGTGATCCTGCTCTGGCAGGGGGGTTGGACTCTGGAGGTCCCTTCTAACCTCTCCCATTCTGTGATTCTACAAACCACACCCTACACCCAGACAGAGGACTTCTCTGGCTCATCAACTACTTGGTGAACTGGTGAGTTGGCCTAGGTAGGAAGTGCTAAATTCTTAGATAAATCAAAAGGAAACAAAATGCACAAAGCAGTGAAAACAGGAGTTGGAAAAACTGCTGTCCCCCTGACTAGGCTGGTCAAGGAGTCTTTCCTTCATGTACTGAGGCATCAGTTCTACAGAGCTAGACAAAATGTTAAGAGACATAGAAACACACAATTGTTTGGGTTGGAAAAGCCCTCCAAGATCATCCAGTCCAAAAGCAACCCAGTACTACCATGGACATCAAACCATGGCCACAGGGTTCTGGAACAGCTCCAGGGATGTGGACTCTACCACCTCTCTGGGCAGCCTCTGCCAATCCCTGACCACTCTTGCAGCAAACAACTTTTTCCCTCATCTCCAACCTAACCCTCCCCTGGCACAATTTCCAGGCCAGTTCCTCTCTTTCTATCACCTGAGACTGGGCAGAAGAGCCCAACTCAACCTCACCGCAACCTCCTTTCAGGGAGCTGCAGAGAGCAATGAGCTCTGCCCTCAGCCTCCTCTTCTCCAGACTGTACACTCCCAGCTCCTTCAGCTGCTTCTCCCCAGCCTTGCTGTCCAGACCCTTCCCCAGCTTTGCTACCCATCTGGACATGCTTGAGCACCTCACTGCTGATATCACACTAAGAAAGGTCAAGCCTGACCTCTCTGCTGCCTTCAGACCTCTCTGCAGTTTATTTAAGGCAGGACATTTGGATAGCACCTGAGTAACCAAATGGGAAAAGAGAGAGGCAAGCCAAGAGGTAGTAACTCCTCATACTTACATAACTGTATTGTCATCAACTAAGATATCACAGCCATGAGCAGGGCATGAGATGGTCTGCAAAAGAGCCAAAGCAGAAAGGTGATAAAAGGCACAGTGCTCATCCTCCTCCTGCATCACAGAACTCCAAGGCAACGGAATTCACTGCTAGGCAGAGCCAAGCCAGCACATTGGCTCCACCATCAGCTCCCAGATGTGACCTTGTGCGCAGCAGGATGCCTCCCACCCACAGCAGACCCCTCCCCACCTCCCACTTCCCCCACACCAAAGACTGATGGCCCTGAAGCTCTGAGGCTTGAGGTTTCCTTCTTGTTCTTCTTTGGGGGGTTAGGCTTTAAGGGGGAAGAATTCTCCC
>WBNM01020148.1:3854-15757 GCA_013399055.1 Ramphastos sulfuratus
GAAAAAAAAGAAAAAAGAAAAAAGGAAAAAAGAAAAAAAGTAAATATTTCAGCTGGAAGGTGAATTTGGATGATATTGAGACACACCTATTAACAGGAGCATCAATAGGAGGATGAAACCCCCCTCTAAATTCTCTGCCCCTCCAGATCATGGAAGAAAATCCAGCTGATTAACAGGCTGGAAGGATTATCTTTTACAAGATCCAAGTCAACCACTACCAAATCAACCAGTGGAGGACAGCTTTAGCAGTCTTGGGATCCTGCATTGCACCGCGGGAGGTAGAGCCCTGTCTTGAAAGAAAAGCTACTAAGTCCCAGGGCAGTGTGAAGGAAAGCACAGGGTTAGAGATATGAGAGAGTTTAAAATCAGGGTAACGCTCCTGGGAATAGTATTTAGAGGGTCATTTGGCCTGAAGAAACAAAACCAAACAGACAGGGTTCTGTTGTTTGGAAACCGGAGCACTCCATTAACACCTGGCTGGGCATGAGCCTTTGTCATGATAAATACTGCTGCAGTAATATGCAAAGAACTTCAACAGACCCAGGCCGTGATGCATTCACTGAACTTCATTGAGTTTCGGTGCACAGGCAGGTTCAGTGGCTGTTCTGTAGCTGTATGTATACAGCAGGCATGCCCCAGTCACAGTGGAGTCAAAGGCTATCCTCTCCTGAAAGATTTCAACATCTAAATAATGATATTCCTTCATAGGAACTGTTAAACCTCTTTGTCTAACTCAGTTTTGGGGGTACAAATCAGAACTGCCCGAAGAGACTATATCGATGCCAGATACATATAAGACAGATCATTGAGTCGAGTAATTGTCTAATGTAGCCAGTGAAAAAATATTAATTGTCAAAATTGAAAGGCTTAATTATTAATCTCTCCCCCAAACTCTATCAAACTTCATTTACTAAGTTCTGAACACTTCATTGAGATTTCCCCTTTCGGTACCCTCCTGACTCTGCTGCCCCTTCATTTAAGTTTCTGCCAGGCTTTGTGATCATCAGACTTAGCCCTTTGCTTTCTTCTCTCAATTCTTTCCTGCCTTTCTAAAGGTTTGATTTCTTTAGGGCCTCCTATGTTTGCACTCTGCTTTGCTCTCCCTTTTACATCTCCTCTTTTATCCATGTCTGTTCCTCAAGCATGGTAATGTCTGATCGAATGCAACCTCATCACACTTGCTTGGTTCCTGTGGGCATGGGGAGTGATAGCCATGGTGTCAATCAGCATTGCACTATCACCTTCAGCACAGATACCTCAAATTTACACCAGCTCTCTCTCTCTCCCCCTCTCCCTCCCTCTCCCTCTCTCTCTCCCTCTCCCTCTCTCTCTCCCTCTCCCTCTCCCTCTCTCTTTCCCTCCCTCTCTCTCCCTTTCCCTCTCTCCCTCTCCCTCTCCCCCTCTCCCTCCCTCTCTCTCTTTCTCTCTTTTTCTTTCTGTCTTCTCCCAGCATGAAAGATCTAACTGTAAATTGCTGAAGACTTCCTGCAAATTAAATTTTTAAAAGAGAAAAAGAGAAAAAAAACAAATAACCCCCCCCCAAAACAAACAAACAAACCCCAAAACAAACAACCCCCCCCCCAAAAAAAAAAAAAACAAACCCAAACAAACCCAAAAAACCTAAAAGGAAAGGTACCCTTTTGACTCTACATTGTCTGCTGCTAATTTACTGAAAGGAATTAGTTCTCTATTTTCACCCAAATAAATATTTCTTCTCGTGGATACTGAGAACAACCATCCAGTGAAATAGTTACATGAAGAGTTTGGAAACTTATTTTCACAGCTGTGAGTTTGTTTGGGCTGCTATCACTGGATAAGAGTGCTATGAGTGATAGCTACTTTCCCTACAAGGTGATAGCAACATCCCTATGAGGAGCAGCTGAGGGAGCTGGGGGAATGCAGCCTGGAGGAGAGGAGGCGCCGGGCAGACCTCATTGCTCTCTGCAGCTACCTGAAGGGAGGTTGTAGCCAGCTGGAGTTGGTCTCTTCTGCCAGGCACCCAGGGACAGAACAAGAGGACACAGTCTCAAGCTGCACCATGGCAGGTTCAGGCTGGATGTTAGGAAGAAGTTCTTCATGCAAAGAGTGATTGGCATTGGAATGGGCTGCCCAGGGAGGTGATGGAGTCCCCATCCCTGGAGGTGTGTAAAAGGAGACTGGATGAGGCACTTAGTGCCAGGGGTTAGTTAATTAGAAAGTGTTAGGTGATAGGTTGGACTCCATGATC
The DNA here is from genome assembly GCA_013399055.1 of Ramphastos sulfuratus. Taxonomy (NCBI): domain Eukaryota; kingdom Metazoa; phylum Chordata; class Aves; order Piciformes; family Ramphastidae; genus Ramphastos; species Ramphastos sulfuratus. The sequence continues at coordinate 6,082 of WBNM01020148.1, forward strand.
TCAAAAGTCTTTTCCAGCCTGGTTAATTCTGTGATTCTGTGATAATGCTAACAGAACCATCCAGCCTGGCATCCTACTCTCTGGAAATACCAATGATCTTACCTCCCAGTGGCTTCAATCCAGTGGATGGGATGTGTGCCACACTTGTATTTGCTGTGTTGTATCAAGGATGACATAACAGCAAAGGCTAAAGGTGACATTCATACTGGCTGCAGAGCCCCAAATCTCATAGCCTGTCCTTATAGCAGATCTGCTCCAGCCCTCTGAGCATCTTTATGGCCCTGGCACATCTTCATGCTCTACCTGTCATCTTCCACTGCTTGCAGTGCTGGTACTGGGGCAAAACCAGAAATCCCATTCACATCACTAGAAATACTTCCACCCTTTTCCCTTGGGCACAGAATGAACACTTCTGTCTTCTGAAAGGATTGCACAGGAAGGACATGGAACTGTTGGAGCGGGTCCAGAGGAGGGCCACGAAGATGCTGAGAGGGTTGCAGCAGCTCTGCTATGAGGACAGGCTGAGAGAGTTGGGGTTCTGCAGCCTGGAGAAGAGAAGGCTTCCAGGAGACCTTAGAGTAGCCTTCCAATATCTGAAGGGGGCCTACAGGAAGGCTGGGGAGGGACTATTTATAAGNCAGGGAGGTTGTGGCTGCTCCCTCCCTGGAGGTGTTCAAGGCCAGGTTGGATGAGGCCTTGAGTGACCTGTTCTAGTGGGAGGTGTCCCTGCCTATGGCAGGGGGTTGGAACTGGATGATCCTTGAGGTCCCTTCCAACCTTACCATTCTATGATTCTATGATTATTTCCCTTTAATCTGTTTAGCTGCTTACCTCTGTAAGATCCCAGCAAAAGAAAGGTGCAGAATTGCACATGCAAATGGAAAAATGCAGTGAAAATGGGAAAGGGGACTCAGAAAAGCAGGCAGGGAAACAGTGTGTGGCTCAGCTGCCTAAGCACATGGACCATCAGACATCCAGTATACCTCAGGCCTTCTTGTGGCTCAAGACAAGGAAAGGTATTCTTAGGTATTTCTGATAAAATCACAGAATGGTTTGGGTTGGAAGGGATCTTTAAAGCCTCCCTGAAGTAAGCAGGAGAGTCTTCAGCTAATTCAGATTGCTCAAGAGCTCCATCTGCTCTGGAATATTTCCAAGGATGTGGCTTCTGTTACCTCTGTGGGCACCTCTGCCAGCATTTTGCCACCTTCATTGTAAAAAAATTTCTTCCTTCTATCTAGCCTAAATCTCCTCCTACCCTGTCACAACAGGTCCTGCTAAAAAGACTCTCCCCATCTTTCTCATAGGGCTCTTTGAAGTACTGAAAGGCTGCAATAGCATCTCCCTGGAACCTTCTCTTCTCCAAACAGAACAGCTCTAAGAGCCTTTCTTCATAGAGAGGTGGTTCCAGCCCTCCTCCTTGGCTAGGCAGCTGGGTTGCACACTAGATGTCTCACTCTTACACTGAGCTTTCCCCAAATGTCTCAGCAATCAGGAGCAGCCACCAAAACAGTGAGGAAAGAAACCCTCTATCTTCTGAAAAGAACATTTTTGAGATTTACACACACATCAGCACCTCTCCAGGCACCAGCACTGTACTCCAAAGCTGGAGTGAAATATCCCCAGTCACAAATGTTAAATTTACAAGTTTGGTTTTCTTTTTTTTTTTTTCTTTTTTTTTTTTTCTTAATATAAATTTGATAGTAGCTTTCAGCTGGCAAAATATGAATGTGTAGTGACACCTGAGACACCCTGAGCTATATGCATAGGGTGGGCTGGCTCGACATAGGGCTTATTGCAGATCTGTCTACTTACCAAGCTGCAGCATCCTCCTAAATGACACTGATATAAGGAAACTGAATACTGTTTCCTGTGCCTGCTGCTTTGAATGGCCTTGCAAAGAGCAGGGACGTGGAGAATGTCATTGCCAGCTCCTACTGTGAAGAGTTTGTCTGTGGTGAATCAAACAACACATTATCTACAGAGAAACCAAGAATTCCTGAATCCTTAGCAGTGACCTGACTCTTCCATAGATTCATAGATTCACAGAAAGGTTGTGGATTGGAAGGGACTTTAAAAATCATCTAGTTCCAACCCTCCCACTGCAGGCAGGGACACTTTCCACTAGACCAGGTTGCTCAGGGCCTCATCCCACCTGTCCCTGAATAGCTTCAAGGGAAGGGTCTTCCACAACCTACCTTGGCAACCACTTTGAGTGTCTCACCACCCTCTCTGCAAAGAATTTCTTTCTCTTCTCCAGTCTAAATCTGTCCCTGGTTTAGCAGATCATCGCTCATGGTCTTAAAGGTTAAAATGCAGGTCATGAACTTGGAGTGTGATATCCCAGCACTTAAGTTTTGAAGTGCAACCCATGTAGCTCAAGGCCTCATCCTACCTGTCCCTGAGCAGCTTTGAGGGAAGGGTCTTCCACAACCTCCCTGGCAACTAGGGAGAGGTGTGCCCAAGCCAACCTCATGAAATTTAACAAGGCCAAGTGTAAGGTCCTGCACCTGGGTAGGCACAATCNATGATCCTTGAGGTCCCTTCCAACCTTACCATTCTGTGATTCTATAACCCCTTTTAGTGTCTCACTGCCCTCTCTGCAAAGAATTTCTTTCTCTTTTCCAGTCTAAATCTGTCTCTGGTTTAACAGATCATTGCTCACAATCTTAAGGGTTAAAATGCAGGTCATGAACTTGGAGTGTGATATCCCAGCACTTAAGTTTTGAAGTGCAACCCATGTAGCATTGTAAGCAGAGTAAATACTCGCTTAGAAGGCAGCGCGATACTCCCAGCACAATGCTATGTGACAGGGAAAACAGGACAAGTATTTGTATTTGTTTAATTTAAGAAATCAAGTGGACAAGGGTACCCAGACCTTTCTCTTACCCTTATTACTTGTTTCAATTTTGTTGCTGGTGTTTTTCCTCCTGTTTAATAGGCGAGGCAGCTGACAACTGAATTAGTACTCTTTCCTTAGTATGCCACTGGCTCATGACAATAGCCTTAGGGGTAAGATATAGATAACTGAGAAGTTTTCTCACTGTTGTGATATATTTTTTCAGATGGTTAATAAGGCGATTGAAATGACATTCTGTCACAGCAGTGCAATCCAGTGAGCTCCTGATTTCCCCTGCGCTGCCACTAGGAGGAGATGCGCTGCGTTAAGATCTCCCTCTCCTCTCGCAGAGAGCCTTGCCGGGAGGTGACAGCCTGCGAACCAGAGCATCCTTTAACGTTGCCAGGGATTAGCTGCTGCCGGTTATCACTAATGGGAAAAGGCTTAGGGATGAGCTCTTGCTGCTCTGCTGTGCCTCACAAGAGTGTCCTTACATTCCAATCAGTAAGTTCAGCTCCAGAGGTGCAAATAAGGGAATCATCGGCGATTAATGCAAAGATAATGGCTAAGTCTGAGCAAAAGGATGCTTAGTAGATCACTTGTGAGCAATTCTATAGCTTTCCTTAATACAGAAATAATNCATAGTTTTCCTTAATACAGAAATAAAGGCTAAATCTGAGTAAAAGATCTACTTAGTAGATCACTTGTGAGTAATTCTATAGTGTTCCTTAATAGAAAAATTATGTCTAAGTCTGAGTGAAAGGCTACTTAGTAGATCACTTGTGAGTAATTCTATAGTTTACCTTAATACAAAAATAATGGCTAGGTCTGAATAAAAGGATGCTTAGTAGATCACTTGTGAGTAATTCCATAGTTTTCCTTAATACAGAAATAAAGGCTAAACCTGAGTAAAAGATCTACTTAGTAGATCACTTGTGAGTAATTCTATAGTGTTCCTTAATAGAAAAATTATGTCTAAGTCTGAGTGAAAGGCTACTTAGTAGATCACTTGTGAGTAATTCTATAGTTTTCCTTAATACAAAAATAATGGCTAAGTCTGAGCAAAAGGATATTTAATAGATCACTTGTGAGTAATTCTATAGTGTTCCTTAAAACAAAGCCTGTCAAAGCTCATCTCTGAAATAACTCCATTAAACTGATGGGTGACAGAACATTGGAACAGGCTCCCCGGAGGAGCTGTGGAGTCTTCCTCTCTGGAGGTATTCAAAACCTGCCTGGACACATTCCTGTGTGATCTGGTATAGGTGATCCTGCTGTGGCAAAGGGGTTGGACTGGATGATCTTCCAAGGTGCCTCCCATCCCCTAACATTCTGTGTGATTCTGTGATTCTGTAAATCCTGCTTATTGCTGCTGTAAATCAAGATCTTTGCACTGAGGGCCAGATCAGCTGAAGACCAGGCTTGGTCTGTTTGCATCAGGATGCCCTGTCCTGAAACGTGGGAAAGGCAAAGTGAGGAAGCAGTGCTGAGCACTTTTGTCAGCAAAGATCTCCATCAGCACCACAGGCTATGCTAATATGGAAACTGATTCTTTCCCAGGGGCTCCAAGGGTCTATCACAACTACAGCAATTAAGGGGGAAAGATGCAGCTGGAGTGGCAGAGACTGCCCTGTTCTCAGTCGATGGGCAATTGCCCTATGGCACAGCAGGAGCAGAAGGTGTATTTATGCAGGGGCACATATTGTCCAAGTGGTACATGCCTCAAGACATCCTGTCTGTACTCGAAGGGCTCCAGCTTGCACACTGCAGGTCATTAATCTGATCAGTGTCAGAGGAGGGCTTTCAGCTGGAGCTTTGCTTACTGCATGCAAGCCATTGGAAAATACACTTAGCTAACAGCTCATTAACTGTTTATTGGAAAACTCCAAGGACATAAATAAAAGAGTAGAACTTTCTCCTCTTCATTAAAACCGAAGCAGTGTGTATGTATCCACGCATTATTTCTTTTTTTGCTTGACTGGTGTTGAAGACTGTCAGAGATCTAGAATCTCAACATTTCCCTCCTCAGCATTGAGGATCACCACATGCTCAAAATGTTCACATCTCATGCTTTAGGAATGTCCTGCATTTGTTCAATGCTGCATCATTACACCTCAGCCTGCACCCTTTGCACAAGCTCGCATTCATTTTAGCAACTTCCCTCTCCCACTGTGTGACACCCTTGCTTGTTGCAAGAAGGTGAAATGGTTTTTAGGCAACAACTCTTTGAATATGAGGTAGAGAGAGACAATAGTGTTGAGCAGTATGATAGTACAGCTTAATGGAAACCTTCATCAAATGGCATACCATTGCCCCTTCCCAGAAGGTGACCTAATGCTCCCCTTTACAGGGACTTGGTCTTATAGAATCATAGAATAGAAGCATAGAATGGTAAGGTTGGAAGGGACCTCAAGCATCATCCAGTTCTAACCCCCTGCCATAGGCAGGGACACCTCCCACTAGAACAGGTCACTCAAGGCCTCGTCCAACCTGGCCTTGAACACCTCCAGGAAGGGAGCAGCCACAAGGTCTTTTCCAACCTAAATTATTCTCTTTTATGGTTTTGTGATCTCATGACCAGATCTTGGTGTGAGCATTGTGAGTGAGTTCCTTAGTATGGATATGATCATGTAGATATCTTGGATACAATTCATGGGTATTCAAGGCCACTTGAAATGCCTGCTTCTGATCTGCTACTCCAGAGGGAATGGATTGCATGTGACTCTGTGTCATATCATAGAATCACAGAGTCATAGAATGGCTTAGGTTGGAAGGAACCTCAGAGATCACAGGATCACAGAATGTCAGGGGTTGGAAGGGATCCAAAGAAATCATCGAGTCCAACCCCCCTGCCGCAGGAGGACCATAATCCAGCTCAGGTCACACAGGAATGCATCCAGATGGGCCTTGAAAGTCTCCAGAGAAGGAGACTCCAGAACCATTCTGGGCAGCCTGTTCCAGTGCTCTGTCACCCTTACAGTGAAGAAGTTGCCCCTTGCATTGAGCCGGAACCTCCTGTGCTGCAGCTTCCATCCATTGCTCCTTGTCCTATCCCAGGGAGCAAGTGAGCAGAGCCTGTCCCCCCTCTCCTGACCCCCAGCCCTCAGATATTTATGAACATTTATTAAAATCTCTCTCAGTCTTCTCCTCCCCAGAATAAGCACTCCCAGGTCCCTCAGCCTCTCCTCATCAGGCAGTGCTGCAGTCTCCTCATCACCCTCGTAGCCCTTCACTGGACATTCTCCAGCAGATCCCTGTCCCTCTTAAACTGGGGATCCCAAAACTGAAGGCAGTACTCAAGCTGAGGTCTCACCAGGGCAGAGTAGATCATCTACTCTCATCCTTCAGCCATGGGCAGGGATACCTCTCAACTAGACTCAGCTGCTCGATACCTCATCCAACCTGGCCTTGAACAGTCCCAGGGAGGATGAGTTCACAACTTCCCTGGGCAGCCTATTCCAGAGTCTCGCCACTCTCATACTGAAAAACTTCATCCTAAGATCCAGTCTGAACCTCCTTTCCCTCAGCTTAAAACCATTCTCCTTTCTGCTGTCACTAGACACCCTTATGAGAGATCCCTCTGCAGCCTTCCTGTGGGATCCCTTAAGGTATTGGAAGGTAGCCATATCTGCTCATCCTTCCAGGTGACCTGGATCCCCTGGGAGGTCTCACATAACACTGAACCCCACTGTACTGGGGTCTGCCTACTTGGTCTTTTTGTGCCCTTTGCTTGCTCTTGTTTTCACCTTAAAACCCTTATGCTGTATGCAAGTTTGTAGATGAGAAGTTTAGAGGTAGGATTAACTCTGCATGTTCCTGGAAGGAGTAAAAAACCCACGTACAAATTAAACCTCTTTTTATTTTTTTAATAGTTTCATTGAAATAAAGCACCAGAAAAGAGGAAACATGAGATGGCTTGGCACAGACTTTTCTTTTTCAAGTTAAATGTTTGAACTTTCCATTTCAGAGGGATGTTTTATTTAAAAAAAAAAAAAAATCACCTTACATTTTTAAAGGGAATAATAAAGAGGCAATAAATTAGCTGAAGATACTTTGCTATTTTTTCTCTTCCTGAAGGCATGATTGTACAGCAGCCATGCAGAATCAAAAGCTATGGACTGCCTTCACCTTTTTCACACTGCTCAGGTGCTGACAATAACACATGCACATATTTTTTGTAGGATTGGGTCCTAACTGAGCAATATCTGATTTTATCTACTTGGGAGCAATGAATATATGAATAATACATCTGTAGGCCTGATGACTTTAATGCACGTAGGAAATATGACAGGGTGAATGCAGAGCACTGCAGAATAAACATTGAATTACCACTAACTGAAAGGAAATTTAGAGTTAAATAACGACAGATGGAGATCCAGATAGTGATCAGCAATCCTTACTATTCAAACAGAATCAAATTCTATGAGGCTGCATGGATGGCGACTCAAAAAGCTGATGCTTTGTTCATGTGGCTAATGCTCTGGACCTCAGCACCGGAGGCTAATGACAAAGTGTGTTGATTGGAAGGAAAGCTCTCCAAAACTGAACTTCATTGCCTGCTGCAAAACCCAGCAGGTATCACAGTATCACAGTATCATCAAGGTTGGAAGAGACCTCAAAGATCATCAAGTCCAACCCATTACCACAGACCTCAAGACTAGACCATGGCACCAAGTGCCACATCCAAACGTGCCTTGAACACCTCCAGGGACGGTGACTCCACCACCTCCCTGGGCAGCCCATTCCAGTGGGGAATGACTCTCTCAGTGAAGAACTTTCTCCTCACCTCCAGCCTAAACCTCCCCTGGCACAGCTTGAGACTGTGTCCTCTTGTTCTGGTGCTGGTTGCCTGAGAGAAGAAAGCAACCTCCTGCTGGCCACAACCACCCTTCAGGTAGTTGTAGACAGCAAGAAGGTCTCCCCTGAGCCTCCTCCTCCAGGCTAAACAATCCCAGCTCCCTCAGCCTCTCCTCATAGGGCTGTGCTCGAGGCCTCTCACCAGCCTCGTTGCCCTTCTCTGGACACGCTCAAGCACCTTCATGTCCTTCTTAAATTGAGGGGCCCAGAACTGGACACAGTACTCAAGGTGTGGCCTAACCAGTGCAGAGTACAGGGGGAGAATGACCTCCCTGCTCCTGCTGGCCACACTATTCCTGATGCAGGCCAGGATGCCATTGGCCTTCTTGGCCACCTGGGCACACTGCTGGCTCATGTTTAGGCGGGTGTCAATCAGCACCCCCAGATCCCTTTCTGTTTGGCTGCTCTCCAGCCACTCCGACCCCAGCCTGTAGCTCTGCATGGGGTTGTTGTGGCCAAAGTGCAGCCCCCAGCACTTGGATTTGTTGAAAGCCATCCCCTTGGACTCTGCCCATCTGTCCAGGGGCTCGAGGTCCTGCTGCAGAGCCCTTCTGCCCTCCAACCCACCAACATCTGCCCCCAGCTTGGTGTCATCTGCAAACTTGCTGATGACTGTCTTGATGTCCTCATCCAGATCATCAATGAAGATGTTAAAGAGGATGGGGCCCAGTACTGATCCCTGGGGGACAGCGCTAGTGACAGGCCTCCAGCTGGATGTGGCACCATTCACCACCACTCTCTGGGCTCGGCCCTCCAGCCAGTTCCTAACCCAGCACAGAGTGTTGCCATCCAAGCCACGAGCTGACAGCTTAGCCAGCAGTTTGCTGTGGGGGACCGTGTCAAAGGCCCTGCTGAAGCCCAGGTAGAGCACATTCACAGGCCTCCCTACATCCACCAGGCGGGTCACCTGATCATAGAAGGAGATCAGGTTGGAGAGGCAGGATCTGCCCTTCCTAAATCCATGCTGGCTGCATGTTGTAGTGGTAGGCCTAAGCAGGTCAAAATAGGCTTATATATGTTCTGGCTTGTACAGAAAATAAACTCAAGCTCTTTCTTGACACAGTAAAAGGCTTCTAAATGTTAATATCTTATCATACCTCAACCCATCAGAGGAAGCATCATTCTATCATCGTAGAAAAATATTGAGAAGTCTTTTAAAAAATAGAGAGGATGAAATATAATCAGTGCACTTTAAAATACAAAGGAAAAAAAAATAAATAAGTAAAAGGGAGAGAATCTGCAACACTTACGCACAACACAAAATTCATTTAGTAATAGATGGGATAGAAGTGTAGCTGGGACAGAAGTGTAACTCCAGCAATGCTGTTGTGACATTTAACCATTCAGACAAACTGGTTACCAGTCATTTCATCCCACAGTCAGGGCCAGTGGGGCTTTAGCCACACATGAAGTCCTATCCCTTCATTAACTCCAATCCTGAGCTTGCACTGGAACATCTACATGGCAGGTAGATCCAGAATAAGTTTGAACATGGCATGTTAGCCTTTTGGATGTAAAACCACCACAGTTATATGGGGCCAAACCCTCCCATTAGCTTTTGGGGCTAAACAATGTAAATATTGTTTGAGATACGTTAAGTACCTTGGCTGCTTTAGGCACACATTAAGGTCTCAAGAGTGGAGAAGGTGATGTAAGACCACAAAAAGAAAGAACAGGAACCTCCTGAAAGGAGGTTGTAGCCAGGTGAGGGTTGGTCTCTTCTCTCAGGCAACCAGTGACAGAATGAGGATGGACAGTCTCAAGCTGTGCCAGGGGAAGGTTTAAACTGGATGTTAGGACAAAACTCTTCACAGAAAGAGTGACTGGCCATTGGAATGGGCTGCCCCAGGAGGTGGTGGAGTCATTGTGCCTGGAAGTGTTTGAAGAGACTGGGTGTGGCACTTGATGCCATGGTTTAGTTGATTAGATGGTGTTGGGTAATAGGTTGGACTTTTTTTTTTCCTACAGAATCACAGAAACATG
>WBNM01020149.1:0-11192 GCA_013399055.1 Ramphastos sulfuratus
TATGATTCTGTGATTCTAAATTTGCTTCTTTGAATTTTATTTCCAATTTAGGCAGTCCAAATCAAACTGTCTTTTATGTAGGATGGATCAAAGTCCCTTCCTTATTCTGAATAATAGTTTCCAGCACCAACTCTTTAGCTTCCCTAGAAGTTTTGGACATCTGGCCATGACGCTCATCGTCCCATCAGTTTCGTTCACCCTTCAGCCCTGTCATATTTTTTAATCCTTCATTCTGCACCAAGTCTATCTCTAATTTTTCGTTTTGGCTCTTCCCCTGAGCACAGTAACTATCTCTGTTCCTCACACTTGCCTCTGTCCTTGCTTTAATCATTGAGCTTAGCCATCCACAACCTAGTCGTGTCTCCTCAGAGCTTTAGTTCCACCTCCAACAAAGTGAGAAAAAGATCCTTATCTGCTTCTATTCTAAGGGAATGTGAACAGAGTTAGAATTCACTCTGGGTTCAGGTGTTCAGTGAACTCTTAAACTTTTAATTAAGGCCTATAACATCTACTTGTCCTTTAGATCCTCATTCATGTTTCCTTTAAATTGCTAACTCCACTACTTACTGTGATAACCAAATCATGGTAATAGTAACAAGTTGCCACCTTCTCTTTTAAAGCCAGGGATGGTCTTCCTGTGATGTGATTTGGTAGGATATCTGGTGCTCATAGCGACACAAATTTAGCCAAGAGATCACAGAATACATCTGTTTGGAAGAGACCTCAAAGCTCATCCAGTCCAAAACTCGCTGGACTGTCAGGGAGTTAAGAAACCAAAGAGAATAAAGGATGAAAACTAGGCTACGTATATTTACATTTGGGTAGGGTCATTGTAAGGAACTGGCTTGATGGCCACACCCAAAGAGTGGCTGTCAATGGGTCCATGTCCCAGAGGAGGCCAGTGTGTGGGTGACAGCAAGTGCAGCCTCAGCAAGTTTGCTGACCACAGCAAGCTGTGTGGTGTGGCTGACAGCTAGAGGGAAGGGATCCAGCCAGAGAGACCTGGACAGGCTGGAGAGGTGGGCACAAGCCAACCTCATGAAGTTCAACAAGACCAAGTGCAAGGTCCTGCAGCTGGGTCAAGGCAATGCCAAGCACCAATATAGGTTGGGCAGTGACTGGCTTCAGAGCAGCCCTGAGGACAGGGACTTGGGGTGCTGGTGGATGAGAATCTCAGTAGGAGCTGTCAGTGTGCTCTTGCAGCCCAGAAAGCAACCAGAGCCTGGGCTGCATCAAGAGAAGTGTGGGCAACAGGGTGAGGGAAGTGATCCTCCTCCTCNCTAAGACCACTGAATTTCAATAACTTAAATAAAGGTTTCTGAGGTATGTAAAAGATTATAGTTAGCATTAGAAATGAGCAGAGTCAGATGATTGTTTATTCAAAAATGATCAAGTGATTTAGCACAGCAGGAGGTCCTAGTGAAGAGTAATTACAAGAACAGTCAGAGAATTGTGAATAGGGAAAAAAAAAGGGATTCAAAGCACTGGTTGGCAAAGAAGTGTAAAGGTCTGTGTTGGAGAAATGGCTCTGAACATCAGCCAATGGCTATGAAAAGCAACAAGTCTTCTAATATCCTTTTAGTGCTTGTTGGAAGCATTTTTCATACACTTTAGAATCGTTTGAGCTGCAAAAAAACCCCTAAAGATCCAGTTCAGTCTTCAACCTAACACTGCCAAGTCCAGCACTAAGCCATGTCCCTAAGTGTCCCATCTACATGTTTTTTTAATACCTCCAATATTTGTGTTGTGGGTTGACCTTGGTTGAACACCAGGTGCCCACCAAGCTGCTTTATCACTTCTCTCCTCAGCAGGATGTGGTGATGAGGGCAAATAAGGTGAAAAAAAAGTGGGCCAAGATAAAGACAGTTGGATGAAACAAAAGCACCTACTTCTTGGGAAGTAGATCTTCAGTGCATGTAGGAGTTGCTCTGGAAGACAAAGATCATAAGAATGCCTTTGCTCCTCCTCATTTCTATCACCTTCTATTACTGAGGAGAAGTCACATGAGAGAAATACTCCTTTGGAAAGTTCTGGCTATGTCCTCTCTGAGGATCTCATTCACCTACAACCTACTGGTGAGAGGAGAATGTTGGAGCCACAGCTTTGATGCTGTGCTCAGCAGTAGCCAAAACACTGATGTGCTTTCAACACCATTTTAGCTCCCAGTACAAAGCAGAGGACTATGAAGGCTGCTAATGGGGAAAATTAATTCTATCCCAGCAAGACCAAATACAGCTTGATAACCCTTTCAGTGAAGAGATTTTTCTTCTTATCCAATCTAAACCACCTGTGGCCTAACTAGAGGCTGTTTCCTCTCATCCTACCTCCTGCCACTTGAGCCTTCCACCTCACTACAGCCTTTTTTCGGGTACTTGTAGAGCAGAGGACTCCTCTCAGCCTCCTTTTCTCCAGGCTACACAGCATCATTTCCCTCAGCCACCCCTAAGACTTGTTCTCTAGATCCTTTATGAGGTTGGTTGCTTTTCTTTGGACAATTTCTCAGTCAGTTTTCTTTTTCTTTTTTTGTCTTTCAAAGTCCTGGCTCAGTGCCTGTTCCTGCTTTGCTAGTCAGCATCCCTCTGGAATCTGTGAGGTGCTCAGAGTATTCTTGGCAAAAGGGCCTGGACAGCCACAGCTGCCAAGACAAGAACCTGGGTATGCACTGTACCTCTTCAAAGGACACCAAAACTGTCAAGGAGGGTGTTTGTTCAAGCTTGATGATCTCAGAGGAAAATGGCCACCAGCCAGGTCAAACCTGGGAAATGCAGAAGAGTCTTTTATAACAGAGAAGGAGTCAGCTTGAAAGAATGAGGGTGGTGAGACCCTGGAATGGATTGCCCAGGGAGGTGGCCAAAGCCCCATGCCTGGAGGTGTGTAAGGCCAGGCTGGCTGAGGTTCTAGACAGCCTGATCTTGGGGTTGGAACTGGATGATCCTTGTGGTCCCTTCCAACCCTGACTGATTGATTCTATGATTCTAAGTACAGATGAAGAACAAATATTCACAGCAGTGCAAAGAAACATAGCAGTAGAAACAGCAACAGTCAATGCCAGGCTTGCCATTGCCAAAAATTGCCCTGGGGTGTCACAACCATTGCCAAGACAGAGCAAAATCCCTGTCGTGTGCCACAAACAGCCTGTGAGCTGGATGAGAGTATGAAGTGCAATGTTTAGGCACTTGCCATGGATACACAGGTATGAACCCAGCTGCTTGTGGGTTAGCAGTTGAGGGGAGCAGCACAGATGCATTTGAAACTGCTCACAGAAGGGGTGTGCAGCTTAGAAGGTGGTGCTTGTGACCCACATTCCCTCTGGGATGGGATGCATTTAATTTGAGGAGAGTGGGTGGGATATGAATGCAATTACACTTTTCCAGGATCAGCCATAGAAAGATGCTCAGAAACATGCAGATGTGTACTAACATTTGGAAAGTGTCTAGCATGGTGATTTATCTGTGAGGTTCTGGTATTGATCCTGAATGCACAAATCACTAATTGCTGGTTAATTACATGCTGCTAACAAATCAAATCAATTTTATCCTGGTTTGATTTAAACTGCACAAACTTGGCCTGCAAAAAGTTCCAAAAGAAATAATTTGCTTAATGATTTACACAGAAGCAAGATACCAGAATGAAACAGAGGATTTCTTTGCATCATCTGGTCACTGACTGCCAAATGCCTATTAAATGCCATTAAGAGAAAAAGAAAAACAAACCACAACCAAAAAAACCCCCAAAACAATGACAATAACAACAACAAACTCACACACACACACAAAAAAAACCCAAACACAAAATAAAACAAACAAAAAAAAATCAAAACAAATTTAAAATAACCAAAACTCCCCAAAACAATTAGACAAAAACTATAGCTAACATTCTTCTTGCTCCTGATCATGCCATAGCTACAGAAGAGGTTATGAAATAAGTAAGATGGACAAGTACAAATAGTCATAAAGTATTGGTGAGAGGAACAAAGGATGGAAAGTGTGGGGGTGATGATTTCTTTATATATGGACAACTACAGATGTTTCTTTTTTTGTTAGCTTTGTCTTAATTCATCTAACAGTTTCCTACAACAACTGCATAATTCTTGTTTATTTTAGGAAGGTTGGGGACAAGAAATACTTCACATCCACTCACATGAAGTTTGACAATTATTTTATTCCCAGCCTACCCAGATGTTGATGCAATAAACACAATTACACCTTTGCTAGGTGCTACTGCAAAGAAACTCATCCAAAGGCTGAATCATCCTTCTTATATCTTCTGAATCACTCAGCTGAGTCGTGCTGTTCTTTGGTCAGTTTTTGCAGTGAGGGTTCTCAAGGAATGAAGAAAAGGGGGTGTGGGGGGAAAGCATTAAATATGTCCATCCTGTATGGTAATCATAGTTCATCAGTATTTTTGAAAATTAAAAAACAACCAACCAACCATCCTGCCCCTCTACTCTGCCCCACTGAGGGAGCATCTGGAGTACTGTGTCCAGTTCTGGGACCCCCAGTTCAAGAGGGACATAGAACTGCTTGAGGGAGTCCAGCAGAGAGCCACAAAGATGATGAAGGGAATGGAACAGCTCTGTTATGAGGGGAGTCTGAAGGAGCTGGGGCTGTGCTGCTTGGAGAAGAGGAGACTGAGAGGTGACCTCAGCAATGGTAATAAATATGTAAAGGTGAGTGCCAGGAGGCTGGAGCCAGGCTCTGCTGGGTGTTGTCTCATGGAAGGACAAGGGGCAATGGGTGGAAGCTGAGGCATAGGAAGATTCATTTAAACATGAGGAGGATTTCTTTCCCTGTGAGGGTGACGGAACACAGGAACAGGCTACCCAGGGGGATTGTGGAGTCTCCCTCTCTGGAGGTATTCAAGACCCACCTGGACACATTCCTCAGTGATCTGGTCTAGGCAATCCTGCTCTGGCAGTGGGGTTGGACTGGATGAGCTTTCAAGGTCCTTCGAGCCTGTGACATTCTGTGATTCTGTGAATAAAACCCCCCAGAATAATTCTTTTTCTACACCACATTCTTGCCTCATGGACCCCTTTTGAAACAAACAGCAAACAAAACCCTAAGAGTATTCTGCAAACAGAATATGAAGCTATGAGCTATGGCAAAAACTTTGGGGGCTTCTGTCTATTTTTTTCCCCCTGTATTTCATTTTGAAAGTAGTCAAAAACTGTTTTGAATAAGAAATGAAGCCTCTGTCAGTGGTCAGTATATTCCAGGTCCAGCCAATGATATCTGCATTCCAGTTAAACATCTTCAAGTGTTCACAAAGTGATACAGGCGAAGGTGCTTGCGTTGGTGGTGGTGCATCTGCAAATGCTGGCTCAAGCTTTCAGAGGGAGCAGAATTGCACTCAGATCGACAGGAAAAGGTGTATGGATGCAGCAAAATATTTGTGAGGAATGGGTTGTTGCATTTTAGTTAAGCATCTTCAAGTTTTGGCAAAGTGATAGAGGTGAAGGTGCTTGCGTTGGTGGTGGTGCATCTGCAAATGCTGGCTCAAGCTTTCAGAGGGAGCAGAACTGCATTCAGCTCAACAGGAAAAGGTGTATGGATGCAGGAAAATATTTGTGAGGAAAGGGTTGCTATCATTATCTTAAGCTATGGGACATACATATGATGGCTTGTTTAAGGGTATTGATTTTTCCACAGCTTTAATTTTTGTAAATCACAGGCACAGGATTTCTTTTTTTCTTTTCTTCTGCAAGTATTTGCACCCCAATTGAAGTCGTTTAGATTTCAAGGGATCTGACACGAACACACAACAGCTACTTAGATGTTTAAATTAGCTAAATTGAGCCTGAAATTAATTGCACTTGCAAATTGCTTTGCCCAGTAAAGGCCAGTTTGACAGCCTAGGTACACACAGCATTTTATTTGCATGTACATCCTACATTCATACATCTTCCTAATACCTCCCAACAACACATCCATCCATCTCCATTACAGCTTCTAAATATGAGTACTAGAGATCATATTAACTACAGTTAATTGCAAATCCATCCTTTAGTCCTTCAAAGCCTGAATCCCATGTCACCTTGTCCATTTTTTTTTTGCCCACACCTTGTGTCAGACCAACTCCTCTGTGTTTATCCAAATGATCCTGTTCATTGCTTTGTACACTGGCATGCTCTCAAAATTCTCACAGCCTTCTGGAGTTCTCCTGCTGTTCCAAGCTCTTCTGGAAATCAGTATACATGATTTTCGAGATAATTAATATACAACATCTTTCAAACTAATTCTTATACCACTCTTGGGTGAATACTGTAGAGATTGATACAAACTTTTCCATTTCATCAAAGTAAAACATCACAGCTCACACTTCCTGCATTGTAACAACAGAAAATAATGTACTATTAAATTCCAGATAGGAGGCCATCGTTTTTGACATACTAAATTATTGTGTTGGGGCTGAAAATAGTTAAATTAAAGCATTGTTAAAAGGTGAGCAACATCGTATTTATTATTTTTTTACCAAATGAAGCTTTGAAAAGTAATTTCCAATCTATTTATGGGCGACCTTCAACAAAAGAGATTCCTTCTTAGAAAATTACTTCACAGAATCATAGAACAGAATGGTTTAGGTTGGAAGTGACCTCAAAGCTCATTCAGTCCCAATTCCCTGCCAGAGGCAGGGACACCTACAACTAGTACAGGTCACTCAAGGCCTCGTCCAATCTGGCCTTAAACACCTCCAGGGAGGGAGCAGCCACAACCTCCCTGGGCAACCTGTGCCAGTGTCTCACCACCCTCACTGCAAACAGCTTCTTCTTAACATCCAGTTTCAGTCTCCCCTAGGCCAGTTCAAACCCATTCCTCCTCATCCTGTCATTACAAGACCTTGTCAATAGTCCCTCCCCAGCCTTCCTGTAGCCCCCTTCAGATACTGGAAGGCTACTCTAAGGTCTCCTGGAAGCCTTCTCTTCTCCAGGCTGCAGAGCCCCAACTCTCTCAGCCTGTCCTTATAGCAGAGCTACTGCAGCCCTCTGAGCATCTTTGTGGCCTCCTCTGGACTGGCTCCAACACTTCCATGTCCTTCTTGTGCTGGGGGCTCCAGACCTGCACACAGGACTCCAGGTGGGGTCTGATGAGAGCAGAGCAAAGGGGCAGAATTTCCTCCCTTGCCCTGCTGCCCACACTGCTCTTGCTGCAGCCCAGCACACATCTGGCTGATGGATTTAGGTTTTTTACCATCACTACAGTTCTTTAAGAAATGCAGGGCTAAATTATGAAATTCACTTATATGCTGCCAACACTTTCATTATAAAAAGGTGCATCTTTTTCCATTGTAATGTCTCTTTCTACCACTGCCCTGTGGTCTTCTGGAAACAACCACCCTATAGTTAAATCCACAGGGAGAAGCTAGAGCTGTTGGTCTGAAAAACTGTGTCAAGCCTATTATGAAAGGTCCCAAGATACTAAGTTTTCACCAGGAAAAATTAAAGCGATGCTGTTGAAGACTGATGATGGTCTCAGAGTTTGGGGGATTTCTTCTGGTTCTTTAGCTTTCCTCTCTTTAATTGGTAATCCCAAGGCACAGAGAGACAGAATGACCCAATTAAAAAAAAAGAAAAAAAAATGAATTGCATTCACTAGGGAGTTGTTTTCAATTTTTTTAAATTTTTTGAGACATTTCAGGATATAGTCTCAAATCCTGATGGAAATAACAATGAACAGCTTCTCAGCCTCCAGGAGGATGAGGCTGAACCATTTTCTGAGACAAAGACAGCTCAGGTATGTGAAAACTTGCACTAAACTGAGGTACCCTCTAGGCAAAATGTTTCTTATCACTAAATGTAAAGTTTCAGGGCTGGACTTCATGTACTTGATGTAAGAGTTTAGGGGGTTGGAGATGTAAAATGAATCTGAGGCTCCTGGTATCTTTAAGATTAGGAAATAGGTATCTTTAAGATTAAGAAATAGGTTGAAAAGCCATCTTGTTCAGGGAGTGATAGTACAGAAATACTGTGATATTTCCCACTAGAGACCTGATCCTGAAGGAACTCTCAGATGGAAGTAGATGATATTGCTGCTGTCAAAGGAGAAAGTAGAAATCTATAGCAAAGTTCATCCTGATAAATCTAGATAAACAAACTGGAAAGATGAATGTAAACCCTTTCTTTGGGTATCTATTTCTCTGTAGAATTCCAAATCTAAAAAAAAAAAAAAAACCTCATTAAAAAATTAGCTCTTTTATAATATAAAATGGCTACTTGTAATTATTTGTTGTATTGTTGAGCTGAACATTGCCAGTCCAGATGAAATGAGTCGACTTGCTAGGGCAGAGATCCATCCAGAGGGACCTGGGCAGGCTGGAGAGGTGGGCCTGAGCNAGGCCTTGAGTGACCTGTGCTAGTGGGAGGTGTCCCTGCCTATGGCAGGGGGTTGGAATAGATGATCCTCGAGGTCCCTTCCAACCTTACCATTCTATAATTCTACGATTCTATGATTCTATGAGATGAAGTGCCCAGGCTTAAGTGTAATGCTGCCATTGAAGTCTCTAAGTCTTTCCTACCCACAGCAGTTCTGTGTTCTCCCAATCACGTTTCTTAGCATCTGCTCTCCAAGCACACAAAGCCACACGAGCACTTTAGCCTTTATATAGAACTATATCAGCAATTGGACCAACAACCCTGTCTTTTTCCAATCATGAAAATCCTTTCAAATTCCTTCCTTCCTTCCTCTCTGCAAAAAGGACCTGATCCAAATAAACAGAATAGCTGTAGCTTGCATTTGTGAATTGTCTCATCAATTTGATTTTATGCTGCTCCAGTCTATGAATATTGTCACGTAATTACATATCATTACGTTGCTGCTACCCTTTTTTTCCTTATGCATCTGTGGATTTTAAAGTGCAAGTTTCATGTTTGATTTATTTCTCTCTCTCCCTCCTCCTTTCAATATTTTTTTTAAAATCACTGTGAGTTTTCTGCAAGCTGCTCTGAGCTCCCTGATTTTTTCACTACACAGCTGATTCAGCAACTAACGTTGCTTCCATGCTGGTTTTGCTTTCACGTTGAACTGTTTACAACTGAAATGGCACAAGAAGCTCTGCCCAAGTCAGCTAGCAGAGTTTGCTCAAAAGAATTCCATTTTTTGTGTTGTCATTGCTTTTTTTTTTTTTTTTTTTTGCCTTGAAATGACATCTTCAAATCCAAATGTTCAGGAAAAAAAGTCCATGTCTCCTATTTATTGTCCACATATGGGAAAATTTTTCAGAGCTTTCTTCTCTATATTCTGCATAATCTTTCATGATTATTCTCAATTGTATATTAGAAATGAGAAATAGTGAACCCCATGTTCACTCATATATCACTCATATAGAGCTTTCTCCTCTATATTCTGCATAATCTTTCATGATTATTCTCAATTGTCTATTAGAAATGAGAATTAGTGAACCCCATGTGTTGATATGAAATGAAGTTCACTATGTTTTTTTCTCTATGTTTGCTTGGATAGAACTTTACTAGTTCTGTAATACAGAAGTGCAGCCTCCCCTACACTTCCATTTCATCCAGCATCACTTTCTGGCACTCTCCAATATAAAAAGGTCTGCTCAAGCCAGAACAAAAATTTACATCAATAGATGATGCTTCTGAGAGGTGCTTATGGCACTGAAATACTGTTGGGCTGTAATGGTGTAATGGATATATCACAATAAAGGGAACAGTAGCATTATGTCTGCTTCTGATAAACTCCCATCTATTTGAATCCTCCCAGTGTGGGGCAGGGGAAAAAGAGAGAGTGACAGGTTGTTGAAGTGAGATAGATGCCACAGCTGCAGCTCCTTCCTTCCCATGTGGCTGGTTTATTTGACTGGTACCAATAAAAGAAAAGGAGAATATCCCACTCTCACTACCTTCCTGTCACTTGGTTGAGGTAAAAATGTAATCCCAAGTTGTACAAAATTATTCCAAATACCACTGTGACTGGGGAATAAAAAAAAAAAAAATAGGTGCCAGAGAAGCTTGGCAATCATCTGGAAGTTGGCAACAAAAAAATATGTTGCTACATAAGCTTTCAAAAAGGCCTGGAGGGATACAGAGTCTGTTAAAATACCTGCAACACTTCAGTGAACAGAGCAGTACAAAGAAGGTGAAAATGGAAAAAAAAATCTTAGTGCATATGGGATGAAAGGGAATGACTGGACACAACATCTAATATTTTCTAATAAGGTCAAAATTGGTAGTCCTTACTTGGTCTTTGTTTTTATTCTCATGACGATTTCAAGCAAACTGGAATTGATCATGGTTTGTTTTTTTTATTCCTACTGCTGGGCATTTAATCAGAACAGCTAAGCTTTTACTTTTGCTCTTTTTCTCCTTTTTCACCACTTTAAAGGAACGAAGAATTTAAATGAGCATTTCCATTTATATCAGGTAAATACTGTTTCACACAGAGCTTCCCCCCACACACACTTTGTAATTCGCCCACATCAAACTAAAAATACAATAAAGGCATGATGTTCTTTTAAATCACATTGTGAGCCTGGGCTAACTCCCAGTGCCATTTTCTCTTTAACACAAGTAATTATACTCTTCAACTGCCCTTTGACTCTCTGTGGACCAAGGGCAGTCCTGCGTGGAAATGAACTTAATTAATTCTGTTCACTGGAGTGAAGTCTCTTAACCATGGTGAGGCAGCTTGTTTCCATAGCCTTCTATGCTTTTAGCTAGATCTACTTTTCCTTTCTAGCTTGCTCCTGTGAGCTCTGATATCTTGTCTTTGCAAATGGCATGTTCAGTGTGAAGAATGAGTCCAAACCTTCATGCAGAGCGTGGCTCCACAAGGGAACTGGCAGATTTTGCAGGTGAAAATTCTCAAATCTTTCAGCTCACCTTATGCAAATAACACAACCAGGGCCTGGGGCACAAGTTTTAGCAAAGCACTGAAGCACATTTTTATTTAAGCATGTAATCAGGACTAGCTATTTTCTTTTCAGCACCCTTTTGCTGAAGGATGCAATTGCAATTCATTAAGTTACTTGTGAACGCCTAAAGATGTGAATTACTTGCAGCAAATGGCATTAGTTAAATATAAAAGTAGCAACAATAACAATACAATAATAGTAATAATAGTAATAGTAATAATAGTAATAGTAATAATAGTAATAGTAATAATAGTTGTAATAATAGTAGTAATAATAGTAGCAACAACAACTATAATAATGATAATAATGATGATGATGATGAT
>WBNM01020149.1:11309-38053 GCA_013399055.1 Ramphastos sulfuratus
ACAAAATAAAGCTCAAAAATTGTTTGGGGTTTGGGAAAGGGAAATATTAAAATATTCAAGCTATATTGACTGATATAATATGATCCCCCATATAGATATGGTTATGTTGGTTTAATACATGTTAATTATCTGCCTGGGCAAATTATTATTTGCAATAAATGGTATTAGTTAAATATAAAAGTAACAACAACAACATCATCATCAACAATAATAACAATAATAATAACACCACAAAATAAAGCTCAAAAATTGTTTGGGGTTTGGGAAAGGGAAATATTATAATATTCAAGCTATATTTACTGATATAATATGATTCCCCCACATAGATATGGTTATGTTGGTTTAATACATGTTAATTATCTGCCTGGACAAATTATTATTTGCAATAAATGGCATTAGTTAAATATAGAAATAACAATAACAACAACAACATCATCATCATCATCAACAACAACAACAATAATAGCAATAATAGTAGTAATAATAATAATAGTAATAATAGTAGTAGTAGTAATAATAATAACACAAAACAAAGTTAAAAAATAGTTTGGGGAAATGAAATATTATAATATTCAAGCTATATTTATTGATATAATCTGATCCTATATAGATATGGTTATGTTGGTTTAATACATGTTAATTATCTGCCTGGACAAAAGGACATTGATAAACTCTTCTTTGTCTCTATATCCTTGACAGATAGTTTCAGGTTTTCTGACAGGAAACTGGAATCCAACCCCAGAATATATTTAAAATACTGCTGATATAAAACATTTTGAAGCTGTTGTATTTTGCATTCAGTCACTAGGTATTTGCTGTTGAGGGTTAAAATGGCTCAGAAGCACAAGACTCAAATTCCAAACCTTGATCCAGTGACTATTACTTGTTCTATACACACAGAAACACACACTGGACACAGTAGCCAGCATGTAGGGCATGTCTGGCCTTGACTTATATACTTGCCAAAGATCAGAGAAATATTAAGTCTTCCTCGTGTAAGTTCAGTGTCAATTAACAGGGTTGCTTCTGCTAAAAGATCCTTTCTTCCCTTCTTCCCTTCTTCCCTTTCTTCCTTTCTTCCTTTCTTCTTTTCTTCCTTTTTTTCCTTCTTTCCTTCCTTCTTTCCTCCTTTCTTTCTTCCTTTCCTTCTTTCATCCCTCTCCCTTCCCTTCCCTTCCCTTCCCTTCCCTTCCCTTCCCTTCCCTTCCCTTCCCTTCCCTTCCCTTCCCTTCCCTTCCCTTCCCTTCCCTTCCCTCTCCCTTCCCTTCCCTTCCCATTGGTTTTTTTTTTCTTATTTTAATCAGGTTCTACTTTTCTCCACAACCACATGTTAAAAGTGCTACTACCACTAGGCATGATGGTGAGAACTTCCCCTAGAAGTATGATATTTTAAGGTACAGAACACATTGCCTAATCTTTCAGTAGTGTCTAAAATCATTAAATATTTTCAGAGCTGGAATAGATTGGGTCATTTTCACATTTCCTCATGCCTAGCTGCACATTGGGATTTGGAGAGGAATAGGAAACAAAGAGGCCAATTTAAAGCATGAGTGATTGCTCTCATAGTATTTCAAATCCAGACAGAACTTGAAAGTACTGAAGATCCTCTCGGGGAAGCCTGTTCTCAGGAGGCTTCAGACAAGTTTTGAGCCTGCATCAGCTGAGTATCTGCATTTCTGTTCAGAATTACCTGAAAGGCACCAAACCTATCCAGGTCCCCTATCTAATATGCAATTTCATTCCGGTAATGACTTTCTGATTTCTCCAACTGCACTCTGTGGGATGCAGAAAAAATTAGGACTTCCCTGCTAGATTTTAACCGTGGACTCACGTGCATGGTGTATGTTTAGGTGGAAGGGTCAGCAGGCAGGTTATGACAGCTTAGCAGGCTATGTAACTCACTTGTGCTAGGGTGGGTGGTCTTAGTTCCAGCTATAATCAGACTTCTGTTCGTTTGCAGAATAATGGCTGAGAGCAGCCCTGAGGAAAAGGCCCTGAGGGTCTAGGGTGATGAAAAGCTCAACATGAGCCTGCAGTGTGCGTGCAGCCCAGACAGCAACTGAGCCCTGGGCTGCAGCAAGAGCAGTGTGGGCAGCAGGGCAAGGGAGAGGATTCTGCCCCTTTGCTCTGCTCTCCTCAGNTATGATTATACAATTAAAAAAAAACCAAAACTGAGAGACATTAAGAAATTAAATTTCTGTTAAATGAGTCACTTAAAAGAAAGCTTTCTTATGGAAGCCCTTTTTTAGATGAAAAGCCAACTCTCAATACTGTCCATTTCAGTAAAAGACAGCAAATAGCAAACAGCATTCAACACAGGAATCCAAGCTTCAAAGGGTTATCCCGAATTGGTTCGCCGACAGAGAATTATCCAAGCAAAGGTCAGGCACTCATTAAACCTTATCTGAAGCCAAAGTTATATGTTATGGTTTATTGCCTCAAGTACCAATTAATAAAGAATTAAAGAAATGAAAAACCAGTGATTCATACCTTTGCAGGGAGAACACTCATACTTCAGCATAATGCTAAAATATTAATAGTCATTTTAGTCATGTAGTATTTTATTAGGCACTTAACTCTGTAGGTTTTATCAAAAGATATATGGCATTCATTTTTAACAAAATGCTGAGGAGATTTGGGGAACATTTACTCAAAATCTAATAAAGCAGATTTGAGAGATATTTTCAAATGGAAGCCTTAAACACAGGCATCAATTATTAATGAAGGGGGGAAAAAATGCTTAATAATAGTGGTCTGGGTAGAGGCTGTAAAGAAGTGTTGAAATATCACTGTGATATCAAGGGCAATTGTCTTCTAAGGAAGCTGCAACAGAAAACATTGAGTGCTGCAGCAGAGTACAGCAGCACTGATGTATTTTGCTTGCAAGAGAACTTCCAGCAGCCTTGTTTTTATCATCACAGGCATTTTATTAGTTCGACACAGTCTAGACATTTCCTCACAGTGTTCAGAGAGTTAAATGCTCCACACGCACACTTGCCTGCATAACTGCCTTCAAAATACTCTTATTTCATAATTTTCCAGCAGCAGCATATGCTCCAAACCACCCAAGGCTCTGAACTGATGCCCTTTAGCATGCTAAACTGAAAATATGTTTGCACCTGCAGATGCCAACAAGGTTGCATCTGTCACAGAGCGCTTTCCATTGTCCTTGTTATCTGTCACATTAAGAGCTGGAAAACACAAGTCAGTGGTGATTCTGAATGCAATAAAAATGGCAAGACTAATGGCCAACCAGAGACAGAAACCTGAGAGCGCAAAGAATCTCCTAGGTCAGCTAACAACAACAATAAATGCCTGGCCTCAGTGAAAGCTGACTGCAACTGTGTAGAAGAGTAAATTCTGCTTACTTCTTCAAGCCCAAGCATGAGTAACCTTGACTACTTAGTCTGTAACTGGACTCACATCTCTCAAAATGATTCCCCTCCCTGTCTAACCAAAGAGAGGGTTTTCCATTACTGTGGTGACAGCTCAGCTCATCATGCAAAAGCTTATTATCACCCACGATTCCACACATCTAAATGCCCAACTTGGTCTACTGCTGTTTCCTGTTTCTTTTCCTCCTCCTGCTTGTTGGGGTGCACAGCACTTTGCAAAATATTCTGCACATTTTACAGAAATATAGAATAATTTGAGAAATCTAAATGATCAGATATTTCCAACCACTGTGTCAGACACAGGGACACCTTCCACTAGATCAGCTTGCTCAAAGCCCCATCCAAGCTGGCCATGAAAAGTTCCAGTCAGCTGCATCCACCACCTCTCTGAGTAACCTGCTCTCTCCACCCTCACAGGAAAGAATTTCTTCCTTATATATAACTTAAATATACTTTCTTTCAATGTAGAGCCATTTCCACTTGTCATGTCACTAGACTCCCTCCTCATCTTTCCTGTAGGTNTCCATACTGCCAACAAATATTTCAAATAACACCAGTCCCATATCCACCCTGAGGTACACCATTCATCACTGGTGTCCAGCTGGACATCAAGGCCATTGATCACAAGTCTTTGAGTGAGACCATCCAGCCAATTCTTCATCCATAACAGTCCATCTGTCCAATTTAGCAACAAAGATGTAATGCAGGTCAGTGCCAAGTGTTTTGCACAAGCCCAGGTAGAGGATGTGAGCTGCTCTTCCACTAATCCTATAGCATCACCTTAGACCACCAAATTTGTCAGGCAGGATTTGCCCTCAGTGAAGTCATGTTGGCTTTCACCAATCACCTCTTTATTTGCCATGTTCCTTAGCATAGCTTCCAGGAGGATCTGCTCCATGACCTTGCTGGGCAGAGGTAAGACTGACTGGTCTATAGTTCCTTAGATCTTCTTTATTTTCACCTTTTAAAAACTGAGGGTTCTGTTTCCCCTTTCCCAATCAGTGGGAACTTTCCCAGACTGCCACAATTCCTCAGGTGTGATGGATAGTGCTTTAGAAACTTCATCTGACACTTCCTTCAGGTCTCTTTTCAGGTCCCATGGACTCATGCACCTGTAAGTTCCCTGAATGCTCTTGAAACACTTGGAGAAAATGTATATTTTAAATAATGAAAATAATAATATCTTACCTTTTTTTTTTTTTTTTTTTTTTTGTAGGTAAGACCTTAGAGTATATTACCAAACATGATTCCTCTCTTTCTCTGAAACAGATGAACCAGATCCTGCACTCAGAGTGTGGTTTTCTTTTTATTCTGTAGGCAGAATAGGTCTGCAACAACCCTGGAGGCCCCTAAGCAGGTAAGTACTGATGAACTTGGGCTGCACTCATACAGGAGGTCAGACTAATTAGTCACTGCATTACAGCAGCTTGCTGTGTATTACCTGAAGTGCAGAGGTTTGACACAACCTTTAACAACTATGTATAACTACACCATTCAAAGCCTGCTGTCTTCTCACATGCAGCATTAGGGTGCTTGAAAGCCAAGTGACAGACGTGCTTCATATCACCAAATATCAACACACTGAAAAAGAAGCTCACATTGCAGAAAGGAGAATGAGAGGGATCCTTTTTAGATGTGCAGATTAACTCCTGTGTTTAGCTGGTGAAGAGATCCACAGGGCTGAGGGCCAGACAAGACAGTTATATAAGCTCATCTGACCTGTAACAAAGACCATGCGAATCCCTCCATCAATTCTGTACTAAGCCCTAAAATCTCTTGCTGAGCTAGAAAGTATTATTTCAAGAGATAAGCAAGCTTGGCTTGCAGCTCAGTGAGAGGACCCACTGCATAGGTCTGCATAGCTATCAAATAACTGCTCCTCACTGGTGAAAAAGCACACCCCGTTTTCTCTTTGTGTCTCTCCATCTTCAGCTGATGAGTCTTGCTCTGTTGCTTGCTGCTACACAATATCTTTGGCATCAGCTTAGTCAATACATCTGTATAATCTCAAAAGCCTTTGCAGTCAAGACCATCAGCATCCTCTAAATTTGGGGGTAATAAAACTTCTATTTTCAACAGTTCCTGCACACTGGATTCATCTTAACACATAGCTTTGGTGATTCCATCTCTTTTCCTGAGAAGGAAAAGCTATAGAGATGTGATGTACTTTTTCAGGCACTGGGCAGAGTCAGCTCCTTAGGAAAGCTCCTCTTGCTCATTAGGAAATTAGAATTTACTGATCTGTTGTAGTTTGTATTTTTAGAGATTTCAAACAATAAGGAAACAAAAGTGCCTTTAAAGAGAGAAACTAATTCTTATGAATTAACCTCCGAAGCATGTTTAAATATTTCTCTTTTAATTTGTGCAATAATGGAACAATTTAAAAGGTATATAGCAGGATGCCTGCCACTTCTGTCCTCCGTAGGAGGAAAATACATAGTAACATATGCCAAGCCTTGTTCTCTTCCAAATGCTAACAGGAGCAGATGTCAAATCAAATCTCTGATAGAAACAGAGCTGCAGCTGCAGGTATTATGTTTGTCAAAACCCCTCTGCTACTGATCTTTCAGTTTCTCTGTTTAACTTACATCCTCAAGATAATCAGCCAAAGTCTGCAATCCAAGATACACTATGGATGGATGGATGCATGTGCATGCATTCATGTTTGTGTGCAGGCATTTTTAATCCCTTTATTATAGCCTTTTTGCTGTTTTGCCTAAAGTGTCTCCACGAAAACAAGGGAAAAAAATCATCTGGGAAAACAATAAATGTGTATGATTCTTGATACTTTTGAAACAGGTTTCTGTTTTATTTGTGTCCATATCAGCATTCCTAAGGAAGGAACAGCAAAAAAAAAAAAAAAAAAGCTAATATTATTATAACCAGGTCTCTGCAACAGATCTCATTTCTTATCATTTATCTGATTGTATGACATTCAGTATTCAGTAGCATAACTTCCAGGGAAGTGTATATCAGGTTGGTTTTATTTTTCATTCTCCTTCTTTTCTGGCTTCTGGTTACTAAAGCCTTAGGTTTTATTCCTTGCTTGTTTATAAAAACCCATCCAATAAATACTTTTTCCCCCCCCTCAGACTATTCTGTTAATATAAAAAGGAATATATTTTATCTGATCTACAAAATATAAACCTGTGGAGCTGAAACCACTGAACACAGATCCATTTACCTTCTGGACTTCTCTGATTAAATCCCAGAGGAGGAACTAAAAAGTGCTGTGTGGTTTCAGAGTTCCCCTCTGAAGACAAAGGCATCCCTGACCGACAATTCAGACTTGGATATTCAGCACTAGGCATGTGCAGCAGCAACAACTGGATTTTTGTTCTTGTTCTCCATTTGTGTATAATTCTCTGCACATTCAGTGGATTACACACTGTTTATGCATCGTGCAATCTCACCAAGTCCTGTTTCTTTACAGTTCTTACTCCTGCTGCTAAAAGGAAAATAGGCTCTAACAATCTTCTTTTGGTGCCAAAGCTGCTGCTGCTACTGAATGAACACATCCTGCCTGCACTAGTCTGATTGATCCCTGAGATCCCTGTATCCAACGGGAGTTCAAAGGGATTCTGCTGCTCAAAGGACTAAAATTGGTATTCGTTTAAGATTCACTGGCAAACTAAAGCTCCTTCATGTCACAGCAGATGCTGTTCTTCCTTTAAACTCTGCAGCACACCAAAGTGACACTGAACAAGTTCAAACTACAGATGGCCTCGATAGCACACTACACCTTAAGACCACGATTTCCTTGCTCAGAATCCTCCTTAGCTCATGGGCAATAGCTAACGTCACTGAACTTAGCCACAGCCTGCAGCTCCCCTCCAAAGCAGGACATTCATACTTGGGACACATTAAACATAATGAATTCTAAATAATCTAGCACGTAGCAGCTCTTAGCACAGCTAATGTTAAGGCCAGCATTGTAGGTTGTCAAACCCCATTGCCTTTAAAAGCTTGCTCCTGCTGCTACAAAGTACAATTCGTACGTCCATATAACCCCTTGCAGTGCTTGGTAGGCTAAAAAGATAGGCTTTAATAGATAGCTTTGAAGAGTGGGGAATGGAAAAGTTTTCCTGTAACAAAGACCTTTGTAGGTGACATATGAAACCTCAGATTATGACCAACCATAAGACAAAGAGGTGTTTAGACTAGAGGGACATAACTTCCACAGCTCACTTTGTAAAAGAATCTGATTCTCCACCCACAAACTCAAATACTTCATCTTCTCTTTTTAATTGTCTGTCTTCTGGAGAGATAAAGCACTACAAAATGCATTATTTGCTGCAATGATCCAAAAATGCTTCAAGGCTGCAAAGATCAAATAGTGGTGAACTTAAACACAACTCTTTGTGATAACTTTTGACCTCACATTGGTCTTATTGCTGGTTTCATGTGACAACCTTCCACAGAGTGTAATAGCTGAAGCCTAGTGTTATTCCAGAAAAATCAAGGCTGGTTTTACTTCAAAGGAAGTGCCACGTCAGTCATTGAACAACCCACGTGTGACAGAATCATAGAATCATAGAATGGTAAGGTTGGAAGGGACCTCAAGGATCATCCAGTTCCAACCCCCTGCCATAGGCAGGGACACCTCCCACTAGCACAGCTCACTCAAGGCCTCCTCCAACCTGGCCTTGAACACCTCCAGGGAGGGAGCAGCCACAACCTCCCTGGGCAACCTGTGCCAGTGTCTCACCACCCTCACTGCAAACAACTTCCTCCTAACATCCAGTCTAAATCTCCCCTCTGCCAGTTTAAACCCATTGCCCCTTGTCCTGTCATTGCAAGACCTTGTCAATAGTCCCTCCCCAGCCTTCCTGTAGCCCTCTTCAGATCCTGGAAGGCTACTCTAAGGTCTCCTGGAAGCCTTCTCTTCTCCAGGCTGCAGAGCCCCAACTCTCTCAGCCTGTCCTCATAGCAGAGCTGCTGCAGCCCTCTGGGCATCTTCGTGGCCTCCTCTGGACCCACTCCAACATTTCCATGTCCTTCCTGTGCTGGGGGCTCCAGAACTGCACACAGTACTGCAGGTGGGGTCTGACGAGAGCAGAGCAAAGAAGGAGAATCACCTCCCATGTCTGTCCATGTATCACATACTGAACTGTAATCAGCACAAACACAGACCTCACCAGCATATTGGATAGTTCTACCTATTCACAGTCAATTTGGAACCTTCAGAAACCCAAACAGGTTGCAATGACTATTAGGGGCATGAAGTTGTCTCCACAGAGAACATTTCATTATCGTTTAAGCACAAGATCAACTTCAGGACATTCAGGCCAAGCCAGTTTATAACACAAATGGAACACTACCTGAGAAAATGTTCTCATTTTACTCACAGAAATGTAAAGCTTAATTTCTGTCTTTCCCTGATTACATTCCAGGAGCTACCACAAAGCTCATTGCTTTCCTCCAATGTTTATTATGCAGTCATGGATGCACTTGTTGCATGTTCCATGCAGCCCAGATGAGATAACACCATATTACTTTTTCATTACACATGGGAAACCTTAGTAATCATAATGTCCCTTCAGGTGCATAGTTACATAGTTTCTAATTAAGTATAGGTTATTCAACAGATTCTCTTACAAGTCCTTTCAAGTTAGTTTTTAAGAAAAAAAGAATTCAGATCCATAAATGTCTTTGGAAATTCTGCCATAACATTATTAAGAGTTTTGCTAGATTGATTGATGCCTACTGAGTTTGAGTGAGAATTAATCACTATCCCTTTTGGGAAAGTGTTTTCATCTAGTTACTAATTCTCAACAAGATGTGCTAGGCCAAGGTCATTAATATCTTTGGATTTATAATATTAGGATGAAAAAGGAAAGTCTAACTCCTGTATCTCCTGCCACTGTCATACTGAATATTTCTATCAATTGAAGGAAAGAGTAGAACTTTACCTTGGTTCTGGTGGAAGCTACCCTTTGCAAACTACTAAAATAACCCAACAATGATGATTTTTCATAATAAATATGCTTTCCACATATTAGAAGACAAAATAATGAAGCAGGGGATCATAAGCACTATATTCACATTTCCAAGGGAAAACTGTGCCTCCACAGAGAAGAAAAAACACATTTAAGGCCAGCGGCACAGACAGGAATAAACCTCAAGCTTCAGATTTTGGTAGTGGTTTTAAACTAGAGTAGGTTTAGATTAGATATTAAGAAGTCATTTACTATGAGGGTGATGGAGCACTGGAACAGGTTGTCCATGTGAATGTCCCCTCTCTGGAGACATTCATGGTCAGGCTTGATGGGGCTCTAAGCAATCCAATCTACATGGGGATGTCCCTGATTACTGCAGGAGGTTTGGGAAAATGACCTTGAGGTCCCTTCCAACCCAGCACATTCTATAATTCTATGTTTTTATCTACTAGTCATGCAAGACTTGGGTACTAAGACTGGAGATCTGTGAGCCAGGGTCTTGAATCTGCCAGTGCCTTTCATCAGAATATCAAATATTGTGTCTCCCTTGTTATTGCCTTAACATTTTGGATCTCTGAAATAGCTGAAAAAGCAAAAGCTTTTGTTTTGCCCAGAAGTTAGGGAAGAGTTATGACCTCTCTTGAGACTTTCTTCTTGTTAGCAGTGTGATGTCTTAGAACCTCTCCTGGAATATCAGAAAAAAAATATATTCAGAATTCCTAACAAATGGATTTGAATGTGGATTGTATATTCCTGAATGGCATACTCAGATCAAGAGGCTGTAGAAGGACCAATTTAGAAGCAGCATCTCCATCATTCAAAGGGCCTGGGGGAGAAAAAAAAAAAAAAAAAAAAAAAAAGCAAAGAATGACAACAGATTGGTGGTAGAGGTACTCACATGCCAATTCCAATATCTGCAGAGGTGAATGTGTGTATGAAAAACAGATGGAATCCAAGACAAAAGGATTGCTTCCCCCTAAGATGCCTCCGTAGTATCTGGTCTCATTAAGGGTGAGTCAAATGCCCTAACTTCAAGACTTCAGTGAAAAACATCATGTGGGTTATCTAAATCCATGGCATAACTGCACCCAGCATCAAGCTTTTGTTTCTACTGCTTTGAGTTTCATTTTAAAATCTGAGTCCCCACATCAAAACTCTAAGCAAAAGCTTGTTTGAACATCCCCAAAACAACTCTTCCTTCTTTTTTTAGGCACTGAATTTTCTTTGTGCAGACAGCTTCTGGACAAACAGACTTTGTGTAGGACATCTAGCTCCCCTGATGATTTATAAGCTTAGTCTCTATAATTAACAATAATTTACTATTTACCACCTGTTGCTCAAACTCCTTTGGATGTATAGCTGGGTGAATGCAGTAGAGTGATCCAAAAGAGTAGTCCTTCACTGAATGAGAAGCATAAGGAGTCAGATAGTATACAAAAAGGTACATGTGGCAGCATAAAGGTGATGCTGAAGAAAATTTATTTTCTCACTCTATCGAATAGGTTATAGAGTATTTTATAGCACATCATAAAACTGTATTTCAGCAAAAGGCAGTTACCCCACTCTTCAAGACTGGTATAAAAGGCTTTAGTCCAGGTCCATCTTCATAAATTACTTCAGCATCATGAAAGCCTTGTATATCAACCCAGTAAAAATACATTTGGTCTTGCAAACTTGGGGAGAAATAAGTTGGAAAATGATAGATCATCCTTTTTTTGTCCTTTTGTTTGTTTAAACTGTGCATTTCTGATTTCCAAGGAATCTGGGGGCTAATTGTTGAGTGAAAGGACATCTCATTGCTCTCTGCAACTACCTCAAAGGGGATTATAGTGGTGTGGACGTTGGTTTCTTTTCCCAAATAGCTAGCAATAGGATGAGAGGAAACAGCCTCCTCAATATGAGGAACCTATTTACTGCAAGGGCCACAGAGCGCTGGCACAGGCTGCCCAGAGAGGTTGTGGAGTCTCCTTCTCTGGAGACTTTCAAGGCTCATCTGGACGTGTTCCTGTGTGACCTGAGCTAGATTGCATTGCTCTGGCAGGGGGGTTGGACGCGATGCTCTCTTTGGGTCCCTTCCAAGCCCTGACATCCTGTGCTCGTGTTCTCGAGCAAGGACCCAAATCAGTGCTGCTCTCCCCCGTTCCCTCTTCCCCTCGCCCCCACTGCCCGCGGGAAGGCGCTGCCGGGCCGGGGCCTGCGCCCCGAAGCCTGCCGGAGGGTGCCCGTCCCGCGCCCTCCGTCCCCAGCCGCCTCCGTCGGTCCCTCGCCCGGTGCCGGCGGGATTGCTCAGAAATGCTGCCACCGCGCGGGGGAACGGCCACATAACGAAAGGGACAAGGCAGGGGGCGGCTGGCACCTCCCTCCTCCATCTGCCCCTCCCTCCCGCTCAGCGGCAGCGGTCGGCACCGCGGCGCCTCGGGGGCTGCGTCCTGCAGCTGCTTCTGCGCTTTTCTCCCTTCCTCCTTCCCTCCCGTTCCTTACGGAGGGTCCACGCTGGCACAGATGGTACAGGCTCTTGGCGTTAAAACCAGGCATGCACTAGGTAAAAGACAGAGCCCGTTTACAGATTAATAACACCTAGCATACAAAGTTGCTAAAATCTGATGCTGTTCGGTTTATCCCTGTGAATTGCCAGATATAAGGTATTTAAAAGAGGTCTGGATGTGGTGTTGAGAGACGTGGCTTAGTGGTAGTAGCTTAGCAGTAGTTGTGGGGTTGTGAGCTCCTGGGGAGCGGCTGGATTTCATGATCTCAAAGGTCTCTTCCAACCTCAACAGTTCTATGACTCTGTGATTCTACTCTACCCTCCAAGGCAGCCAGCAAAAATACTAGGCAAGGGTCCACCTGCACCAGTGTCCCTTAGCAATGGCACATTCAGAGATAGATTCTGAATTTGAGCAGAAAAAAACCCAAGTTTTGCATCTTGATACTAGGTGGGCTCATTTCTGACCACAGCCTGTAATTCCTTGTGACAGAGGGGCAGATTAATGTAGGTTTAATCCATGAGATACAGAAAGTGGAATATGATGTAGCTGGACTGACTTGGAGAGCTGAGCCAGCTGTTAATGTAGGAATATCATTATGGATAGGGTAGGACAGAACAGGACAGGACAGGATAGGATAGGATAGGGTAGGATAGGATAGGATAGGATAGGATAGGATAGGATGGGATAGAACAAAATGGAATGTAACNATAAAACAAAACCAAACCCCATCCAAAACAGAAAAAATAATCCATGTAAACCATCCTCCCACCCTCGCCTGCCCCTTCAGAAGCTGATTCTTAATTCGTGAAGAGAATATGTTGAATTCCCTGGCAGCAGATTAAACCTCTGCATGGCATCTCTCAGCTCACACCAGCTGCAAATGAAGTCCATTGTGAGCCACCTTTTCTAGCACTGGAATGTAATTTTATTGCCCTGAATGATCTGTGTGTGAGTTGTTTCGTGACATATCCTATTGCATGGCATAACCAGCAGTGACTAACATCGGTAGACGCTGCAAATCCCAACAGCCACCAGAGGAGATTAACTCAAGGAAATACTGTCAAGGATTCAAGAAGTATTTTTTTTTTCTTTTTAATGTCTCTTAATCTGAGGAAAAAAACTGACTAATCCTCCTGAAGATTTCTCTGGCCCCAGTAATAGCCCATCTCTGCCTTTAAGAAAGCAACAGCATTTATGTTTATATCAGATTATGATATAGTAAAGAAGGCACAGTTTCTAAGTCCTCTCTTTGAACTAGCATCCTGTAAGCCTGAGCTGTTCACTTCTGGATTTGAGGATGGCTGGGTGAGGGAAAGGCTGCAGACAGACCAGAAAGAAAAAAAGTGCCACTCTGACAGTGGAGGAAGCAAAGTGTGACACCTACCTCCTTGCTTTTTACAGAGAGGAATTTTTTGGAGAGCAGTTCATTGTGCATCAAGTTGTTGGGCTGGCATCTGCGTTACTGTGACTCCAGTCAGTGTAGCAGAACATTGATTTCTGTACAGGCAGATGAGTTGAGAAAGGAAAAAAAAAAATTAAAAGGGCAATATTCAATTAGACAAAGAATGGAAAAAATGGCAGTGGAGGAGCTGCAGCGAGCTTAGCACCTGGTGGATTTGAATGTGTGCATATTTGTGTGCTAAAGGAGGGGCAGTTTTCCTGTGAAAGAATGAAGAAACCTGGATCTAGAAGAGGGGGGAGAATAAGAGGTAGGCACAAGAAAGAATAATGAAAGAGGTATTAAAGGGAAACAAGTGGTAAAACATGACTGACAAACAGTGAAGAATGCAGAAAATGAAGAACAGGAAGGAAATTTGGACACTGTCAGTAGGAAAGAACATATTAAAAAAAAAAGAAAAAAATTAAAATAAGTTAAAGTTTGTTGGCAAGTGTATGTAGAAGTAAAGACTTCTAAAATTCAGGCTATTTATCTTCCCCATTCTGAATGAGGCATTCATAGCAATGTTTTGCATTTCCCAGTACTAAGCAAATCAAGCAACATCATGAAAATACAGATAGGTTAATGGAGCTAGAAGTTACATCTAATACTAGAGGAGCTAGAAAGAAAAAATTGCATGGTTACAGCTGCATCCCAAGGCTAAATAGCAATATATTGACTGTTCAATTCTCCTGAATTTCTTTGGTGCAGCCCTTGCAGTAGTCTAAAACCTCTAAAGGGAGTTGTCATAATCCAGCTTGAGTCCATAGATGCCTACATATCTGACAAAGTGGCAAAGATATAAACTGCAGCTTTTTGTCCATGTGAACGAACTTGTAACTGAGACTGCAGGAAAATATCATTAAATTTGTTCTTTCCTGCAAAGATTTTCATGCAAGCCCTAATGTTTGTACAAGCTTTCCTCATTGGACACAGCCAGTCACACTGATCCCATCCAACTCCATGTGCCCACCTAGGCTCTGACAGCAGTAGATGCCAGGTGCCTAGGAAAGTTGGTTACAACAGGTTTGATGCTTTATCAGCAAGCAGAGATGTATGACTTAGGTTCACCTTGAATCAAAATGTCAGTCTGCATGCATAAATATATAAAATAAAACACTTCATCCATAGAAAGAAGTCTTCCAAGTCTGTAGGATGCTTACTCATGATGAGTAATAGGTGGAATACCTCCTGGGAAATGGGGCTCTCTTAAAAGGGAGGGCTGGGATCCCCAACAGGGAAGCACTCAGAGCTCACAGCAGGCTTCAGGTGAAGCTGTCACAGTTTCCTTGCTGGTTAAGAGGAAAGCATTAACTGTAATAAATGCAAGGCTATGGGCACTGTGAGGGGTAACACACCCAGGTGCATGCACATCAAATAAAAGGAAATGAAAATATTTTTTAAAAAAGGCTATGAAAACAGAAAAATGAAATTTCTAGGGGGTTTTACGCTGATATTTTAGTGCTAATATTTAACATCTGAGGATTTACCTGTTTCCACTGTGCACTAAGTGGTGGTGATTTGGAACTTGTTCATACTTTACCACCCAATATTAAAACTTTCTCTCACCTATTAGAAGCACAGCACCAAAGTTTTCCTTCATGCAGCAGGTTAGCCAGACATGCCTAGTGAATAGAGTCAATTGGCATGCATCCTCATCTTTTATCTTTGTTAAACTGAACATACAACTTCTTATCTGAAATAAAAAAGTGACTTTTTGTTTTATGAAACCTAAGCAGAATGTTCTATACTAACTAAAAAGCACTTTCATTTGCTCTTTAATTTTTGTCCCTCTATTTTTAGAGATTCCAATCTCAACTCTTTTTCACTCATAGTATCAATTCAAGTCAGCTAGAACAGCAGCTGCTCAGCTTACAGTCCAGATACTTCAGGGTCTAACTGAGCATTTAGGCATCTAATATTAGCAATGGCCAATATAAGAATCATTTTTTGTGCCCTTGCTGCTAAATCCTCCACTGTATCCAAACCCTCAGCAATTTGCAGCTTCCATCCTCAAAAACTGGTGCAATTTAAATATGCAACTGTAAGCATTACAGAAGAATAAATCAAGTCTGTTAAACACCAAGGGATCTCTGCTTCCATTGAAATAGCCAGGGATCACAGGAAGAGGATTAGGGACAAGAGAAATCATCCACATACAGGTAGTGTTTCACAGGTTATAATGTAGCTCATACAGCTTTGCCTCACCTCTGTCTCACACACAAAATGAAAATATAAACATGACTCACATTGAAAAACAACAGAAATTCCAGCCCATTTCCTAAAAAACAAACAAACAAACATATTTTTCACAGTCTCTTGGGTTGTTAAGGCTAGTGGGTCCAGAATTGAGTAGTAAAACATCTTGTTACACCAGATCAGAAATGCTTATGGGGTGTACGCTGAAAGATGCTGCAGGAAAAAGAGTTTTGGAGATCACCAAATTTGTGTCAATAGGAAAAACAACGGAGTGGGTGAAAAATGTTAACTGAGGACCTGAAATGGGAAGAAGAAACAGCTGATGAAGAGAAATAGCTCTCTGGGTGTCTCAGACTTAATAGAGCTTTACTGGACTTCACAGATTCTTTAAGTCAGAGGACAATAAACTGCTTGTTAAAATAAAAATTGATTTACTTTAGATCTGTTTCTATTTACCCAGCAAACAAATCATTATTCTCTCAGAATTATGAGACCTTTTCAGCTGTTTAATTGTGAGACCTTTTCAGATGTTTAAGTGGTTGACATCACTGTAGAAACACGTGACAACAAGCATGATTAGTGCATGATTGCTCCACCTTATTATACCGATTGTAGATTATTTCAGGAATAGGGTCATGAAGATGCTCAGAGGNATTATTCTTCATCTACATCAGCAACAGAGATTGGTCAAAGCTGGAATGGCCTTAATTCTGAAACACTTTTATACTAACAGAGATATTGCACTATATACTTAATGCCTAGGTATGTGGCCAACAGCTTGAAACGTGGTTCTTATAATGGGAACTAGTATCCCCTCAGATCAGCTAGCAGGT
Source organism: Ramphastos sulfuratus (assembly GCA_013399055.1). Classification (NCBI taxonomy): domain Eukaryota; kingdom Metazoa; phylum Chordata; class Aves; order Piciformes; family Ramphastidae; genus Ramphastos; species Ramphastos sulfuratus. The sequence goes on from WBNM01020149.1 coordinate 27,600, forward strand.
GATCTCAGCCTTGTTTCAGAATTTCCAGCTATAATTGCAGCACATTTGCTGAGAATGAATGCATGTCAGTTCAGTTTAATTCAGACATTTGAAGTCCTTAAATCTTGGAATGCATTTTGCTCAGCGTGCTTTCTCTGCCCCATTATCCTGTTTAAACTGTTAAAAACCTTGGCCACTCTTGGAGCATAAATCAATGTGCCAAAAGGCTATTCAACCAACTCCACCTATTGTTGAGGTTCTGTGCAACCTTTAGAGTGATGAAGCCCTTTGTTAATGGATTTTTATAAGGAAAACCATAATATTAAAACCATAATATTAAACCCATAATATTAAAAGTTTGTGCTCACATCATGTTCCCAAGTGAAGACAAAAAGGTTTGACATGCTGTGAGAGAGTCCTAAACATGTCCTGGCTTGCCCAGACATGTTTTCCCTGTTCCCCCTTTCTCCTGCTGATGAGGAAAGCACCACAGGAAAGGAAGGCAAAGTCTGGTGCCTTTGAGTTTCCTTCTCTCCATCCAAGGAAGACAAAGGTCTGTTGCCTTTGAGTTTCCTTCTCTCTTTCCAAACTTATAAGCAGGGTACCTTCACATGTTTGTACATTTGTGTTCTGCCCTAAAAGGGTAAAAGTAAGCCCTGACTTTACCTAATATGGTCAAGTTTGGCAAACTGCCATTCTAATTGGCTCATCTGACTGGCTAAAGAAGCCACTAGTCTCAGGCTGAATTGATAAAAAGAGATGAGCAGGCAAACACAATGTGCTCCTGCCATTGCTTCTGCCTTATCGTGCTTCTGCCTCATTGCTTTCTGCTGTTGTACCTGCCATACTCTACCTGCTACATAATAATAAGCCCTGATAATTTGGGTTTGTACACCTGGAAATTACCTTGTCTCAGTTTACCAGGAAAAAGCATTAAGTACCTCATGATGTAGCAAGAAGTGCCACCTACATTGTGCCCATCTGCACACCTGCAAGAAATCCTACCTGCACCTCTGCGAACCTCCGTGCCATTTCTGGAGTCCAAAAGGAAGCAGGATCAGGTCAGAGATTGTCTGCCTCTCTCCCGGCACCCTGTTAGAGCCTGGGAAGATCTAAAAACCTTAACAGCTATTATGACATCAACAGAGCTCCCTGCAAGTGTTTGGGTACTGTCTGGAAACTGTAATTAGCTCTGGGAGTCCAGAAATAATATTTTGTGAGTAAATACTTCAAGCCTTTCTCTATATCTAATTTTAAGTGCCTTCTGCCTTAAGCAGAAAGGAGCCTCTCGAGTCCCTCTAGTGGACAAGCAGTATAATTGACCACAAGAACCTCCTTCCACTTCTAAAATTTAATGTTTGTTGTCTTGTTGCTAGCTATTTCTTAAATGTTCTAGATCCTATTTTTTTCCTTCGTGTAATAATTTTCATGTGAGTGCAAAGTGCCTGATTAAAAATAGGCACTGCGGTGAGATTAAAGATATTAATATCAAAAATAATAAACAATGTTACTTAAAAATATAACCCACCCATACCATCACACATGCCCTTACATGTAATTTTATTTAGGGGAGACAAAAGAAATAAGCTTAAGCAGTGTTTCTAATCAAATGGATCCTAGTGTTCTGCTATTCTGACAGTTCTGCTGTGGTTCTTATCCATTTTCTGGTTGAACATTCCAGCATAACTTCCTCTCATTCCATCATGGTATCCAGCAACATGATATCTGAGGGCATAACAAAAGATATTATCAACAGCCTTTGGAACACTCTCTTTAAAAAGCTGTTGCTTGATCATTGTACTTCTTCAACGTGCACTAAAGGAATAAGCAATAAATTTGACTTCTAGCAGATGTGCCTGGTGAAAAAAAAAAGTAGTCCTAACTATTGCTGTCTTTACAGTTGAAAACACATTTTATTGGGCTTCCTGTCAAAGCTGTATTTCATGTGCCTTGAATGTATGGCTTTGAATTAGCTCTAAGATTATTTGTGTGGAATCCAAATAAGCTATGGTTTAAGAATACAAAATTACCTAAAAAAAAAAAAATATGAATAACATTGAGTTTTGAGACAAGCATCTAGACTACATGGAGCAGGCAAATAATGGTACAGAACAAATAAAAATATCTCATTTAAAAGTAGAAACTTGAACTGTTTAAGAAAATATCCCAGTTCAAACCTGCCACCACTAATTCAGTATTTTGGATACTGGTGGTCAGTTGGCAGAGAGAGAACTGCAAAGCAAATCTGAATTATTATTTATGCTTACAATAAGTAATAAGCCACTCTAAGGTGATACAGAGCCCTTTCTTTTTCTACCCATCTCCTTGTTTGTCTTCACACAAAAGCTCTAGTCAGCTCTGAAACCACTTTTGCAAAACAACCTTCTGTGCTTCCTGGGCTCTCTTTGAAGCTTCTACTGGACATTTTCTTTTCTTCCAGCAATTCACCCTTCTGGGAAAACAAAGCAGAACAGAACAAAACCAAAACAAAACAGAGCAAAACAAAACAAAGCAAAGCAAACCTGAAGATTGTCTGCACTGATGTTTTTTTTCATTGGGGACAGACCTGATATTTCCCAGACAAATTGTTACTGGGCTCTTGATGACGTTCCACTGCAACGGGCTGTCAGCACTTCAGAACCAAGAGAGGAAGAGGAGTTGATGTTGGATGACTTCAGGTTGCTATAGTATCCTCAAGAAGGATAAGCTAGAGAAAATATTGTTGTAGGCTGTTGTCCAAGCACTAGAAGAATGGTTGGACAGGGACAGGATATGGTGAGTGGGCTTGATTCTGGACAGGGTGGCACAGACTACAGGCATTGGCAGCCAAATTTCAGCAAGTTATCAAAACATTTAACCAGCAGTGATATCAGCAAAGAGTTGTTTCCCACACTGCTGGACACTGAATGCTCTGAAATATTCTATTGCCACTATTACCCATAACAGTTACTCCACTGGAAACTGCAGTTGAGTACTCACTGAGGAATGTGTATGGGCAGCTTACAACATTCTCTGTTTTGCTGAGGTGAAGGGAGCCTTGTGTTGGCCACAAGCCCATTGTCTTCTGATACATACTTGGGGTATAAATAGCTGATGACATGGACTAAGCCTACATGGGAGGAAGATGCAAATCAGTGCTTTTCAAATCATATGTAGGATTTATGATACATAAGTATCTCTTCAAAGGTGCATATAACCCATGGAAACTGGGCTCCTGTGGCTGTTTCTAAGTAACCTGTGGAATGAATTTAGAAGCTTGCAGTGTGTGAGCAGACTCCATGGCAGCGTGAGATCCAGCACGCATTTGCTCCACTGTGTTATTTCCTGCTGTGGATGAAAAGCTAAATGTGGCAACCCAGGTTCTAAACTGAGATTAGTAGAGAGAAAATATCCTTAATGTGCAGCCCAACAGACCAGTCAAAACACAGTAATATAAGCCAGCAGCCATCAACTGCATACCTCTGCAGAGGCTGCACTGGAAGTTGTGTGGTGTTTCTTGACAGGTAAACAGAGTGGCTAAGGCAGATGTGCCCAGTTATAACTGCAAGGCTTTGGACTGGTTGAAAACCCACCAAACATAGGGGAGAAATATTATTACTAAAATAAATAAATAAACAAATAAATATTTTCCCCCCACTGGCACAGAGCACACTGTTTCACACTATCAGTGTCTAATCTTCCAGAGAATGTGTTGATTTTATTTGCAGTATTACAATGCTAAACCCATTTCATTTTCCTGTTCACTTTCAATATAAACTGCTGCCTCTCAGCACTGCATAGATCCTGACCACCTACATGCCAGGTGAAGAGAGAAAAAAGCTGCATCAGTTCTGTCTGCTGCCTGATCTGAAACTGCCTTGCTCATTGTTTGAATGCTTCTGCAATGCCAAAGAGCCAAGCAGTGGTATCACAGGAAGAGGTTCATACTTGATTTTCACTCATCCTACCCTGCTTGGGAGCAGTGGAGTGGATTGTCTTCTGTGGATGCTCTGTTAAGAATCCTAACAGAAAGAAAAAAAAACCACTTTCTTCACAGAAGAAAAATCTTCTCTGAATCATAGCAAGAATAAATGCTTTGAAGAAATAATAAGGGCAGAAATTGTGTCCTAATTCCTGCCTGATTTAAAGAGGAGTAATTCTTCTGAGTATTGAAACTGGTATATTGGATGGAAAAATTATAGTTAATTCCTAGACTTCTGTGATGTTTCTGCTGGAAATTCATGTTTCTTTGCATGCACACTAACTTAATCAAATAGTCTGGGGACTTTGAAGTTCTCACTTCAGGTTATTTTCTCAGGGAACTAACCTGTTGTTTCATCTTTAATTCCTTATGCAAAACTAGTGGTAATAATAAAACTGTGTGTCTCATAAACACCAATCTATGTTTTCAACACTTCACTGAATAAGACAATATTCCACTTCAGAAAAGTGAAATTAAGAACTGCAAGTTCATCTTTTTTTTTAATGCAAATATGTACTGCTTCCTTCAGCACTGCAACTCTAGTAAGTCCTTAAGCTCTTAAGGAGTATCTTAATGGCAAAGAAAGCCAATGGCATCCTGGCTTGTGTAAGGAGTGTTGTGGCCAGGAGGAGCAGGGAGGTGATTGTCCCCTTGTGCTCAGCTCTGGTGAGGTCACATCTTGAGTATTGTGTTCAGTTTTGGGCACCTCAATACGAGAAGGATGCAGAGGTGCTGGAGCAAGTGCAGAGGAGGGCAACAAAGCTGAGGAAGGGCCTGGAGAATAAATCTTATGAAGAGTGACAGAAAGAACTGAGGCTGTTTACTTTGAAAAAGAGGAGGCTGAGGGGAGACCTCATTCCTGTCTACAGCTACCTGAAAGGATGTTGTGCAGAGGTTGATGCTGGTCTATTCTCACAGGTAATTAATGATAAAACAAGAGGGAATGGCCTCAAGCTGCCACTAGGTAGGTTTATTAGAAAAAAAAAATTTTGCAGCAAGAGTGGTCAGGTATTGGAATGAGCTGCCCAGGGAGGTGGTGGAGTCACCAACCCTGGATGTGCTTAAAAGTTGTTTGGATGTGGTGCTTAGAGCTATGGTTTAAGATGAATCTTGTAGAGTAGGGTTGTAGGTTGGACTTGGTGGTCCTGAGAGGCTTTGCCAACCTGAATGTTTCTGTGATTCTGTGATTCCTTTAAAAATGAAGACTAACGTCTAAAGGGATTTCAAAAGCCTCCCCAAAATCAAGGATAATTGGGAAGAGAGAGAAATGTTATCAGAATGCATTAGTAGTTTCACATTCCTAATGATCAGAAAACTCATGCCAAAAGATTTACAGGACCAAGTCCTGCCTCAAGGTTTAAAGTTTCAGAGGCACATTGAAATGGAATGATTTTGTGTCTACAGAAAGGCAAGTATAGGTAACTTCATGGTAGATGAAAGTACAGACAGCATAGAGACCAACTGCTTGTCCTGAAGTTGGGAGCTGATGAAAAGCTCAACATGAGCCTGCAGTGTGCACACGCAGCCCAGACAGCAACAGAGTCCTGGGCTGCATCAAGAGCAGCGTGGCCAGCAGGGCAAGGGAGGGGATTCTGCCCCTTTGCTCTCCTCAGACCCCACCTGCAGTACTGTGTGCAGTTCTGGAGCCCCCAGCACAGGAAGGACATGGAACTGTTGGAGCAGGTCCAGAGGAGGCCACAAAGGTGCTCAGAGGGCTACAGCAGCTCTGCTATGAGGCCAGACGGAGAGAGTTGGGGCTCTGCAGCCTGGAGAAGAGAAGGCTTCCAGGAGACCTTAGAGTAGCCTTCCAGTATCTGAAGGGGGCCTACAGGAAGGTTGGGGAGGGACTATTGACAAGGTCTTGCAATGACAGGACAAGGGGCAATGGGTTTAAACTGGCAGAGAGGAGATTTAGACTGGATGTTAGGAGGAAGTTCTTTGCAGTGAGGGTGGTGAGACACTGGCACAGGTTGCCCAGGGAGGTTGTGGCTGCTCTCTCCCTGAAGGTGTTCAAGGCCAGGGTGGATGAGGCCTTGAGTAACCTGTGCTAGTGGGAGGTGTCCCTGCCTATGACAGGGGGGTTGGAACTGGATGAGCTTTGAGGTCCCTTCCAACCCTACCATTCTATGATTCTATAAGTGTAGGCAGCCTTAGCAGGACCAGTTGGGTGAGAGAGCAGTGGAAGGAAACTCTTCTCTCAGCATCATCCTGCCTTTCTGACTCTTGTCAGGCACAGTCATGGTTTAAAGCTATTGATAGCTTCTAAAGGGTTAGAAGAGATTTAAGGATTACCTCACAAACGAATAAGGTAGGGGAACAAAGAGTTGTAATGCTTTTTGTGTAGGCAGACCTACATGTCTTTTGACAACATATTCTTCACTGAAAGCTATTTTTTTCTAATCTTTATAGGTAACTTTTGCCTTGTAACAGAGTAGTTTAACACTGCATGTCAAAAAAATAAAATCAGCATTACTTTAAAATAAAGAAGTTGTGACTTCCAAGAATTTTTTTTCAAGTCTGTTTTGTTTGGGTTTTGGGTGGGTTTTTTGTTTGTTTGTTTGTTTGTTTTGCAGGAGTTGGGGGTTTTTAGGGGTCGAGATTTTGTTTGTTTGATTTTCTTTTTAATTTTTTTTTTTTTCTAGACACTTGAAAGTTTGAGGGGAGAAAAAAGCCAGATAATATATCTGGTATGTTTTCACCATGTCATATTTTATTGACCCTTCAGTTCTACTGCCTTTTTCTCTTCTGACACATTATTTCACATTACTAATTCTGGAGCAGCTCTGCTATGAGGACAGACTACAAGAGTTGGGGATTTGCAGCCTGGAGAAGAGAAGGCTTCCAGGAGACTTTGGAGTGGCCTTCCAGTATCTGAAGGGGGCTACAGGAGGGCTGGGGAAGGATTATTGACAAGGTTTTGTAATGACAGGATGAGGAGGAATGGGTTTAAACTGGCAGATTTAAACTGGATGTCAGGAAGAAGTTGTTTGCAGTGAGGGTGGTGAGACACTGGCACAGGTTGCCCAGGGAGGTTGTGGCTGCTCCCTCCCTGGAGGTGTTCAAGGCCAGGTTGGCTGAGGCCTTGAGTGACCTGTTCTAGTGGGAGGATTGGAACTGGATGAGCTTTGAAGTCCTTTCCAACCTAAACCATTCTATGATTCTATGATTCGATGATTCCTTCTTGTCTGTGTGACTTTATTTCCAGTTGCATTGTGATGGGATAGCAGACTCTCAGTCTGCCTCCAACTGAGAGCACATCCAGCCCTTTGATCATCCTTATGGCCCTTCTCTGGACACATTCCAGCACATCCATATCCTTTTTGTATTAGGGGCTCCAGAACTGGATGCAGTACTCCAGGAGAGGTCTCACCTGTGTGGAGCAGAGGGGGAGGATCAATCACTTCCCTCACCCTGCTGCCCACACTTCTCTTGATGCAGCCCAGGTTCTGGTTGCTCTCTGGGCTGCAAGTGCACACTGCTGGCTCAGTTGAACTTCTCATCCACCAGCACCCCCAAGTCCCTTTCCTCAGGGCTGCTCTCAAACCACTCACTGCCCAGCCTATATCAATGCTTGGGATTGCCCTGACAATAGTAGCACCTTAAGAAATGTTAATGGAAGCTTCTGTACAGTTACTGCCTGTTTCTCCTAAAAGTTTATTCCCAAAATCAAAGCCTGAGTGTACTGGAAAATGATCCATGACACCTTCTACATTCTTTTTATTTGTACAAATTGATTCTTTGATGCCTAAATAAAGATGGCAAATACTTTATTTAAACTGTTAGGAGAGGCATTTGCTCAAACCTATTTTGCTAGGAAATTGCAAGCATTTCCCATAGGTTTATCTCCTATTCATTTTCTCTCATTGTCTGGCCAGAAGAACAATGGAACTCTAATACATCTGTTGGATAACTTATCTCTAGTTATTGTTGTATTTGCATACACTCAAAAACAGGGCACAGAACTAAAAGATTTACAAAATTAGAGCCAGCACAGAAGCAGAGGATCTCATTTCTTTTCCCACCTGAGGTGGTGTTTATGAAGGTGTAACTTGCTTGGCTTTAGTGCAGTGCCTCCTGATTTATAGCAGTGTCACTGGGATCAGGATTGTGCCCCCAGTCTCCATATTGTAAAGACAGAATAAAGTCTGCTAAGTGTTTTAGTGGCAAGACAGGTCACTGAGGTTGTAATTATCTCTAATTGACACTTACACAAGCTGTAACATTCTTTATGTGCTGCTGAGTGGCAGCTCAGAAGGGTGTGAATGTCTTTTCTACCAAGCAGAACGATGGAAAAAAAAACCCCACAAGGTACATATTTTAATTCTTGTCCTTTGAACTAATCATTCACACTGCTCTGTATGAATGGGAACAAGTGTACCAACACCTATGGGAAATGACTCTTGGAAAGCAATTTTTTACCCACATAAGTGATCACTCTATTATAGTTCACTCGCACATAAAAAGCTCTCTGGCTACCAGCACACCCCAACAGACTCTCTCTTAACACATAAATTCATGTTCCATCTTCTTTCTGCAGTGAGCTATCAAGTGACAAATGATGCAGCATCTCCCTGACAGTGCAAGAATGATTATGTCAACATTTACATAAAAGAGGTGTTTCTCTATAAATATGGAATCCTTTTCAGATGCCTCTTCCAAAGTTGCTATAAGTAAATGTTGCAAGGTGCTGCCCAGTTGGCATCTGAACATTCCAGGCTCTACACATTGTCTTCTAGTGCCTCTTATGAGAAATCTGAAAATTTTATTTCCATTTTATCAATAGTATCCCTAGCTACAAAATAGTTGCTTTGGTATTTACTGCAAATGTGTCCAGTGGAAAAGGCAGATGGAGGACAGGGAGGCAATTTGAGAAGCCAAGACTTCACCAAGAGGCAAGTCCAGCCTGACCAACCTGCCTGACCAACCTGCCTGACCAACCAGCCTGACCAAGAGCTGTGGATGTTGTCTTGCTGAACTTCTGTAAGGCTTTTAACACTGTCTCCCACAACATCTTCCCCTCTAAATATGGACTTGATGGGTGAACTGTGTAATGGATGAGGATGGTCACATCCAGAGGGAAGTGTGCACTGGCAGCTAAAGGCTACAAGCAACAGATCCTTGATTTTTGTATCTTTTATATGGCTCTGAATCTCTCTTCTGGTTTGGGTGTCATTTAAAGACCTGATTGCCTCATTTCCTGCCATCCAGGAGCCTTCTGTGCTCAGCTTTATAGAACAGAATCACAGAATCATAGAACATATTTCTTGCAACCGCACTTTGACATGAGGCAAGTGACCTCCCACGGGTTTGATCTGAGTTACAGGCCATTAGTACCAGAAGAAATCAGGAACCAGGCATTGAGAAATGCAGAGTGAGCAGCATTTCTGTAGCCAGTGGCCATTCAGCTATTAACCTTTCTGAGCTCCTGCAACGGCTTCTGTGGGCAGGAGAAAGATGTGGTCTACCTCCTACGAATATCACACAAACTCACTGATGTTGCAGGCACTTGGGAGATTGTGAGGACTTAGTTATGGCTATCATGCTTATTATTCCCACACAGTAATAACCAAGTGATTTCAAACTCATCTACAAAACCTTCCCTTGCAAAGTGCAGCAGGCATCCCGTTCAAGTACCCTTCAGACTCACCATCATCACTTGCTGCTCATCAATTTCAGCATCAAAGCGAGCCACAGCTTAATACTTTAGCCCTTTTACAGAAGTATTTATTTTAAACCTGTGTTATTTCTTTTCCTAACTAATGGCCACTTCTGGATGCTGAATTGGCAGCCTGGATTGTTGTGTGTGTGACAGGGACATAAAAGGAGATCAAGCCAGGTGTGCCTGCTGTTAAAGCAGCCTGGTTATGGTTTTCTGAAGTGAGATAGCCAGAATTCAGGTTAAATCTGCATTTTAAGACCAGGATTTCTGGTTCTCTTCCATATTCTGGCCCTGAATCATTCTATGGCTGCACATTCAGTTTTCTGCATCTCTTTTAACTCTGTATCTGGTCAGAGGAGTTAGTCCCTAGATTGTAACTCACTCCAATTTGGGACATTTCAGTCAAGGACATGTTAGAAAAACAGGAGATTGCTGTGAAGTATCACAAACATTTTCTACACAGTAATAAGGTGAAACACCAACATTTTGGCTCAGACCATCAAATTTGGCTACAGAAAGAGGAAAATCACTGTTAGCAAGTTCAGAAGCAACAACTAAGTAGAATAATACTTTAAAAATTTGTCTTTTTGATGTTATCACTCTGGTTGGGAGTGACTTCTTTTTTAATTCCAATCCTTCCATTACCTCTTTCTCACTTCAATCACCTCTACCAAATAATATCTACGTACAACATGAATTTCAGCCTATGTTAATATATGAGAAGATATGATTTTGCCTGTGGGTAGGTATGAACAAAGAGTCCCTGAACATAGAATCACAGAATCATAGAATCATAGAATCATAGAATGGTTTAGGTTGGAAGGAACCTCAAAGCTCATCCAGTTCCAACCCCCC
>WBNM01020151.1:0-39789 GCA_013399055.1 Ramphastos sulfuratus
GGAAAGAACAACTCCATGGACCACTATGGGCTGGGGCTGATCTCTTGGAAAGCAGCTGTGGGGAAAAGGACCTGGGAGTCCCAGTGGACAACAGGATGACCATGAGTCAGCCATGTGCCCTTGTGGCCAAGAGGGCCAGTGGCATCTTGGGGTGTATGAGAAGGGCTGTGGCTAGCACACTGACACTGGTTCTCCTCCCCCTCTACTCTGCCCTGTTGAGGCCACATGTAGAATATTGTGTCCAGCTCTGGGCCCCTCAGGACATCGAACTGCTTTAAAGAGTCCAGTACAGAATCACAAAAATGATGGAGTGGAACATCTCCCTTATCAGGAAAGGCTGAGGGAACTGGGTCACTTTAGCTTGGATTAGAGGAGGCTGAGGGGTGACCACATTAATGTTTAGAAGTACATTAAGGGCAAGTACCAAAAGAATGGAGCCAGGCTCTTCTCTGAGATGTCCAATGATAGGACAAGGGGCAATGGGTGCAAGCTGGAGCATAGGAGGCTCTGTGTAAATGTAATGAAAAACATTTCCATTTGAAGGTGATAGAGCACTGGAACAGGCTGTCTAGGAGGGTTGTGGAGTCTCCTTCTCTGGAGATACACAAAACCTACCTGGATACATTCCTGTGTGACCTACTCTAGGTGATCCTGCTCTGGCACTGGGGTTGGACTTGATTTTTCAAGGTCCCTTCCAACCCCTAACATTCTGTGATTCTGTGATTTTTTTTCCCTGCAACACTGAAATTAACTAAATATTTAAAATAGCACAGATGTTAATCAGTTCTTTAATTTTCTTTAATAGTAGTTGATGACTTGCCTTAATATAGAACTAGATGTTCCTGAGTAGTAATACATATTTTATAAGAAATAGACCTGTTTCAGCCCACAGAATTACAGGGCAGGTGGGGTGGTGGGGATGAGTGGAGAAGAAAGAACTGAAGCCTATGAGGACAGGCTACAAGAGTTGGGGCTCTTCAGTCTGGAGAAGAGAAGGCTTCCAGGAGACCTTAAAGTAGCCTTCCAGTATCTGAAGGGGGCCTACAGAAAGGCTGGGGAGGGACTATTGACAAGGTCTTGCAATGACAGGACAAGGGGCAATGGGTTTAAACTGGCAGAGGGGAGACTGAAACTGGATGTTAGGAGGCAGTTCTTTACAGTGAGAGTGGTGAGACACTAGCACAGGTTGCCCAGGGAGGTTGTGGCTGCTCCCTCCCTGGAGGTGTTCAAGGCCACATTGGAGGAGGCCTTGAGTGCCCTGTACTAGTGGGAGGTGTCCCTGCCTATGTCAGGGGGTTGGAACTAGATGATCCTTGAGGTCCCTTCCAACCTTACCATTCTATGATTCTACTTCTTACAAATTTTAAATCATTATTTGGTTCTTGTTATAATTTTTTCATGTTATTTCTCTTTTCTTTCAGAACTGTCTGATCCTTTCAAAATATGTTGCACCTATAGGTTTTGTTTCCAAAAGGTAGAGCAACACTTACGAAAACACCTGATAAATCTCTTCGGATCTTCCTTTACGCAGTCGCAGTGTCCAAGCACCTGGATTTGCTTTCAGCTGAAAATACCCCTAAAAATATAACAAAGAAAGTTGCTTGCTCTATCAGCTTTTTATGATCAATCATGTAGAAATAGAAACATCAATTATCCGTCACATGGTACTTCCAAGGTTAGTAAACAATCTACTGTCAGACTGCTGTCAGCCCTTGGAAATAATATAGCAATGATAGAATCATAGAATGGTAAGGTTGGAAGGGACCTCAAGGATCATCTAGTTCCAACCCCCTGACATAGGCAGGGACACCTCCCACTAGCAGAGGTTACTCAAGGCCTCATCCAACCTGGCCCTGAACACCTCCAGGGAGGGAGCAGCCACAACCTCCTTGGGCAACCTGTGCCAGTGTCTCACCACCCTCACTGTAAAGAACTTCCTCCTAACATCCAGTCTAAATCTCCCCTCTGCCAGTTTAAACTCATTGCCTCTTGTCCTGTCATTGCAAGACCTTGTCAATAGTCCCTTCCCAAACTTCCTGTAGGCCCCCTTCAGATACTGCAAGGCTACTCTAAGGTCTCCTCAAAGCCTTCTCTTCTCCAGGCTGAAGAGCCCCAACTCTTGTAGCCTGTCCTCATAGCAGAGCTGCTGCAGCCCTCTGAGCATCTTTGTGGCCTCCTCTGGACCCGCTCCAACACTGCAATGTCCTTCCTGTGCTGGGGGCTCCAGAACTGCATGCAACCAAATACCACCTTTACTGGATGTCCACATTAATGCCTTTCAGAGCTCTTTTTATTTCTAGCTGAATCTGAGTTTTACATAAAATTTCTACCTACAGCAGTAAGTGAGCAGTAAAGAAATTATTAATTTCACCTTACATTGGAAAGCTTCCTTGAAACTTAAGTTTTGTCTGGAACACCTTTAGAAGTCAATGTAGCTGCTTCCCAGTTTAGGAACTTTGTATGCAGCTTTCACTGTGTGAAAGCCAGACAAAGAAAGCTTTGGAATGTGAAGAATCCTTAAAAGTATCCACATGTTGAACTGTTTCACTGTTGAGTAAAAATTAAAAGACTCTTGGTTTATTAAGCATCTTACTCCTTGTGCATCAAAATTCATCTTTTCCTATCAAATTACCTTAACCAATAGAAAATAAATCTTTTGCTTCAGAAATCACAAGATCCTCTGCTCTGCAGCCTGATAAAACTAAACATAATTACTTTGGATGACCAGAGGAATTCTTAGGTATTGATTTCTTCCACAGAGGCTTTAAGCAGTTAACTGAAGCATCTAAACTAGGAATCCGCTTTAGCCTGGATCGTTGCTCTCGTCAGACCCCATCTGGAGTACTATGTGCAGTTCTGGAGCCCCCCGCACAGGAAGGACATGGAAGTGTGGGAGTGGGTCCAGAGGAGGGCCACAAAGATCATCAGAGGGCTGGAGGATCAGCTATGCTGTTGCTCTGCTATGAGGACAGGCTACCAGAGTTGGGGCTCTTCAGCCTGGAGAACAGAAGGCTTTGAGGCGACCTTAGAGTAGCCTTCCAGTACCTGAAGGGAGCCTACAGGAAGGCTGGGGAGGAACTATTGACAAGGTCTTCTAATGGCAGGACAAGGGGCAATGGGTTTAAACCGGCAGAGGGGAGATTGGAACTGGATGTTAGGAGGAAGTTCTTTCCACTGAGGATGGTGAGACACTGGCACAGGTTGCCCAGGGAGGCTATGGCTGCTCCCTCCCTGGAGGGGGTCAAGGTCAGGTTGGATGAGGCCTTGAGTAACCTATACTAGTAGGAGGTGTCCCTGCCTATGGCAGAAGGCTGGAACTAGATGATCCTTGAGGTCCCTTCCAACCTTACTATTCTATGATTCTATGATTGTGTAACAAATATTATTATAATCTGAATGTGATTTACACCTTACATTTGTTGGTGGAATCTCCATCTGAATATAACTACCTCCTACCATCTACTTAAGGCAATCAGACACTCAGTTTAGGCACTCAGAAAAGGCAAGGTGAAAGGCTCAGCAAATTAGAAATTAACATCTTTTGTAGATGGTCTCAGCTGTGGGATATTCATGTTACTTTTAGCATTACTAGACTTGCAACACAAAGAAAGGGATCTAAAGAATAAAAAGCTTATTGTAATTCTCATGGAAAATTTCACTGATTATTTCTGTACTTAATCCTTACCAGATTGGCCATCACAATAGTATCAACCATGACAGGATTATTCTTTGTGCCCAGAGTGAACTGTAACCCTCGAGGAGGCTGTCCAGTTGTCACATCAAAGCAATGTCCTTCAAGCAATATGTATTCTAGTTCATATTCTGCGGTAACTGTCCCTTTTATCTGTGGAAGAAATGATTCATCAGTAAATTATGTCATTTAACCACGTGGTGAAAGCAACATAAAGTGACAAATGTGTGGGATTTACCTCAGATTCAACTGTCAAAAAAAAAAAGAAAAAAAAAAGATGGAGAGAGGGAAAAGCACTTCCAGGAGGAACTCCATGCAAATTTAAAACAGCATCAATGGTAAAGTGGATGAATCCCTGTCTGGAGGGACCTTCTCTCTACTGACTCTCTACTGAAAGCTGAGGCATCTCAACTTTGGTAAAGTAAATCCCAACCTGTAATGTCACAATGCACCTTCCAAATACACAGCTTTGGTGGACCAAACCCCATCAATATTTTGCATAGCTTTAGTAATTGAACCAAATCTAGTGATTTTTGGAGCTCAGGAATTAAAAATATGATAAACCCCCCCCCTCTGAACTGCAAAAAGAGTCCAATATATTTTCTATCTATATTAATAAATCTGAATATATTGCTGTTTATTTCAAGATTTACCTAGGTTAAAGCTAACTTGTAAATATTTTTGGTAATAATAAAGAGAAGCAGAAATCTAGCACACAGTATCCATTAATTGCTTAATTTTTATCTTAAAAAAAAAAAAAAAGAGTATTTCCACACATATTGCAAAGCTCAATATAGGAATCATAGAATCACAGAATGGTAAGGTTGGAAGGGACCTCAAAGATACCTAGTTCCAACCCCCTGACATAGGCAGGGACACCTCCCACTAGTACAGGTCACTCAAGGCCTCCTCCAACCTGGCCTTCAACACCTCCAGGGAGGGAGCAGCCACAACCTCCCTGGGCAACCTGTGCCAGTGTCTCATCACCCTCACTGTAAAGAACTTCCTCCTAACATCCAGTTTAAATAGGAAAAAAAAATTGCTTTTACTTGTATTCTGCTGTGTGTGGTTTTTTTAAACTTTCAATAATTTATTTTAAGTCTTGGTAGTTTGTTGTTGTTTTTTTTTTTTTTTTTAAGTAAAAGAGAAAGTGAGACAAAAAAGATGAGTGAAGTAAAAATGGTAAAATACTGACCAAATAATCAATTATCACAGAAAGCATTTCTGGGAAACAAAAGTCTCACAAGATTTCCATTTCCCTCTTGAGGCAGATAGTCCAACACAAGTTTTACAGTGTTTACAAACTATTACTTACATCCTGTAAATGAATATTATCAAGATCACAGGAACTGTTTACTGCTTCAACCAGCCAGCTTTCAGGAGTGATCATGTTTAGAGTCAAAAGCAGTGATTCTGGCAATTCTAGGAATCTTGCCACAGGTTCAGAAGGAAGGAGCTTGTTGATCCCATAAGTTAATTCTGGTTCCAGAACAAAACGATAGAAGCTATGGAAAAAGAAACAGGAAAAAGAAACCCAACAAACATTTACTGAAGCACAAAGTTCCCAAAATGAAGTTATTCCAAAATACTTTAAAAATATATTGTGAATGTTTACCAAAGTAATGATATTTGAAGCCACAGTAGCCCCCTATTATTTTGCAATACTGTCAGGCAATACCTACAGCATCTCAAATGGGCTGGTAAATGAACACAGATCTATTAGGTTTTGTTGGTTTGTTTTTTTTTGTTTTTAAATATATATGAAAATGTTCAGTTCCCATTAACATTCTCAAAGACTGGGAAGTTGAATACCCAAGAGATGCATCTGAACATTTTGACAGTGAACTGCCTTGAATTCTATGAATCTCTATCACTAAACTAGGCAGAAGGACCAATCTCTGTTGGACTGCTCCTTTGGGAACAGCTCCCAACACCAGCAATGGTTTCGCCAAGGGCAAATCCTGCCTGACAAATTTGGTGGCTTTTTATGATGAAGTCACAGCAACACTGGACAAGGGAAGGGCAACTGATGTCATCTACCTGGACCTGAGTAAGGCATTTGACTCTGTCCCACATGACATCCTGGTCACCAAGCTCAAAAAACATGGACTTGATGGGTGGAGCACTGCTGGATAAGGAATTGGCTGGATGGTGGCACCCAGAGAGTGGTGATCAAGGGCACAATGTCCACCTGGAGACCAGTGACAAGTGGCATCCCTCAGGGGTCAGTGCTGGAACCAGTGCTGTTTAACATCTTTGTCAGTGACATGGACAGAGGAATTGAGTGCACCCTCAGCAAGTGTGCAGATGACACCAAGCTGTGTGGCACAGTCGACTTGCTAGAGGGCAGGGATCCATCCAGAGGGACCTGGACAGGCTGGAGAGGTGGGCCCAGGCCAACCTCATGAAATTCAACAAGGCCAAGTGTAAGGTCCTGCACCTGGGTAGGCACAATCCCAAGCACAAATCCAGGCTGGGTGGTGAATGGCTGAGAGCAGCCCTGAGGAAAAGGACCTTGGGGTCTGGGTTGATGAAAAGCTCAACATGAGCCTGCAGTGTGCGCATGCAGCCCAGACAGCAACCGAGTCCTGGGCTGCATCAAGAGCAGTGTGGCCAGCAGGGCAAGGGAGGGGATTCTGCCCCTTTACTCTGCTCTCGTCAGACCCCATCTGGAGTACTGTGTGCAGTTCTGGAGCCCCCAGCACAGGAAGGACATGGAAGTGTTGGAGCGGGTCCAGAGGAGGGCCACAAAGATGATCAGAGGGCTGGAGCAGCTCTGCTATGAGGACAGGCTGAGAGAGTTGGGGCTCTGCAGCCTGGAGAAGAGAAGGCTTCCAGGAGACCTTAGAGTAGCCTTCCAGTATCTGAAGGGGGCCTACAGGAAGGCTGGGGAGGGACTATTTACAAGGTCTTGCAATGACAGGACAAGGGGCAATGGGTTTAAACTGGCAGAGGGGAGATTTAGACTGGATGTTAGGAGGAAGTTCTTTCCAGTGAGGGTGGTGAGGCACTGGCACAGGTTGCCCAGGGAGGTTGTGGCTGCTCCCTCCCTGGAGGTGTTCAAGGCCAGGTTGGAGGAGGCCTTGAGTGACCTGTACTAGTGGGAGGTGTCCCTGCGTATGGTAGGGGGTTGGAACTAGTTGATTCTTGAGGTCCCTTCCAACCTTACCATTCTATGATTCTATGAACACAAGTAGCAGCAAAGAGAAAGCAAAGAAGTCTTGCCATTCATTTTCAACTCTTAGTCCACTTATTTCATAGGTAAAAGATCCTCATAACAACAAAATAATGACAATTTTCTTCCTTCCTCTTCTGCATCTGTCGTGAGGAACACAATTCCTACAAAGTATTTGGGCCAGTATATCAATGCATTTCATATGAAACCATTGAGCTGTACACAGGGCACATCATAGAATCATAGAATGGTTTGGGTTGATCCTTCTGAGTTCACTCCTAACATAGGCATGGACATCTTCCACTAAATCAGGCTGCTCAAAGCCCCATCTAACCTGACATTGGGTATCCACAGTTTTTCTAAATGATGCCAGAAAACTTCTTCCTCTCACCTTTCCCAGGCACAGGGATTGAGAACCAGTCACTAACACCTGCAAAATCCAGGCTACCACCTCTCTCTCATAATTATTATGGATACAATATCTGCCAAAGGAATGGTAATGCTTAAACCTTTCTCTTAGAGGGAAAGTAACCCTCTCTGGGGAGCTGGCCCCTGTGTAAATATCTAAAACCAAATTAGTGAACCCTGCTCCTTACAGACAGTTAAAAGAAACTTCAATTTAAGGCAGATACTTTCTTTATCAATTATAATGAGGTCTCAAATGCAAGTCATACACTTACTCAGATGAATTTCAGTGAACTTAATCTGTAAAATTCATTACACAGGCTGTAGGAAGTAACCAAGTTAAGCAGACAATCTCCCTCTGTAAGTTCCTACAGGCATGAAAGACTCTCCACTGATTTACCCAAGGTTTGTTTATGAGAGGTGCATTTGATGGACAAGAACACTTTCCTGTCATCCCACACTTGACTCCTTAGAATCAGAATTTTTCTCCTGACAAATGCAAATTGCTTTGTTAGCATTCAACTTACATTCAAAGAAAATAACTAAAACCATAAAAGAACCCAAAACCACAAAGCACTGTTTACTTTTAAGGGAATATATGGCCCTAATGATGCTTTTTCCAAACACAAGCAAAATCATAGATTTATATGAAAAGCTGTAACTACTTTACCTTGTCAATGGCACTTCTGACAACTTGGGTCTGCAGTTCAAAAACAACCTGAGTTTCACATTGACAATGTCTTTGAGTACCTATAAGGGAAAAAAAAAAAACACCAAAAAATTTTTGTACTACAAAAAATTGTTCCTGCTAATCAAACTTTGAACAAAAGCCAGTTATCCTTGCAACATCCTGTCATTTCTCAGGCTTCAGTAGGAATCTCAAACATTTTACAGTTCTAAATATATCTGTGTATTAAGGGATGCTGTCAGCTATTCCAAATAAAGATTTGACCTTTTCTAAAACTGCATGATTTAGCACATGATATTCTTCATAGTCAAAATGTCATTTCCCTCTAGTGATATGTTTTATTTTTTTTTTAAAGACCACCTATTCCCATTTTCCAATACTTGAGTAAATTGTAGTTTTTCTTATATTGTACTTAAAGTTTTAAAGCACAACATGTGCCTCTCATTCAATAACCAATCTTAAAACAGTGTCTTTTGCTTCTATTAAAATTGTCATACACAAAAATGTCAGCAGTGATTAATGATGCATTAAACTATTCCATTAACTTCAAAACATTCCAAGAAGTTAAAATATTTCTACTTCTCTCTCAGTTTCTTAATTAATTTTTAACTTCAAAACATTCCAGTAAGTTAAAATATTTCTACTTCTTTCTCAGTTTATTTAATTTTTAACTTCAAAACATTCCAGTAAGTTAAAATACTTCTACTTCTTCCTCAGTTTCTTAATTTTCAAAATGCTAATTTTCTGTATGTTGTTACATAGGAGCCATAATATCAGGACAATCTATTTTGTTTAAAAAAGTTATTAATTTCTTTAAAGCACTCATAAATATCTTTACCAAGTTATCTTCATTTCTGTGGTTTCTGACCTGAAGCCTTTATTTGAATGCATAAAGCAGCTGCATCTACCTTTATGAATATTATGAGAAAAACAACCAAGATATTAAATCTAAGCTAAAATATTGATAAGGAGAAAATAAAAGTAAAATATGGAGGAGAAAAATCTAAAAATTACTAAAATGATAAGAAAATTGGGAAAAAGACAAGACCACTGCCATTCTTAAATCTCTCTATTGTAACTATTCCTTTTTTATTTCCTCAGTTCAACCCATGGCTGCACATTTTTTGCTACAGTGCCACAACTTTATGTAGTCCTAGGGAAATGATCTGCTTGTCTAGTTTATCACTCTCATCCTTTGTGTCACCTGAAAAGCTACTGAGCAAAAAATAAAGACTAGGAAATGGCTGTCGGGGAGGGGGTAATTAGGTACTGCGAGACGATTTTATAAAAATATTAATATATAATTTATTAATATTAATCNGCGGTTGCTCTCTCCCCAAAACAGAAGGAGAGAGAGCAGAAAAACATGTCTGCATAAGCCAGGACATGTACAAGCCCAAGAGGCCTGTTTAGGCCTACCACGACAATGGCACAGGGTGAGAACAAGTGAAGAGCAGGAAACAAGAATCTAAACAGCACCAAATGTGTAAGAGGTGAAAGTATTACACGATGTGGGTTAAAGACCACCAAAATCTAAACAGAGGTCAGTGATACAACTATCTGTCTATCATTCAGAATAAAAAGCATTTGCAACCAGTGCTAGCTGGCCTCATATACTAAAACATGCCATTTTTAACATTAAAGATGTTGCATCCAAATTATGTAAGCTTGTACTGGATTTTATCTTTAAACACAACAGAAATCTCATCCTGTTAGTAGGAATTACACTTTGGCAACAGGTACTGATAGGTTGTTGGGTACAGAATGAAAAGACTGAGGTATTGCCCCATTTACAGAATCACAGAATACATCTGGTTGGAAGACATCTTGAAGATTATCCAGTCCAAACTTTGACCCAGCACTGAAGGGTCAACACTAAACCACATTCACACGCCACTTGAACACCTTCAGGGATGGTGACTCCAGCACTGTCCTGGGCAGACCATTGCAATGTTTGATAATCCTTTCAGTGCAGAAGTATTTCCTAACATCCAACCTAAACCTCCCCAGTACAGCTTACAATATTTCCTCTATTCCCATTGCTTTTCATCAAGAAGAGGCTGGCCCCCTACTCACTCCAGCCTCCTTTCTGGTAGGTGTAGAGAGCAGTGAGGTCTCCCCTGTTGTGGTAGGCCTAAGCAGGCCAAAATAGGCTTGTACATGTCCTGGCTTGCCCAGGCATGTTTTTCTGCTCTCCCTCCTTCTGTTTTGGGGAAAGCAACCGCGGAAAAGAGGGCAAAGAACCTGGAGCCACTAAGTCTGGGGTCTGTGGCCTGCCCAGACCCTGCGGTAAACAAAGTGCACAGGGTTGCCTTGTGCAAGGCTGTGTTGTGCCCTAAAAAGGGTAAAGCAAGCCTATGGCTTCACCTAATATGGTCAAACCTGTCTAAGTGCCATTTGATTGGCTATCCTGTGTCCAAAGGCCCATTAGTCTCGGGCTGTATGGATAAAAGGAGATGAGCAGGGAGCACAGGGTGCGCTTTGCCATTACAAGGTGTGTCTGCTATTATACCTGTGCTCCACTATTATATCTGCTCTATCCATGCTGAGACTGCACACTGCAAGACATCTGCCTGCGCCTGAAAGCCTCTTGCTCAGAGGGAAGCCCTGGAGATAACACAGATCATCCAGAGAGCCAGGAACAGATCAGAGATTGTCTGCCTCCTTTCTCCAGCACCCAGGAGCCTGGGGAAACTCCAAAGCCTCTAACGGCTACCGACAGCAACCCTGCCACGAGCTTTGGCTATTGTCAGATAGTATTTTTTGTGAGTAAATACTTAAAGTCTCTTGTAATTATCAATTGCCTTCTGCCATAAGCAGAAAGGAGCTCCTTGCGTCCATCTAGTGAGCAAGCAGAGCACTGACCGCAAGCGGTGCACTGACTGCAAAGCCTTCTCTGACAGTTTAATCAAGTTCCATTACTGTATATATTTACTAGTTATTGCTAGATCCTGTTACTACCTGTATATAGTTTCCATAAATGATGCCTGGAACCTGTTATTATTATTAAATTGGTGATCAGGGTGCCACAAGTTCTGAATGTTTAATATTAATAAACTATATTAATATTTTTAAAACACCGTCTCGCAGTAATTAATTACCCCTCCACTACATCCCCTCAGCCTCCTCTTCTCCAGACTGAACAACCTCAGCTCCCTCTGATGCCCCTCGTAGGCCACGTGCTCCAGGCCCTTCACCAGCTTTGCTGTCCTTCTCTGAACATGCTCCAGAACCTCAATATCCTTCCTATAGTGATGGGCCCAGAACTCAACACAGTGCTTGAGGTGTGGCCTCACCAGTGCTGAGGACAGAGGGATAATTACCTCCCTGTTCCTGCTGACCACAGTTTCTAATACAACCCAGGATGCCACTGGCTTTCTTAGCCACCTGGACACACTGCCAACTCATTTAGTCAACTGTCAATCAATACCCCCAAGCCAAGTTATGGCTTCCCAACCACACCCCCCAAGTCTGTAGCTTACCATGGGGTTGTTGTCACTCAGGTGCAGGACCTGGTATTTGCTGAGCTTCATACAATTAGCCTTGGCCCATCAGTCTAAACTGCCCAGATCATAGAATCATAGAATGGTAAGGTTGGAAGGAGACCTCAAGGATCATCTCCTGTTGTAAAGTTTCCCTACCTTCTGGCAGATTGACACAGCCACTCAGCTTGGTGTCATCTGCACTTAGAGGGTGCACTCAATGCCCTCATCCAGATCACTGACAAAGATATTCAAGAGCACAGGCCCCAGTATTGAACTCTAGGGGACACCACTGGTGACTGATGCCAGCCAGACTTAACTCCATTCACTACCACTCTTTGGGCAGGGCCATCCAGACCGTTTTTTAATCCAGTGCAGACTGCACTTATTCAGGCCTTGTGCCATGAATTTCTGAAGGAGAATGCTGTCAAAGGAGATAGTGTCAAAGGCTTTACTAAAGTCCAAATAGCCAATGCCCACAGCCCTTCCCCTCCTCCACTAGGCAGCTCACCTTATCGTAGGAGACCAGATCAGTCAGGCAGGATCTGCCTTTCAAAAACCCTGTGCTGACTGGGCCTGATTTCTTGGCTGTCTTTTATGTGCTGTGTGATGGCTCTCAAGATGACCTGCTCTGTAACCTTTCCTGGCACCAAGGTCAGATGCTTATCAACAGGCCATAAATTTTAATACAGTATTGTAGCCAAAAGAATAATGCCATTCTTAATTAACCTCACAAAGGAATTTAAATACAAAATAGCAAATAAGACAAAATAAGTAATTTAAATACAAAATAAGCAAATAAGAATGCACTATCTCTGTGCTTTCCAACAATGCACCTTCCAGAATACTGTACTCAGTTCTGTTATTTAGGGCTTCTGAGGACAGTAAAAGTAAGGGCATTCAAGTCAAGACATGAAAAGACTGGAAATGCTTTTGTAGCAAGGCATTTAAAGAGTTCAGTCAAGTTACTGTAATTAAGAAAATGCCAAAAAAAAGGTATGGAAATGTTGTTTAGAGATTATTTCAGACTGTAACAAATGGTTGATCACTTCAGTTTACATGGCTTGAAATTAATTTAAAGCATGTGCAGTCCTCTTGTAAAAAAACCTACTCTAAGTCACCACAACTGACCTAAAAAGCATTAACTGACTAAACTACTATTATTCAATCAATCGAGTGGAACTGTTTGTGAACATCACTATTAAT
This sequence comes from Ramphastos sulfuratus, assembly GCA_013399055.1. Classification (NCBI taxonomy): domain Eukaryota; kingdom Metazoa; phylum Chordata; class Aves; order Piciformes; family Ramphastidae; genus Ramphastos; species Ramphastos sulfuratus. Next base: position 12,648 of record WBNM01020151.1, read on the forward strand.
ATGAATACCCACACTGAAAACAAACTCTTATAATAGAATCTTCAATAGAACTGCCAAAATGATGAGAAGATGAATGCTTGCAGCATGGAGATAAATTATAATGTGCAATTCCAAGTCTGAGTTTAACAGTCAGGCTAATTAGCCACTGGAAAAGCTCAGCATGATCTGAGATCTGTACTCAACTAATTAAAAAAAAAATATTTAAAAACCAACCAAACAAAAAGATTTCTCCTTCAAATTGATGAAAAGCAGTCCTATGATCTCTGTTATACAGGAAACCTGACTAGATTAACAAAAGGGGGGTCTTCAGAGATTCCTATCATTTCAGGGAATGGAATATGAATTTCTCTTTGAAGACAGGAAAAACAAACAATAAAAAGGTAAAAACGACAATTTGCAAGAAAAAAAAAGAAAGAAAAGGGTTGATCTTTGTCTCCACATTTTTTATTTCTTTGGCAGTTACTGGACCAAGAGAAAAATCAGATAATTCTAAGAGTTGCATACTGCTGGAACAAATCTGTTAGGCTAGGGGACATGTTCAGTGGAACCATGTATAATGTTTCACAACTAGGTAGGTGTTCCATGTACTCAGCTGAGAATTGATGTAGTTCAACTTTGGTCAATTTATGGCTAGGCAGACAGTGAGTGCTGCCTTGTCTAGAAAGGGAAAACATGTATTCTATGAGAAATTGTACCTGCCTCCTGCTGGAGAGGATACAGAGCAGTTCTGATGATACAGTCCAGCATATTATTTTAAAAAAACTGATAAAAGCCTTGGGTCTGCTCTCATATCTCTCTGATTCATACCTTGATGCTGTCCTTATATTGCCTCTTTCTCAGACTAAACAGTAAAATTTACCTATAGCTGTTTACACATTCTCAATTTCAATTCCATTTAATATGAATAAACTTTTGGGTTATATTTAAAAAAAGAAAAAATTACTGAAAGATTTCTTTGAAGTGGCTATTAAGTGACACAAAGCAGGGTGAAAAGGAAAAAAAAAATACTGAAAGATTTCTTTGAAGTGGCTATTAAGTGACACAAAACAGGGTGAAAAAGGAAAGAAAAATTACTGAATAGCCACTTCAAAGAAATCTTTAAGTGACACAAAGCAGGGTGAAACAGAAAAGGAAAGAAAAATTACTGAAAGATTTCTTTGAAGTGGCTATTAAGTGACACAAAGCAGGGTGAAAAGGAAAAAAAAAATACTGAAAGATTTCTTTGAAGTGGCTATTAAGTGGCACAAAACAGGGTAGAAAAGGAAAGAAAAATTACTGAATAGCCACTTTAAAAAAAAATTTAAATGACACAAAGCAGGGTGAAACAGAAAAGGAAAGAAAAATTACTGAATAGCCACTTTAAAAAAAAATTTAAATGACACAAAGCAGGGTGAAACAGAAAAGGAAAGAAAAATTACTGAAAGATTTCTTTGAAGTGGCTATTAAGTGACACAAACCAGGGTGAAAAAGAAAAGAATCAAAACAGGCATATTCAACATGGACCAAGACAAAATTGTGTGCTTTGCTGTGGTAGCTACCATACACATTTTCACAGAATCACAGAATGACTTAGGTTGGAAGGGACCTCAAAAATCATCTGCTTCAACCTCCCTACCATGGGTGTCTCAACTACATGTGGCTGCTCAAGGCCTGATACAACCTAGCCTTGAATACCTCCAGGGAGGAAACATCCACAACCTCTCTGGTAAACCTATTCCCAAGTCTGAAACACTTCTTCCTAAAATCCAGTCTCAACCTACTCTTTGTCAGCTTGAAACCATTCCCCCTTGTTCTATTGCTGGACACCCTTATGGGAAGTCCCTCTCCAGCCTTCCTGTAGGATCCCTTCAGGTAGTGGCTTGCACTATGAATCCCAATATACTATCCCAATAAACTGGGCACTAACCCAATTATATTATTCAGAAAACAGATCCTTCAAATATAAATATAACCCAGTGCTCAAAGTTTTCAGTATTCAAGTCACTTATGCATACAGCAATATAATCAGAAAAGCACTCGTTTAGAAACTTCAGGTTTGGAGCTTGCTGGATACATATGCAAGTTTTGCTTCTACACCAGGCAGCGTTGGCTTTCTAGATAATTAGGTACCTTTTTTTTTCCTCCCCAGTTTTCAGGTTATTTTATTTTTCATTTAAAAAGTTTCATCTACATTAAAATATTTCTGATTCATCTAGTTTCAAGAGCAGTTCATTTTTCTCTCCTGAGAGCTGGCTTCTTGAGTAAGACTACAGCTCCTATGAATCAAGTAGGATCTGCTATGGCTGAACAGCTTGGTCACCCTGGGAGTCATTTGCCTAAGCATGCATTAGAGAAGATACTGCTCACCAGGGAGCCTGCTGCATTAGGAGGAATGGAGGCTTCTCTACTGTCTGTAAAGGCATTCCTTGAGCTATGGAACATACCATAATATGAACTTCTGGCTGAATGGTTAGAGTTTCCAGTCAATTTCAAAAGGAAAATATTTTCATTTGGCAATATTAGGCTTTCATTTTAACTGAGAAGGATGAATTGAAAGGCCTGGTTCTTATATTTCAGCATTTGCATGAATTTCTAAAAATGTTTTACTACTATATATGAAGAGTGAGTGCATCCTTCAGCATTTGATACAAAAGGCATAAAAGGGGACAGAAATGGGAGGAGAGAAAAGCAATGTAAGAATTTATGTAACTTTCATAATTACTGCAGCGAAAAAGATAAAACAGGATGAGGCAAAAATCAAGTTCCAGGCTTCAAAATTGTAACAGATCATAAAGAAAAGACAAAAATTTACATTTTTATGGGAAACTATAAAGGTACCTGAGGTAAAATGATATTCTGTAGCCAGTGAAAAAAGAAAATCATTTTAGGAACTATGTTTTAGGACAGTTTCTCTTTAGATGATCGATAGGTACACACAATGGAAGACTTCTAGGTATACTTGGCAGCAATAATCAGCAGAGAAAAACCCTTCCAAGAGCTGAAAGTTTTATAGTTCAATCCTCTTATGATGATATTACAGGTCAGATTTAGACCATCTCATTTAGGTACCTTGGAAAACTAAGGTGATTTGGTTTAATGGAAAGAAGTATTTGCCCCCTAAGATTTTGAGATGGGACATCCTTTCCCTTGGATTATGCAGACAATCTCCTTTTCTTCCTTCTATTGAGTATAAAGACCATTTATGGACTCACTTTTAAGAGGACTGGTTCGTGTGGCATAGAATCATAGAATGGTAAGGTTGGAAGGGACCTCAAGGATCATCTAGTTCCAACCCCTGCCATAGGCAGGGACACCTCCCACTAGGACAGGTCACTCAAGGCCTCATCCAACCTGGCCTTCAACACCTCCAGGGAGGGAGCAGCCACAACCTCCCTGGCCAACCTGTTCCAGTGCCTCACCACCCTCACTGCAAAGAACTTCCTCCTAACATCCAGTCTAAATCTCCCCTCTGCCAGTTCAAACCCATTGCCCCTTGTCCTGTCATTACAAGACCTGGGGCCTCCCCAGCCTTCCTGTAGGCCCCTTTCAGATACTGGAAGGCTACTCTAAGGTCTCCTGGAAGCCTTCTCTTCTTGCAAATAAGGCACTCCAATGATGAATTAGATCATCTCTAGCTTTTAAATATTCATTTATATAACTAAATTTCAGTATTTTCAAATACCTGAATTTTTTGTTTACCCCTTTACTACAGTGTAAAGAACATTAGAAAAACGTTAGTAAAAATTAAACTAGGAATATGCAAATTACAGAAAAGAACACCATCTTACAATCAATAAATGGGCCATCTTTTGTGCTTCTCTTGTCAAGGGATCCACAATAGCAACAATATCATAGAATGCTTCATTCTGTTGGGGATCAATTTTTATTACACTGTAAAAAAAAAAAAACAAAAGCAAACCAAAAACCAAAGCAATAAGTTAAAAAAAGAGACATGAAAACTGTAAACTGCATTTGTGGAAATGAACATTTTAAGGCACAAATCTGTAATATAGGAGACACTTTAGATTTTACTGCTCATGAAGATATTTCCCTCCTTTCAAGCAGTAATCATTATTGCTCCCTGTGATGTCACCAGGAAAGCTAAATGTGAACACCAATAAAAAAATATGTGCTGTAAATACACATTATGGACTGACTGTTTTTTTTTTTCCCTTCACAAAAATTATACCTAGAAATCTGAGTACCATTAGTGAGTCAAACTGCCTCCAGTCTGGTAGTAGCATAGTACTGACTGTTATTGGTATAACATTGGAAAAGGTGTTACCCACTTGTAACAGGCTACTACTGATTTTACTCCTTGTATTTGCGACAACAGGATCAGCCCACTGGCACAGCACGCAATAAAAATGAGAAGGGATGTGGAATTACAAAGTTTTTTGTTTGACCATTATTTTTGTGTTTTAATATCTCCTTTAGAAGTTTCACCTGTCTGCTCCAAAAAGTTTGCCCCAGCTAAGCTTAAATTAAAACCAGCTACTGCTAGTATTCCATTACAGAGTAGACAGGATTCACAGATGAACATCTGGCTTGGTACTGTAGGTCTCATTCGTTAGTAGTAACAGAAGACAAAACTTAGGGTACAGTCACATTCTAAATCTAGGATCAGAAAGACAAGGAGCCATAACACAAGCACACTAATAGGAGCTTGACAAGTGTAAACTGATAGTGTGATCAGTTTTTCCTAAGGCATTAGGTGCCAGTGAGCCCTATTAATTTGCATTTGAATGTAATCTGGTAGTATTAGCTGTGGTCAACTACCACACTTCTGTTTGTGGCTTAGCAAAAGTTGTGCTAGAGTTTTCCACATTAGTGATTTTTGATTAATGATTTTTTTTAGTTCTTTTGGGCTTCTTTTTAGTTCTACTCTGTGAAACTGCTTCTAAGAATTGAGTAAGTTTATTGAGTCCAAGTTTTTTAACTCTACATTATCACTGCTATTACAACAATTTACTCTTTTCAGTAAAGGGTAAGGCTGGAAAATCATATGGTACTACTAATCAATTTATTAAGAAAGAGGTTAAGATGCTTGACACTAAGACAGATGAACTTCACACAGTCACACCAACTTCTTTTATAACTGGAACACTTACACAAGTTTCCAAAGACCTTATGCAGTCAGCAATACATTCTTAATTTTAGTATGTAAGTACTGTTAAGTGCATGACCATGACAGACAAAACTTACCTATGCTCTTCTTTCAGTAATTCAGCATCTTGCCTCGCCTCTGTTTTAGGTAAAGATGACAGCAGGGCATCTATTTTCATAATCAAATCACTGCCACTATATTAAACAAAGCACACCTGATTTATTTTTCATTAGAAAAGAAGTAAAACATTCACATTTTAATGTATGCCTGTCTGTGTATGGTGTATTTTAAAAGCCCATATCCCAAATGTGGATTCTTTAAAATAATTATCATCTTAAGCTTTGAGTAAAACCTTTGGCATGACAGTATCCAAGAACCACTACTGCCTTAGCTCTTTTGACATTTATGTTTCTTAAAATTAACTGATGTAGATTCAACAGAATTGTCATTCAACCTCACAGTCTGCATAGTACAATTTAATTAAATTTATAGCTCCTTATTCCTGTATTTTGCAATTTTTCCCTGGTTGTGTGAACATCAAGGAACAGGCTGTGCTGGTTTGAGGCTAATTGGAATATTTTGATGAGAGAAATTCGATCACTAGCTGTGAAAATTAAAAAAAACAATAGTGATGCCTACTTCACTCGTTTGTTCTGCTGAGACACATAAGTAGTCAAAATATAAGACACTGATTTCTTCACTCCTCACTTCTCCATCAGTCTGTGTGTCTGGTTGCATCTTGCCTTAACTCCTTTGAATGAAAGCTATGTAACCCAATCTAACCATTTCCTCTAACCTCCTGGTCAGCTTTTGACATCTCACCTCAGATCATAGAATCATAGAATGGTGAGGTTGGAAGGAGACCTCAAGGATCATCTAGTTCCAACTCCCTGCCATAGGCAGGGACACCTCCCACTAGTACAGGGCACTCAAGGCCTCCTCCAACCTGGCCTTCAACNGTATAGTTTTATGTATGTATATATTTTATTTATATATACGCACATGCACATACACACACACACACATATACACGCACGCACACATATACACACATGTGCATATACACACGCGCACACACCTACACACATGCACATACGCATGCGCACACACACGCATACACACACATGCGTGCACACACATATATATACACATATAAACACATGCGCGCACACGCACACACACGCGCACTCATGCACACACAGACATGAACACACATGCACACACGCATATACACACACATGCACACATACACACACATATACACACACATGCACATACATACACACGCACACACACGCACATGCATGCACACACATATACACACGCACGCACATGCGCACTCACGTGCGCGCAGTCACGTGCACACACATGCACACACACACTCACGCACGCACACACATATACACACGTGCACACACACGCACGCCCACATGCACACACACACACACACACGTGCACACACACGCACGCCCACATGCACACACACACACACACATGCACGCACACATACGTGCGCACACACGGATACACACACAGGTACACACACACATACACACGTGCACACACACGCACGCACACATGCACACACACACACACATACGCACACACATGCACACACTCGCACACACATGCACACACTCACACGTGCACATGTTATGGAGGCAAATTGGAGAGGATGAGATTCTTTGGACATGTAGTGACCTCATGCCTGAGCCTCATCACTCACATGACCAAAGATAACAGGGTTCATGTCTCTTGACTAGCACAGCATGCCTTTTTTTTCCTGTTCTGTGTTGTAACAAGAAGATATGAAACGGGTTGTCAGGAGGTCATCAGGAGCAGCATAAATGATACATACAGTTGAAACTCAACATACATATATTATATATACAGTGGGAAACTATGTTAAAAGACATAATTAGCCAAAAGTGATATAAAATGCAGCATTTATTCTGGAAAACAGGACAAGGCTTTGAGTAGGTATGTATACTAAGTCTGACAGGGAAATACTAAAAAAGGAAATGAGAGTTAAAACTGTCTATGTAGAAGTACTGAGATGCTAAGTATGAGGACAGCAGGTATGTAGCATGCAAACAACAAACACCTTGAGTGTAAAAAACATATAACTATATAATATAAAAACCACTATGACTATGTATTTGATTCTTTTTTCCTATTTCCCATGCAAAAGGACTATTAATTTGTTACAGGCAATAAACAAGACAGTATATCACAAAGCCTCAAAATGCAAAATAATTTTACCTTTTACTACGGTTTCCCATCTCTTTGACAATAGCTTTAATCTTCTCTGCTGAGGTACTATATGTTATTTTTTCCAACAAATTGAAGTCTTCTGCATAAAATTCACTTTCATCTAAAGGACCCAGTATCTTAGATAGAAAAAAAAAAAGGCTACTAAGTGAAAAATGTCCCAATATTATTTCTTGTGTAAGCAAAAAAATACTAATAATTGCAAATGAATGCACAATATTCCCATTCCCCATCCCTACATACCTCAGTACTACTGACTATATAGTATGGATTATATAGCAACTATGCAGGATTATGTTTTTTCAGTTATGCAATTACAGGTCATTATCAATCACAAAGAACAGCTGCCACAGAAATAACCATGGTATTTTTCATTATACATAGCTATAGAATCATAGAATGGTAAGGTTGGAAGGGACCTCAAAGATCATAGAATCACAGAATGGTAAGGTTGGAAGGAACTCAAGGATCATCTAGTTCCAACCCCCTGCCATTGGCAGGGACACCTCCCACTGGAACAGGTTGCTCAAAGCCTCCTCCAACCTGGCCTTGAACACCTCCAGGGAGGGAGCAGCCACAACCTCCCTGGGCAACCTGTGCCAGTGTCTCATCACCCTCGCTGCAAAGAACTTCCTCCTAACATCCAGTTTCAATCTGCCCTCTGCCAGTTTAAATCCATTGCCCCTTGTCCTGTCATTGCAAGACCTTGACAATAGTTCCTCCCCAGCCTTCCTGTAGGCACCCTTCAGATACTGGAAGGCTACTATAAGGTCTCCTGGAAGCCTTCTCTTCTCCAGGCTGAAGAGCCCCAACTCTTGTAGCCTGTCCTCATAGCAGAGCTGCTGCAGCCCTCTGAGCATCTTCGTGGCCTCCTCTGGACTTGCTCCAATAGTTCCATGTCCTTCCTACATGTCTGGAGCTGGGGGGCTCCAGAACTGTACACAATACTATGTAAAGAATTACCTTATTTAAAAATAACAGATCCAAGTTTAAAAAAAAAAAAATCTCTGTTAGGTATATTATTTGAAACGGAATTTCAAATTACTATGTCTACCAAACTTTTTAATCATTAAATTCTGTGAACATAATCTTGACTTCTCAAGGCACCTCAGAAGCAGAATGGATAGAAAAGGAAGAGCAAATGATAAGAAACTTAAGCTATCCAGAAGACAAGAAACAGAACTACTATGCTTTATAGATGTCTGAAGGTAAGGAAAGTGCCTTGAAGTCTCAGAAAATAACTCTGAAGCTGTTATTTTGATTTCCTGCTTCTAGTCTGACAGCAGGCTACTCTGACCCAAATCAACTTCAAGAGCCTGCAGGGCTCCCAAAATGTAGTATGTCATGATAAGAGACACTGGAACAGGTTGCCCAGGGAGGTTGTGGCTGCTCCTTCCCTGGAGGTGTTCAAGGCCAAGTTGGATGAGGCCTTGAGTGAGCTGTACTAGTGGGAGGTGTCCCTGCCTATGCCAGGGGGTTGGAACTAGATGATCTTTGAGGTTCCTTCCAACCTTACCATTCTATGATTCTATGATATAAAGTTTGGTGCTGAATGCCTCTTTCCCAAAATTCAACTGCTTCCTAGAAACCAGATGTTATCTAAAAAACAAACTCCACTTCTGATTTTTTTTTTATTAATCTTTATGATGTATGAAATAGAGAAACTCAAGATGTCAAAGTCATAATTAGAAAAAAAAGCAACTCATAAAATCAAAACCAGTGATGAAAGCATAGAAATGGCAAGGGTAGAAATGAAGGACAGAAATTAAGGATATCCCATGTCTTTTAAAAAAGTAATCTTTTAAAATTATAATACTTTCAGATAGATGAATATACATTATCAAATTTATCCAAGTATTTTTGAGAAATGTATCGCCTCAAAGCATGACATTATTTGAGCTTTTTTTAGGCATGGAAAATGGCAACAACCCATTCATAAAAAGCATTGGATATACAGTTAGGAGGGAAGAGGTTTTACACAGAAAAGTCAACACAACTCTTTCTGTGGGTTCATTTGTGGTATTACAGTTGCAGGTCAGAAGCCAGTTAAGATGCACAAGAGTGACTAAAAACATAATTTAAAGAGAGTTCCCAGTAGTGAGATGCTGATACAGACAGTATTTCTATTTTTTTCTAATCATGGAGTAATAAACAGGTAATAGAAAAGGATTAAACTCAAAAAATAGATTGTGTAACTTGTATTTGTAACGTTAATGGCAGTCAGTACCTTGTCAGTACCTTGTAAGTACTAAAAAATGCACCAAATACTGTATTTTTAATCAAAATCTATAGCAACACTGTAATGAAGGCTACTGATTTCAGGATAGACATGCAAGAAACTGAAACAACAACACAACTATATTTTATTTGAAAATTAAGGCTATAGAACAATTGGATATTTATAAGCAATTTGGTGGTCTAGAGACTTGAGAAATACTAGCCTAATCATGGGAATTTATTTTTTATTATACACACGCGCGATGCATTTGTGTGGCACCTAAATGCGTTACGCGCACACACGCGCGATGCATTTGTGTGGCACCTAAATGCGTTACGCGCACACACGCGCGATGCATTTGTGTGGCACCTAAATGCGTTACGTGCACACACGCGATGCATTTGTGTGGCATATAAATACGTTTCATATACACATATAATACATTTATGTGGCATATAAATACGTTACATATACACATATAATACATTTATGTGGCATATAAATACGTTACATATATAATACATTTATATTGTATATAAATACATTACATATAGACATATAATACATTTATATTGTATATAAATGTATAAAATACAGGTAATTTCAGGATAAAAAAAAATCTTAAATATAATTAATAAAACATCAAATATTACCGTATTTGGAGAATTTTGTCAGATTACCTTAAATAGCTGTGGGAATGACAAATGTACACAGTAGCTTCAATGGAACAAAGCAAATCAACAAGTTAGGAGTAAGCCAAAATGAAAAACAAGATGAACATTCACACCCTTCTCTAACAAGAGGCTGAATAATTGTGAAATCAAAGCTATGCCCTTTTATTAGTTTGAAAGTGAAGTTCCAGGAAGTAAAAAATAACCAACAAAAAGGCTGAGAGATAAATGAATTTGTTACTTACCCTGCCATTGCTTATAACAGCCATTTGCCCAGGAAGCAGCTTAAGAACCTCCTGGCAGAACATCTGGTGAGTTTTAATTAAATCCAATCCTAGAGTGTTGTACTTTTTCTCAAAAGTATTATCATCCATACCCTAAAGCAAAAGGTAAAGCATGAGATGGTGGAATTAACAAAAATACATCTTGTAATAGCTGAAGTAAACATTTTCTCCAAGTTATGAGGTAACCAGAGATGAAAATAAAACAACCACCTCAGCTGCAGTGTAAGTACATGGCTGTATGTGTCTAGCCATGGTCACCCAATAAGCTAGTGTGCAATTTTCACCCGTGGGCAACTGTGAATACCCACAAGAGAAAAGCTGAGCCTGAGGTTAAGCGCTTTATCTAAGATCCAGCACACGGCTGCACAAAAACAACCTTCTCTGTTAACAACTGAACTGTATTTTCACTTTTAGGAGAAAGATACCCAAAAAATCCATAATACTCTAAAATTCTGACACTTACGTGGTCATTGAATACAGCTTAAACATGTTTTGGAGAAGCCAACCTAATTCAGTTAAGACATATAGAAAAAGCAGTGCTCAAAGTGGGGAAAAAAATGCTGGAGATTGTGCTATGCTTACAACAGGACTATGTCTAACCTGTTAAAATTATCCTGCTATATTAAACTCTACTGCTAAGTATTTTTTCATTAGAAACATAAGGATCAAGCAAATATACTAATTGTATCTAAATGAATCTAACAAAATTAATTAGTAACATGCATATATTTTAAAAATAGCTGCCTCTACATCTTCCAAAATTTATTAGATGATGTAATAAAAGCATGACCCAAATCAGCTAATTAATTCTAATTAGGTGCCATAGTATTCCAAATACTCCTATTTAAAAATACTACCATTTACAGCTCTTTCTGGAAGAAAAAAATATAGTTGGCAGCTGTTGTTGAGTAACTCAGCTCCATGATACCTATGAACTCTGAAATTAGAAATGTCTGTACTTCAAACCAGTGAATTTCCACAGAAACACACTAGAAAATGTTGGCTGAAGCACACAATGCTCATTAACTTCAACCACTTCAGTCTGTGTCTATTAATGCTCACAACAACCACAACAGCAAAGTAAAACCAGTTACTCCTGAAGTTTTAATTCCTGACAAACATCGGCACTGTAATGTTAGGAAAGCACTAATAAAAAAATAAAATAAAAATAAATCAACAATTAAAAATAAAATTATTTTGTCTCAGCAATATTGTATCTGTATTCTAGTAGTTCTCAGTCCTCCCATTTCCTTCCTTCAAAAAAAATATTTGTTTACTCTTTCATCAAATGAAAGTTGACAGAAATCCAAATTTGCTAGACTAGAAACTACAAAAGGGTTACAAGCTCCATAGCATTTGGCCAACCACTTTTAACACCATCTCTTTACAATAACATGTATATAAAATGAAAAAAGAAAATAGTCCAATTTAATTTACACTCACTGGGATGAGGAGTTTAGCAATTTTAGTTCCAGCAGCAAGGGATTTTGCTGTCTCTTCCTTACTAAGTTTACTGAGGAAACTTTTTAAGTTGTTGTTGTTGTTTTGTGTGAGAAGAGCAGCCAAAATTCCTCTCGCAATAGCTGTGTTATCTTCCTTTATTTTTGATGAAGGATTGTTCAAAATCCCAACACGTGCATGGCTGCTTGTTTTCTGCAAAGAAATATACAGAATAATACATCATTTTACATCCATCTGCTGTTACCTAATGTATTCAGAACTATTATAATTCCATGAAACATCCTTAATGGAGTTTTTTTGCAGCTATTTGTCTTTAGAAAACCTACATCAATGCATAATTCATAACTTAAACTAGGAGTAAAACTGTGATTAGTAAGGATTTACCTGTTTGTAACAAATTCTAAACAAAAGGCTTTTTTTTTTAAAATAGAACAATTGCCTTTGAGCATTCTGCAGAACAGTATTTTTAACAAAAGGCACACACAAGTGTTCATTTACAGATTTCAGAACTAGTTTCGTAGATGTTTTTCTATTTTTCAAAAGCTATCAAACTAAGTAAAAAATGCTAATCAGTAGAAATATCTTTCATTTGTTAAAAATCAGTGAATCCATTTAAATTTTACTAGAGGAGTGGTGACTCTAAAGTAGGATCAAACAGCACCACTAATGGAAGGCAAGGTAAATGGGCTCCAATTCAGTAAAGAATACAAAAATAAGGAATGAAATCACTGATAATCAACGCACTGAAACTGCAAACTTTAAATTGCAGCCCTTAAGATAAGTTTTGTTGGAGCACTTACTGGAAAAGCTTGAAAATGTGTACTTTTTTTCTCCTGAGAAGCATGCTCTCACTAAGAAGAGGACAGAAGGCATACTAGGCTACATTAGGAGACACAGAATCATAGAATCACAAGGTTGGAAGGGACCTCAAGGATCATCTAGTTGCAACCCCCTGCCATAGGCAGGGACACCTCCCACTAGAACAGGTCACTCAAGGCCTCCTCCAACGTGGCCTTCAACACCTCCAGGGAGGGAGCAGCCACAACCTCCCTGGGCAACCTGTGCCAGTGTTTCACCACCCTCACTGCAAACAACTTCCTCCTAACATCCAGTCTAAATCTTCCCTCTGTCAGTTTAAACTCATTGCCCCTTATCCTGTCATTACAAGACCTTGTCAATAGTCCCTCCCCAGCCTTCCTGTTGGGAAGTTTAAATCTCCTCTCTGCCAGTTTAAACCCACATATGGTGAACCAGTTAAGGAAAGTTCTTACTTTCTATAACTCAGCACTTGTGAGGTTGCACTTGGACTGCTGTGGTTTTGGCCCCATCAGTGCAGTAAGGATGCTGAGATTAGATAGAGATGCCTCAGAAAAGGGCTACCAAGACTGTCAGAGGTCTATGACATGGCATTGAAAAAGCTGGGCTTGCTCAGTCTGGCAAAGAGGAAGCTATGAAGAATCCTAATAGCAACTAACAACTGACGAAGGGGGAATGAAAAACATGAGAGGGCCAAACTCTTCTTGGAAGCAGCAAAGAGTGTAAGAAGGGGCAATGGCCACAAATTTTGGCCTGGCAGGAAAACTATGCTAGGAAGCCAGCACAACACCAGAGCCGATAGTCAAGGGAGGGGATGGAGTTACCTGCTTGGAGATTTTCAGGACTCCTTCAGATAAACCTACAGCTGACCTGACCTAACGATGCCAAAAATCCCTCTTTGAGTGGAAGGTTGAGCTAGGTGCATTCCAGAAATTCTGCTAGAGCCTGACCCAACAGACAAAGGGGACCAGAGAATCTCCATGCAAATTAATGGGCTTTAGAAATAAAGCCCTGTGTTTTCATCTTTTCATCATGAAACTCAGAAATCACTAGACCAAGCAGTACATGAGGTTTATGTAAATAAATTCTATGCATTAGAATGCAGATAACCATATAACCTATTATTGCATAGAAGATCCAATAAACCTTATTCAGAACAGCTTTTCCTAATGTTTTTCCTAGATTCCTCTCAGCAACACATGGGGACTTGACCAGACAGCTCCCACTTCTTAGTTGGGAGCCATGGCACATTTTCCCTGCTGAAGGGGATTTTTAAAATGAAAGCACAGAGGGAATTCATCTATCAAACTTGGGGTACAGATCTAGCAGTCAGACAAATGAAATGTTTTTCTGTAACAAGAAGTTGCACTGTGTATTCCTCTTGCAGTTTTTTAAAGATACATTTATTATCACACACTCCATCTAACATATCAGTTTGATAATTCCCTTAGGGTGCTCCCTGTTTCATTCCTTATTAGTAAATCTAGATGTCTTCCCAATTTCAGTCTAATTAGTCTTCTACTCTCTCTAGAACAGTGGTTTTTTTTTTTTTCATATATATTCAAGTGATATTTACTCCTATACTTTAATTCTTATTAGCAATACTAAGGAAATTAAAAATCAGCTAACTTGTAAATGTGCATATTAAAATACACACACACAAATAAACCTGTTTCAGAAGCATACAAACATTACATGGAAAAACAGGTCACTTGACCACAGCTATGTCATACAATACAGGAGAACACTGCATAATGATGCACATCAACAGGAATTATGCTAACTTCCCTCACTCAGGTAACATGCTAGGTTATCTCATGGGAAAAGGTCTGTAATTAGGAAGAAATTCACCATCACACAGCATCATAGTTTATCTCCTGTGTTAGGAATCCATGAATCAAATAATCATTTACAGGCCTGCAAGATCATCCGGGTCACCAAACTGGAAAAACATGGACTTGATGGGTGGAGCACTGCTGGGTAAGGAATTGGCTGGATGGTGGCACACAGAGAGTGGTGATCAAGGGCACAATGTCCACCTGGAGACCAGTGACAAGCGGTGACCCTCAGGGGTCAGTGCTGGCACCAGTGCTGTTTAACATCTTTGTCAGTGACATGGACAGAGGAATCAGTGCACCCTCAGCAAGTTTGCAGATGACACCAAGCTGTGTGGCACAGTTGACTTGCTAGAGGGCAGGGATCCATCCAGAGGGACCTGGACAGGCTGGAGAGGTGGGCCCAGGCCAACCTCATGACATTCAACAAGGCCAAGTGTAAGGTCCAGCACCTGGGTAGGCACAATCCCAAGCACAAATCCAGGCTGGGTGGGGAATGGCTGAGAGCATGAGAGCAGCCCTGAGGAGAAGGACCTGGGGGTCTGGGTTGATGAAAAGCTCAACATGAGCCTGCNCAGTGCTGCAAGGAAGTAGAGCAAAATGAAAGCACAGCCTCTTATGCCTGCACCCGACCCACAAGAAATGTATGGTTACAGTTTTATTTAAGAGCGTAATTTTTGAATGTGCACAGTGTTAAGAACATATTAATAGTTATTATTTTAATAAAAACTGTTAGAAACTCACCAGGTGTTTCAAGGCATTAGAGAGCAATCGTCTCCCAGCTGGCTTATCAAAATCAGCAATAATCCAGATAGTAACAGCATATAATGCATCTTCATCTGAAAATTAAACATTATCTTGCTTTACATTCTGGATAATCTTCTGAGGAGAAGTGAATAATGAATTATTTCTGCCTGAGATTTGAAGTTCATGAAGTGACTGCTGACTTGAACTGTCAGACTAATCTTTGCCACAGCAGAATCTTTTGCCCTCTGAATTCAAATAAAATTCTTAGGAGTTACTTCATCATGATACTATCAGCAAGTCACTAAAGTAGCCAATCCCTTGTTCCACCACTGAAACAAGAGGACCCTAAATAAATAAGCTAGCTCACATTAACCAGATCTGCTTTACCAGTGGTTTCCTGTGAACTCTTGATGAAAGCTCATCATAGAGCCAGAAATGAAAAGGATAAAGTAGTTACAAAAATGCATGAGTTTGGCCATTCACTTCCCCTGGCAGCAAAGGCAGAGTCCTTTGACCAAAAGCAGGACAAAAATTAGCATTTCTGAGCATGAACAGGAACATACCTGACACAGTCCAAAGAAAGTAAACAACTGTGTACACAGACAGTTTCCATTCTCCTGGCCCACAGTCTTCTGTTCTTTATTGTTCATAGAGGGGCAATGGTATATGAAATATTATGCAAAATTACCTGTAGAAGAATATCAGTCTACTCAAGTCTATCATCTAGCCCCTAAAATTTAATAAATATAGATGAGAATTTTACAAGGTGCTAGTGAGATTCCAGGAAGAGGCTGATTTTATTAAGTGTTGTTGGAGTCTAGACCCTGGGGACAGAGATTTGAAACATAGATTCCAGCTTAAAGGTTATGGGCTTTACACAAGAGATCTGAATTGCAGAAATAAGCCCACATCTTGAAAGCCAGTCACCATCTGACAACTAGCTGGGACGCCCCCGTGGCTGTAGAACAGAGAATCAAATACAGCTAAATAATTTTATTCCAAAGAAATATAGGTTTATGTCACTTCTTTTTGATAATGGAACAAGTGAAAACTGTTATGACAGCAGAAATATTACTGAAAGAACAGCATGACTTTGTTAACAGCATTATGCTTTTTCTTTATGGGTTTATGTAAATGAGCAGTTGTTAACTGTCTTCTCCTAGAACTTAACAAGGTACAGACTTACTGCAAATTTCCATGTATTATTATGACCCCCTTGTGGTAACTGTCATTTCTTCTAACTCGAAGGGAAGGTACTTGCATATGCAATAAGGATATTTTACATCAAAAACATTTCAAATGTACATAAAAGTGTGAGTTTTAGCAAGATAAAAATATATAAATCAATGATAATCCATCAGAATCCATTCCAGCCCTGAGAAAAAGGACCTGGGGGTCTGGGGTGATGACAAGCTCAACATGAGCCTGCAGTGTGCACATGCAGCCCAGACAGCAACTGAGTGCTGGGCTGCATCANTTTTTCTTTTCTACATAAAGCTTTGGATATAAAAACTAAATAATCTAAGTAAAGGAAAAAATAAAGAGATACTGAATGCTAATAAATATGAAATAAAACCAATTATTCCTTAAATTGCAAAAATGCCTAATTTTGATAGATACTACAGAGACTATACATGCTTCACATGCTGCAACTAAGAGCTGCTTGAAAATTAAATATTCTCTTTAATATTCTCAAGCAAAACCATATTAGTGTAAAAACTAAGTCTATCTGAAGCTGCAGAAGTCTTTCAAAGCTTTTAACTTCACATCTGTGTAAAAAAAAAAAAAACAAGTAAGGTTAATATATGAGCTAGCCCTGAAAGAATATACTGGGGTATTGAGAAATTAATTATTTTACATGAGATCCTTGGATGTTTTACTGTCAAATTTCAGTAATTCATAATATTCTCTCTCTCTCTCTCTCTCTATATATATATATATATGTAAAAAGTATATAATAATAACCCTCCCCCATATATATAGCCCATATAGAAAATGAATATACCTTTTCTAGTCAAATACTTCATGTTGTCTGAAATTACAGCACTTTTATCATGTGAATCCAAAAAGGAGAAAGTAGAGAAGTCTTCCACATCAAATGGAACTGCAAATATAAACCACAACATGTTAGACTTAAAAGGAAAAAAAATTACAATGACAACCAATCCAGGAGAAGTTATTTACCAGATGTGGCACTGAACTGTATGTATCTTCTTTTTGTTCCAAGAATAGTGGGGTTTATACGGGAAACTACGTTGTGTTGATCCATGAGAAAATCCATTGCATTCATATGATCATTTAACAATCCCTGTAGTAAGAGAAGAAAGAAAATTAAACCTGTACTTTTACATCTTGAGGACAAAGACCAAGTATTTGTACAGTCTTTCAGTTAAAGCTCCTATATACACCAAGTTATGGACAATGTCAAGTCAAAAACATCGAAGCATCACACAGATGGTATTTCAAAGTATCAGACACACATTTTTCCATGAGTCACTGCAGTACATTCTCACTTTCTGGTTGGAAAAATTCATAGTACATGTTTAGTTTACCCTGCAGTATTGTATAATCTCAATATACTGTTTCGAAACCATGACACCAAATTAATGTAACAGTGTAATTTCAGTTTTAGTATTATCAAGAGCAGCGTGGCTAGCAGGGCAAGGGAGGGGATTCTCCCCCTTTACTCTGCTCTCCTCAGNTAAAACAAACATGACTTAAACAATTCACTACCAATTATTTCATTGTGGATTCATTCAGAAATGTTAAACATACCATGAACACTGCCCTCTGGAAGAACCCAGTGGCATCAATAATCCTCTGAAGAATAACTGTCTCTAAGTCTGCAGCATCCATCTCTTCTCTGTTAAAGGGCACGCCATTAAACAGAGCTTGAGGCAACGGACCCAGGCCAGTCTTTTTATAAAAGATTGCTCCTGACTGAACATATCAGAAATATCAGAGGATTAAACAGACTGCAGCTAACTTTAGCAAAATATGAAACTAATACCAGGAGACAATGAACTCTAATCTCCAAGCACTATTCACTGCCTCACCTTTCTGTGAGAAGCAGGGACAAAGCAGGAAACATTTGGAAATCAAACAGGACACGTGGGACTCATTTGTCAGACAGAACAAGACAAAAAATTATAGACCTATGTATGGAGTTTAAAAAATGTGCATTGTCATCTGGATGAGATATTTTATTTTGCTTAACATTCTAGCAAAAAAAAAAAAATAAGTAAAACTGGAGAAGGACCTTAAGACAATTGTATTTTCAGATGGATCAACCTAGACCATATCCCCAAAGACAGCACTCCCAGAAGACTTGGAAGGCTTTTATGTTCAGAACCCAACTCTTACTTGATAAAAAAGTAGAACAAGCTGAATTTACCTCAAACAGAGAAAATTCAGTGGGACAAGTGAAAATAAAAATGTACTGTAAGTCATTCTCCCTTCCTATTCTGCATCCTTTCTTGTTTTCTTTCAGTGCCACTTTCTGGATGGCTACAAACTCTGTGGCAGTATCTATGCATCCATTTTTCTGTCATCCCATTGTCTCTTCCCTGATCTCCATCACGGTCTCACTGTCCCTGTTTGTACAGGGGACTTCTGCCTGGTGCCTGTCTTTCTTTCTTTAATATTCTCAGTGGGAAGCTTTCCTCCACTAAGCATACCCAGTTGTTTCCAGGGCAGCCCTTCTAAAGGAAGCTTCCATGGAGTTCAGTGAGGAACAAGCAGCATAAGGCAAACAGCACCTTTTTTTGTCCAGCTGCTCAGATGCATCTTTTTAAAGGAGCATAACATACATTATATAACAAATTTTAAAAGAAGATTAAAAAAATAAAAAAGATAGCATGTGTCAGAAGCACGATTGGCATTGCTGAATACACATGAAAAAAAAAAAAGGTATTTGTCCATATATTTTAGCAGAAAATTGTCTACATAATCAATTACAGATAATATGATGTCTTCCTTATAACCTTTAAATCAAAAATTGTAGCTGTCTTTCCCAAAGGAAATTGTAACCAGAAAGCACAATTAAAGGAAACAATGATTTGGCTAGAAGATAGACTTCAGCTCCTCAACCTGAAGACACAGGGAAACAATTTCTGCAGTGAGAGACACCTTGACACACTTACTAGAAAAGAAAGTTGCGCTCCTGAATGTAACAGGCAGTAGTAAATTTAAGTACTGAGAGTAGTGAAGACTGAATGCTGGCTAAAGAAAAATTTGACTCCAAGATGCTGTATTTAGTTGCTTTAACATTTAGCATTATTTTAGCTTAGCAAATGCTATCAATTGCCTACTGTAGTGCTCCTTATCAATTTACTTCCAAAGTACCTTCCTCCCTTCATCGTATTCAGAATGAACATCCAATATACTCTGAACATCAGCGTATGGATATTCCCTTCTAAGAACATTTTTCACATGATTGACTGTTAGAATATTTCCATCTTTCACTTCATGGTACATCTGTAAAAATTATAACAGAAGAAAAAGAAGAATTTGTCAATCATCATTTAATAAAATTATTATTCACTTTCATTGAAATAAATATCTATGTTTTAATGCTCTAATATATTTAAGACCAGTATACCTTCATATTTATTTTCTTGCAACTTTAATATTTCATATAATTGTATATTTTATATAAATTTTATTTTCTATTATATATTTAATATTATCTTTACTTTATATTATCTTATACAATTTATATTAATTTTATTATATAATCTATATTATTTTTATTTTTATTATTTTATATTTGATTTTATATTTTATAGAATTTTATATTTCTTATATAATTCTATATATTATATATTTTATTGCAACTTTTATATTGCTTAAATAATAACCACCACACATATGCACCATTTGTTACCAGCACATGTGGTGGTTTGAGGCTAACTGGACTATTTTAAATGAGAGAAATCAGATTATTGGCTGCAAAAAGAAAGTAATAGTGATGTCTGTATTACACAGTGGATTGCTGAGAGATATAAAAGCAAGAAACAATAACAAAGTCGCTCAGTCTGTGTCTGGCTGTGGCTTGCTTCATTAACTCCTTTGCCTGGACCTGTAGAATTCAATCTAATCATTCTCCTTCTAACCCCTTATCTGGCATCTCACCCCTGCATGTAAGCCTACTGAGATAAAGGAGAGGTGGACAGGAAGAGGGGAGTTAGCTTGGAGCCATCCTGAGTAGTTCTGCTGTTTGGGAGGGATTTTGAATTTCTGTATTACTTCTAGCTTGTATATAATTGTAAATATCTGTACATGTTGTGTATATATGCTTGTAAGTATGTGCTGTCAATATATAGCTTCAGCCTAATGTACACTCATCAGAGCTAGCCTGGTGAATTCATAGTGGGGGGGGGGGGGGGGGAAACTCCTGGACCACAACATCACACTGTTCTGATTATTCTATTATTACACCTTTAGTGTAAATTTGAAGGGGTCAAAGGAAATACACTTATATGAGCTGAATGTGAAAGATTATTTCTCTCCACTGATTAGAAAAGGAATCTAAATTCTTACTATAAGCTATGTGTCCATGGGTAGTTAACTGAATCTATATGGGATGAATCCAAGCCTGAATTAGTCAGTGATACTTTTTCCCTAAAATGATATTTTTCTTGATCAATGCTGTTTTATTTCACAGCATAAAACTTTATTACTTTCACCAAGTATACAAAAGAAATTTGAATGGAAAATTATTCAATCAATTTCTTTCCAAATGAGATTACATTTCTGTATATAGCTCTGGGCATCTCAAACATTTATTGCTTCTGGTTTTGTGGGGTTTGGGGTTTTTTTGTTTGGTTTTTTTTTTTAATGAAACAAAGTAAATAGAGGAATATATTTTTAAAAATACACTGAACTGGTATTTTGTGATCTGCTCATGGATAACAGTCACACATGCTTGCAAGCTCCTAACACTTGTAGATGTCTATTTCTCTTCCAAGGTACACCAATTGTTTTCATCTTATGCTCTCCAAGTTTACCCATGATATTAGTTTCTAGACACTGAATAGAAAATAAAAGAAAAAACTGTTACCATATTCTATGATATAATTTTGCCTGCAGAGACTTCACACAGACTGCTCACTTTATTTCCCTCCATTTATCTCTCATCTCTGAAATTCCTATCTTTACAGGAGCCTGCATTCTTTCACACAGAAAACCTGTCTCACTCATAAAAGTTGCAAGGCTGGAATATTTTTTGTTTTCTACACCCATGAACAGCTAGTTCCAGTATGATCAAAAAAGAACTTACCTTACTCTGTTTCACCTTCTACACTAGATAACAACCACAGGTTTTTCAAAGCTTATAAGATTGTCAAAGTGCTATTTAAAATGTCTGTATTCCAAGAGATAAAGAACACAAAGCTGGGCACATCACATTAACACATAATGCAGAATCATTTTTCTACAAGAGCATATTAAAAGCTATAAGGAATGCATCTACCTTTTTACATTCTTGAAGAAAGCTCGTAGATAGGTAAAATGACAAGAGGAAGCTTGCTTCCAGAGGAGGAAAGTATTTCTGCAAATCATTCTACAGTATGTTAATGCTATACATGGTTTTAATGCTTTACTTCACAAGAAAGTAAATGCAAAAGCATCATGTTATCACAAGGTAGCAGAATTCTAACTACATAGAAAAGTAATGTGATAAAAGGAAAAAAGGTGGTTTCATGTGAAAGAACTAACATTAATTATCGAAGTAAAGGCTTGAGAGGTGTCAGATTCCTCTGCAATGTAATTAAAAGTTCTCCAAAGAGCTATTCCAGCATCTTCATTTCCATCAACAACTTCTTTTGTACTTAAAATGAAAACAAATCCAATTCTAAAAAAAAAAAGAAAAAAGAAAAAAGAAAATCATTAAAATGCATAATTTTAAACCAAAATCAACTTCACACACATTCTAATGCTGACATAAAGAAAGAGACATTTGTGTTCAAGTAACCTGTTCAGCACAGATGGATGAAAACACCTCAGTGGTGTTGCCATGACTGTCTGTGGCAACACTGAAGATACCAGCTATGAAATCTTTATATGATCAGCTAGGATTAGGCCTAGGTTACCAACTCTGTACTGATTTTGGTACCTTTTCTACCATTTAAAGCTGACATCAATTAATATTTCCATGACCCATTAGGATGTACTCACAGACCTTTCTTTTCTTACCTATCTGCAGGCTATGACAAGCTCTGAACAGCTTGAGTCTTTGTTTTAGTCTGGGCATCTTTTATTTTTCCTGAAATGAATGTTTTGATAAATTGAATGTAGACAAGTAGGGAAATATTCTGCATTAGCTGGATATGTGAGCAAATCCAAGTTGACTAACCAAGTTTGTTAACTGCAAAATTGTAAGCTGAAGTTTCTCAGTCTGCATGCTGAAGGGCCAAGGACTCCGCCTGCAAAAGCGGCCCCCCGCAGGAATGCAAAACAAGAGGAAGATCAGAACTAAAACCAAGGGGTGTTCTGACACCAATTACAGCATTCCATGAGAGTTTGTATATGGGATATTTCAGCCAGCTGGTTGGGTCAACAGCTTGTCCTTAAATGATTTGAACCCATTGCTTTTGTAATGGGCTGGCCTGAACAATCTGTTAGAAGGGTATATCACAGTATCATAGTATAAGCAAGGTTGGAAGAGACCTCAAAGATCATCAAGTCCAACCCATTACCACAGACCTTGAGACCAGACCATGGCACCAAGTGCCACATCCAAACGTGCCTTGAACGCCTCAAGGGACAGTGACTCCACCACCTCCCTGGGTAGCCCATTCCAGTAGCGAATGACTCTCTAAATGCATGTTCAGATTCAATAAATGGAGCAAGACCTAAAATCATATTGGTATCATGTCTTGGCTCCAGGGCGCTGACTCCAACATAGACATACTGGAATCTTGAAGTCCTGTCATTAACATGTGCTATTTTTATTAGCCCTTCTCTTGCCCTAGAAGTACAAGGCTCAATAGGAAAAAAAGGCCCAGAAAACTCTCAGTGAAGGTGGTATTTCAATAATCATAGAATGGTAAGGTTGGAAGGGACCTCAAAGATCATCTAGTTCCAATCCCCCTACCATAGGCAGGGACACCTACTAGTACAGGGCACTCAAGGCCTCCTCCAACCTGGCCTTCAACACCTCCAGGGAGGGAGCAGCCACAACCTCCTTGGGCAACCTGTGCCAGTGCCTCACCACCCTCACTGGAAAGAACTTCCTCCTAACATCCAGTTTAAGTCTCCCCTCTGCCAGTTTAAACCCATTGCCCCTTGTCTTGTCATTGCAAGACCTTGTCAATAATACTTTTCCTGAAAAGAAACCTGGAATTGACCAGGTCATAACATCTTGACAATGTAAAGTGTAGCACAGATTTGGTATCCTACAGCAGCAGGAGAATTTCAAATTTAACAGCTACCTGTATAAACTTTCATTTTATTAAATTGAGCATCATAATTTGCATATAACTCATGGAGATTGTGCTCTATTAAAATATTCCAATTAGCCTTAAACCAGCACAGAGATGTCACTGAAAGTTTTGGTACATGCTCCAGAAAGCCCAGAAGTTCAAGATATTGATGTGTTCCCTTTCTTCAGGGACCAAAGGCTTTGAGTAATGAGACAATCTGGTTAAACAGACTGCAAATAGTGACACAATGACTAAAGCACAAAGGAGAGCTAAAACTGAAGATATTTGAAGTATTTCCCCTGCTGTGAACACACAAGGATGCTTCTGGTGTCTACTACACCACTGGAGAGGACTTTCAATCATTACAGTGAGTTCCACATCTTAGCTAGCATAGGAAGAAACCAAGGAAGATCCTCTCATTGAGTCTCAAGAGACAGAGCATGTGTACATGCATAGCTAGAACATACAGGTTCCCAAGAGAAAAAAATATATGCATTCAGAGATGAAGTCTAGGAAGGTGGATCCTGACAGTCACCCAGAATTTTTTGAGTGCAAAACTATCAGAACTAGTCTAGGGATTTCCAAGTCTTCTAATATCAATAAATTTTCTTAGAAGGATACCTTCCCCTCTCCACCTTCTTGCATGTCAACATCAACCCTGCTTGTATAATGGGAGAGAAGAATGGAAGATGGTCAAACCCAGATAATTTTATGAATCAGAAATGAAGATTTTATGTTCAGGGATCAACTTCATGTAGTTTTCCAGAACATGTCCTTGAATCATCCTGAATATCTGATGCTAATGCTACTCATATCAGATCTGGAGGAAAAACTGGTACCATCAGCTGTCACCTCTCCCAAGACAAACCCAACAGTGCAAGAAAAACTGCTCCATGAAAAATCCCTATGGAAGCAGCTCTTCAACTCTGTTTTCTCCTCTATATTTACTTTTCAGCAAATCAGGGATGCCAGGGATCTCCAGCTGCCAAGCTGCAACCAAAGCTACTTAACAGTCTGCTAACTGGCCAATGCAATTGCAGCCATCTAAGAAATACAGCTGTGTAACTGCTGTCTGTTCCTGATTACATGTATGAGAGCACTGGATCATGCTGAAAGATGGAAAATTATGTCAGCTATCAGAAAGAGGTGAGTTGTAAGACAGAACAAGGGAATAACAGTCTTTCTAAAGGAGTATCACAGAGAATCATGATTAAGGGAGTGGAACGTAGAATCATAGAATGGTAAGGTTGGAAGGAGACCTCAAGGATCATCAAGTTACAACCCCCTGCCATAGGCAGGGACACCTCCCACTAGGACAGCTCACTCAAGGCATCATCCAACCTGGCCTTCAACACNCCTTTTCCTCAGGGCTGCTCTCAGCCATTCGCCACCCAGCATGTATTTGTGCTTGGGATTGTGCCTACCCAGGTGCAGGACCTTACACTTGGCCTTGTTCAATTTCATGAGAGACTGCTTAGTCTCCCAAGTGTAACAGCTTCAGAGATCAGTAAATGAAGCTGTTGAAAGTCCAGCTCAAAAGAAATGAGACAGTTCTTCATACAACAAACAGTTAAACTATGAAAACTCCTGGAAAAGTATACTGTGGGTGACAAAACTATGAATTCAAGGGGAAATAGGGAAAGTTAATGGAACAGAAACCCACTGAGGGTTGCTAAACATTTGGAAACTGTAACAGGGTCTGGAAAAGGCTAGGAAAATACTCAGGCAAAGTCCTCCATCACTTTTTTGTTTGTCATTGAATGATAAAATCCAAAGAAAAGCAAAACAATTATCAGAACTAGCAGCATTTTAAAGGAAAATTAAACCCTGTAATTTAATGAGGAAACAAAAAGTTATTTCACAGGAGGATTTTAAATATTTAACATTGAATTCATCTTGCTGAACCTTGGATCTAGTTTTAACACAACTCTCTTCTAGTGTAAGCTATAAATAAACAGGTACTTCTGAAAGCAATTGATTTTCTCTTAAAGTAGGCATCTAAGATGAACTAGATTCCTTGTCAGAACGTTCTCTTACTGTCAAATAACAACTAGTTCAGACTCAGACAACTAATTTTTTAGAAATGCAAAACTTGTCCAGGAAAGTCTCACTTTGGTCTTTAGGTATTTGTATTAAAATGAAATTATGTAAAGCAACCACAACTGAAAAAAATACATTTAAAAATACCTTTATATCAGGTTTTACCTATAGAATATTTTACTCAAAATGCAGCTTTATATGAGCATCTAGTGGGACTAAGAAGGAAATATTTTTGTCAGAAGTTTGCAGTTCATTTTCCACACACTCATATATATATATAGACAGATAGATACATAGATATACACACACACAGACACACATCCTTGTAAGCTATTTGCTAAAGAGGAATTAATACCTGAGTAAGCTTAATTTAAGTGGGTAACCAAAGTGTCTTATTAGAATGTTGTTGCCTTGGACTTCATTTAAATTCAAATGTTGACTTGATTCTGCTGTTGTTATTCATACCATGCTGCAGTCATGCCAGCTTCAAAAATTGAAGTAGTGGCTCTAGAAAAGTATTATGGGGCTTGAAGCTGTCGTGATAGGCCTAAGCAGGCCAAAATAGGCTTATACATGTCCTGGCTTGCCCAGACATGTTTTTCTGCTCTCCCTCCTTCTGTTTTGGGGAGAAGCAACCCCGGGAAAGAGGACAAAGAACCTGGAGCCACTGAGTATGAGGACCTTGGCAATTTGCATCCTGTGGTAAACAAGGTACACAGGCTCAGCTTGTGCATGGCCTTGTGCAATGCCTATGTTTTGCCCTGAAAAGGGCAGAGCAAGCCTATGGCTTCAACTAATATGGCCAGGCTTGGCTAAATGCCATTCCAATTGGCTGTTCTGTGTCCAAAGGACCATTAGTCTCAGGTTGTATTGATAAAAGAAGATGAGCAGGTGACACAACGTACTCTGCCCTTGTATCCATGCTTGCTTACCACTGTATCCTGAACTGCCTGGAAACTGCCTTCCAAGAGTTTACCAGGAACAGGCTCTAAATGCCTCCATGTGACCAGCCTGCACAGCCAGCGTGACACCGTGCCGAGACTGCACATCACAAGACATCCTGCCTGCACCTGACAGCCTCCTGCCAAGATGGGAAGTCCTGGAGATACACAGATCATCCAGAGGAGATCAGGACCAGGTCAGAGATTGTCTGCCTCCTTTCCACAGCAGCCTGGGAGGAATCAAAAGTGTCATGGTAGGCCTAAACAAGCCTCTTGGGCTTGTACATGTCCTGGCTTATGCAGACATGTTTCTCTGCTCTCTTTCCTTCTGTTTTGGGGAAAGCAACTG
>WBNM01020151.1:44389-58537 GCA_013399055.1 Ramphastos sulfuratus
CTCACGCTGCAGAACTTGACTTAATATCCAATCTAAATCTGCTCTGCTCTAATTCTTGGCATTTTCCCTGTACAGGACACAAGGAATGCAGGCAGTTCACAACTAACCAATACTTTATCCATTGTTTATCCTGTATTCAATTAAGCTGTTACATTTAGGAGGAAGTTCTTTGCAGTGAGGGTGGTGAGACACTGCAACAGGTTACCCAGGGAGGTTGTGGCTGCTCCCTCCCTGGAAGTGTTCAAGGCCAGGTTGGAGGAGGCCTTGAATGAGCTGTACTAGTGGGAGGTGTCCCTGCCTGTGGTAGGGGGGTGGAACTAGATAGTCCTTGAGGTCCCTTCCAACCTTACCATTCTATGATTCTATGAGTTGAATCTGCTGATGATATCCAATACTATGCTGCCATGATGGCAGCTTCAAACTGCCAAGTGCTAACTGGAGCAAAGTGTCACAGGGCCTGAAGTTCAGACTGCAACACGAGAAGCTTCCTGTTCTGGTTGCTGCTTCTGTTTTTTGGGGTATTGGTCTTCTCTGCTGGGCAGGCTGCAGGCTTGGGTGGGGGGAACTGTTTTTATTGCTGGCTTCTGCTGCTGCTTCTGCATTTTGCTGAACATTTCCTACAAACAGGCTAAAAGGTAATTGTGCACTTTATTATCTCAGTAATTTTTTTATCTCTGTCTAGGCTTTTTTGTGTTAATCTCCCTCTTGTCTGTGTGGAGAAAGAGAGACTTGTAAGAGTAGGCTGTGTTAACCCAGGACAGTATTTTAAACAACTTATCAATATATGGGATTTTGATTACACGTCAAACAAACAACAAACCAACAAACCCCAGAATGTATAAACATAGCACTATAAAATAATATTTAAATAAATAACTGTTGATTTACATACTGTTATTGAAGAGTGACGGATATCTAGGGCATAACTGTTGTCTGCAGGATGTATATGCAATCTCATTAGTTTACTGAGCATCTCCTCTTTGATTCCAAGTTCATGAAGGCCATGCATCACTTTTCCTTCCAGTCTAAGAGTCTCCAAGATACTTTTTCAGGAAGACAAAATGCATAGTGTCTACATAGTTTTTATGTCTTAACAAGACATCTATTTCAAAAACCATTAATGTGAGGATTACTCTTTTTGTATTAAATTAATTTTTATTCTCCTGCAGTGAAATGTTTAAAACAAAAACAGTTAGTAACACTATGTATCTCCAACTTACTTCAAAAGAAATTACACAGCTCTGTTAATTCATGTTTATTTCCCTCCATCTTTAGTAAATTCTAGTAGGACAGCAGAGTGGAAGGTTGCTTGCTGCATTGTACTGGCGGAGGCAGGAGGGTAGACTAAAGAGAAGCTTTGCAAGTGTATGGAGAAGCAGAGAAAGCGATGGAGACACAGTGAGCTAGCTCCAGGCCTGAGTCATGAAGGAAACTCATAGAATCATAGAATGGTAGGGCTGGAAGGGACCTCAAGGATCATCTAGTTCCAACTCCCTGACATAGGCAGGGACACCTCCCACTCGTACAGGTCACTCAAGGTTTCATCCAACTTGGCCTTCAACACCTCCAGGGAGGGAGCAGCCACAACCTCCCTGGGCAACCTGTTCCACTGCCTCACCACCCTCACTGTAAAGAACTTCCTCCTAACATCCAGTCTAAATCTCCCCTCTGCCAGTTTAAACCCATTGTCCCTTGTCTTGTCATCACAAGACCTTAGCTACATCTCTAAAAGAAAACTTACCAGAAGACACAACAATCTGAATTAAAAAAGTACTTTAGGTTTGTTTTCATTCTCCTGCTTCGCAGAATACAGCAGGCCAGACTTTACAAATGCCTTTATTTCTATCTTGCTTCACTTCGAATTTTCCTCTATTGTGAAAGTTGGGTTTTTTTTTCCCAAAAAATGTACTGAAATTTAATCTAGCACTAGTATTAAAAACTCCTATAAAAATTTGCATCAGTTCCAAGAGAGATGCATGTGACTCCATCTCAAAACTTAACACATGACTGAAAAAAAAATTAAGTCAAAATTATGAGTATATATGCTAAACCCAAGAAAGTTTAAGAGTCTCCACAGAGGAGAAAAGAAGACATTTTGAGGTAAAAAAGACATTAAAAAATTGTAGACTTTGACAAATTGTAGAAACATTAAAAAAAAAAAAAAACCCAAACAACCCAACCTTAGCATCACTCTATCTACAGTAAGATGCAGGCCTCCAAAGATGATTTTGAAGTAGTTATGTCTGTTCTGCTGTTGGCAACACACAGAAGAACACAAGTGAAAATGTTTAGTTTATGATTGTGAGCATAAGAAAGCCAAGTCACATCCAAAAAAAAATTTAATGACACAAACTAGAAAAAGATTTCTTACAGCAAAATGCATATTAGTTCTGCATTAACAGAACACTGTAAAAGATGGACAGACACCCACAAGCAAGTAAAAAAATCTAAAGTGTTGTGCATTTAAATGCCTGCACACTTTTTGTAATTTTCAAGGAACAGGGATATGAATGCATTTCACTTGCTTCTTATCAAATGCTCTTCACTCCTTTTTATACCTACATGTTGGATTCCTTCCATTTCCAAATTAATTTCACATGGTGAGTTATAAAATTGTCAGCAAATCAGAGAACACATTCCAAGAAGACAAGTTGTTTTAAATTACTTCTGTAACAGTCACATTCAAAGCAAAGATGCTGTATATCAGTGTTTCATCTGTATTTCATCGGTATTTCATCATCACCACGAACATGATCAGAGGGCTGGNGAGCACTTCCTGGCCTCCAAAGTGCAACAGATGAGGTTATTCATTACCATGAGCACAACTTTTCTAATATTATTAGTAATTCTGTAATCTTCAAACAAAATGTACTGTCTTACCTGAAAGGATCATGGAAATCCAGGTCAATATGAAGGCCATTGAGAAATAAACGTGCTTCTCCAGGTTGGATTCCAAGTGTTTTGTGAAAATGCTAAAAAAGTAAAAAAAGACTGCTAACCTATTTAGATGTATGTCAACACTAAAACACATATATTAATATATGGAAGTAAAACTAATTAATTCTGAAAAACAGACACATCAAATCCCTTCCACATAATTTATTCTTTTGAGTGTTGTTGATTAAAAAAAATAGTCAACATACTTTGATGAGCACTATTTAACACACTTTCAGTGTACAAATACAAAATTAAAACAGCTAAAAATTCCTCCCCTGCAAACAACCTAGCATCCCTGCCTGTAAAGGCAAAGCCAAGTACACAGTCTCAGTGCCTACCAACAGAAGTTGAAAATACACACTCTCACCTATATATTCAGCAAAGGGAGACCTTAAATTTGGTCCTCAGACCTTCACATTAAGATGGCTTCCTCACCAGATTAACACCTCTCACAATTCCAAAAAACACATAGCCTCAATTGTTACAGGGAAAAGTGACAGGAGCAACAGCAGTAGTTTATTCCAACTCACTCCATGAGGAACAGTCAGATTTCCAGATCTGTCTTAATTCCCAACAGATGAAGCACAAAAAAAACATACAGGAAAAAAAAAGCAAACTGTACTAGTGGGGGGTGTCCCTGCCTATGGCAGGGGGTTGGAACTAGATGATCCTTGAGGTCTCCTTCGAACCTTAGCATTCTATGATTCTATGCTTTTCTTTTTTTCCCCTGGTTAGCTCCCACTTGCAGAATAAAGTAAGTGTGAACAAAAAATGCAATTTGAACAAAACACTTAGAGCAAGCAACTCAGGCTGCATGAATTACTTCACTTGTGAGCCTGTCACTGAACAAGTGGGACAACACTAAAAATCTGTTATTCCTTTAGACTTTATTCCTTATTATTCCTTTAGACCTTATAGTAGCCTTCCAATATCTGAAGGGGGGCTACAGGAAGGCTGGGGAGGGACTATTGACAAGGTCCTGCAATGACAGGATGAGGGGCAATGGGTTTAAACTGGCAGAGGGAAGATTTAGACTGGATGTTAGGAGGAAGTTCTTTCCAGTGAGGGTGGTGAGGCACTGGCACAGGTTGCCCAGGGAGGTTGTGGCTGCTCCCTCCCTGGAGGTGTTGAAGGCCAGGGTGGGGGAGGCCTTGAGTGAGCTGTGCTAGTCGGAGGTGTCCCTGCCTATGGCAGGGGGTTGGAACTAGAAGATCCTTGAGGTCCCTTCCAACCTTACCATTCTATGATTCTATGATTCTTTATAGTGTGGCTACTTTCAGACTTTGACCAATATAAGAAAAACTCAAAGCTGACTAGTTTATGACATTATTAAGTGCAACTACATAGAAGTGAGAAAAAAATGGACTTAATGCTCCTTGTAATCCAACATATATATATTACTCATCATTCATTCACATTCCTTAGTAGATATAAACATTTTCACAACCCAAAGCAGAATGGGAACATGTAATGCTATGTAATATCAACATATGAAAGGCAAGGCTATCTATGAAGGAAAAATGCAGCTGTGAAAAGCCTGAGCCCAACATGCAAAGAATTTTTATGGAAGTCTAAAATCTGTCCTTGATTTGGAAAAATAGGTAAATTTAATTTATTCTAATGGTACAGCCTAAACTTTGTAGTGCTTTCATTGTTCTTTAATATGTAGATTTACAAAAGAGTAGTAACAACTTAGGCTTGTTATAAAGTCTTTAAATACATATATTCAAACTCAGATATAACTTGAAGAATATGGTGGATTTAGGGGTGGATACATGCCACTAACATTAAGAAATAACCAGACATCCTGTTAAAAAATTTGTTACTTACTACCTATGATGAAAATTTTAGTAGGCACATGAGAAAAGTGAGTGGGACTTTCAAAAATAGGGACTGTAAATGCATAGCAGTAAGTTTCCCACGTTCAGACAAGGAAACAGAGATAACTTCATTACATTTCTAATTATAAAGTTCATTTTATTTCCAATCTTATCTAATCACAGAAAAGTTTTTTTGATATATCCAAAAACATGGTACTGAATAGGATGGACTTCTGTCTTCTTTATATCTGTTGCTTTGAATTACTCCGGCCCAAAAGTAATCAGCTTGGATCAGTTTTAATAGCAGCACTGTGCCACAACGTAATTGACTGCAGAAAATTGCTTTTAATGCTACTGGACTCAAGAAGAGAAGAAATAGAGAGAGATTTACAGTCTTATCAGAACCCTTCACAGCTCTTGTGTAACAGCCAGAACAGGCCCTTCTCTTTGAAGGTCTGAAATCAGCACTTAGGATAAGAGATTTCTTACCACACCTGAAAGCTTACTGGTCATTCCCATAAGCCCAGATACTCATAGAATCATATAATCATAGAATGGTAAGGTTGGAAGGAGACCTCAAGGATCATCTAGTTCTAACCCCCTGCCATAGACAGGGACACCTCCCACTAGGACAGCTCACTCAAGGCCTCCTCCAACCTGGCCTTCAACACCTTCAGGGAGGGAGCAGCCACAACCTCCCTGGGCAACCTGTGCCAGTGCCTCACCACCCTCACTGCAAAGAACTTCCTCCTAACATCCAGTCTAAATCTTCCCTCTGCCAGTTTAAACCCATTGCCCCTTGTCCTGTCATTGCAAGATCTTATAAATAGTCCCTCCCCAGCCTTCCTTCATGTAAACACAGATACTGAGAAAGACTGCGACTGGCTGGTGCAGGTCATAAAAATCTCAACACTAACTAAAATTAATGCAAGAACAATGAAAAAATAGAAATCAACCACTGGGTATTCAGATGGGAGTCTAGAAGTTTTTCAAATCCTTCAGTAGAGCAGTAGGAAAAGAACTGAGCTGAATCAGATCTTAGACTAATTAAATAATTTTGATGCTAGGCATTTGTTTGTTGGTAAGAGCATCCATTTGCCATAATAACTTTGATCAGAGGAGTATTTAGGAATCCAAGACCAGAATTTAACACTGACAATACTCACATAGTATTTTCTTCCTAAACTGTCATCGAATTACTGCACTGAAGTTGAGTTGTGTTTAATGAGTTGTTGTTTGGGGTTTATTTGTTTGTTTTGGTTTGGGTTTTTTGTAGTTGTTTTTGTGGTTTGGGGTTTTTTTTTTGTTTGTTTGTTTGTTTGTTTTGTTTTGTTTTTTAATCCATAGCAGTCTTTTGCCTATTTCTGTCATGGTTTAATCCCAGCTAGCAACTAAGCACCACAATGGCTGCTTGCTCACTCTCCATCTCAGTGGGATGGGGAGGAGAATCAGAAAAACACCAAGTAAAACTCATGGATTGAGGTAAGAACATTTTAGTAACTGAAATTAACCAAACCAAACCAACAAACCCCCAAACATCTACCCCACAACAAAAAAAAAACAACAAGGAAAAATAATTAAAAAAAACACAAGTGATGCACAAAGCTCACCACCCACTGACTGATGCAGACAGTTCCAGAGCAGCAAGTGGCCCCCCCAGCCAACTCCCCCCAGTTTATATAGTGACCTATGGTATGGAACATCCCTTTGCCTAGTTTCAGTCAGCTGTCCCAGCCATGCTCCCCCAAGCTTCTTGTGCACCTCCTTGCTGGCCAGGCATGGGAAACTGAATAATCCCTAAGTGCTACAGAGCAACAACTAAATCATCAGTGCGTTATCAGTATTGGTGTCATACTAAATTCAAAACACAGCACTGTACCAGCCACTAAGAAGAAAAATTATCCCAGTCAAAATCAGGACAATTTCTTAGTTAGGTATCAATTCACTACACCTAAATCATCACATCCCTATCAACTTTTAATACCTTCATTTCTTCCTGCTGTATTTCCTATTCAGCTTTCATTATCTTGAGAGGGAATCATCCAGTTACACACAGCGTGAGATGATATCTTTCCTGCTGCTAGATGGATGTACTGCAACTCAAGAATGCACATGCTACTTTATTGTGCTCTAGTAGCAGTATTCAGGAAGTTTCCCTACTTTTATTCAACAAATTTTAGCTTTTATCTAAAGGCCCTGTAGACTCAGTTAGAAAGTAGTATGAAATCTAAACTTAGTCTAGTAAGTGCCCAAGTTCCTTTTGAATTTCATGTCTTTACAAAGTCTGTGAACTCATGGTAGCAATCCAGCTGATATCCAATTTAAGCCATTTAAGACTGCAAGGTCTTATGGTAAGAATTCTTGGGCTGGGAAGTGCAGGTCAATCATAGAATCATAGAATGGTAAGGTTGGAAGGAGACCTCAAGGATCATCTAGTTCCAACCCCCTGCCATAGGCAGGGACACCTCCCACTAGCACAGGTTACTCAAGGCCTTGCCCGACCTGGTCTTGAACACCTCCAGGGAGGGAGCAGCCACAACCTCCCTGGGCAACCTGTTCCAGTGCCTCCTAACATCTAGTCCCCTCAAGAAGGGAATAGATATCCTAGCAGTCACTCACCAGACCTGTGGCTAGCTTGGATAGCCCATGGCATATCACATGATGTAAGAAATTCATGTTTAGGCAACACAGCCATGTCCCACAAAACAAGCATTGAGTGAGTTAAACTGTTTTTGATGGTCATCAACTACATTGTTATAACAGGGGCATAGGTACCAATATAAATATGCCTAAACGCAGATACTGCAATTTCAAACCAAATCTTATTTTTCCTAATCCTTCTGTTTAGTAATAATAGCCATTTCAATTCCTGATCTAACATTCCCACCCACCCCTCATTTTGGGGTAGGAGTAGGTTTTGATTAAGCAGTTTTTCTTCTTCGTATTAACAGAGCTTCAACTGGAGAAAGAGACATTGTAAAGAGTTCATCAAAAAAGAAGGGACATCTTGATAAGATCATGTTCTGGAAAAATGATGATCATTTTGCTTTATCCTGATTGTAACAAAGGAAAATCCATCTATCAACTGTACACAAAAAGCAATGACATAGGGTGCAGATACTGATTTGCTTCCTTGAGCAAAAACTGTGACAGTTCTCACTAATGCAAGAAACAAGAGGCCTGTAAAATGGTTGAGCCCACCCTAACATCTCTGTGAAAACTCAAGAATCAAACATGCCCTCCGGACTCAAGACAGCTGAAGAGCTCAGGAAAGTGAACTGCTTGGATGTGTGAGATGTATTGTCAATACACCAGTCCCACACACAATCACCTAAGGAAAATAAAGCCCCACACAATTGTTTCCAGAATTGTTTTCAAGGACATTAATACTTGAGGTTCTCACTATTAAGGCACAAAATACCCAAGACTCAAAAGCTTTACACTAATTTAGCATGTTGGAGAGCTCCAACACATTTATGTGACATCTTTGTTACAAAGGAGATGACAAACTCTTTATGTTGTATCAAGTGCAGCAGGGACATTGTTTGCTTTCACTGTCTTGGAAGGTGGAAGAAATTGGAAAAGACATGCCCTTCAAATATTAGTCTTGGCAAGGCCTGAATAGATGTAAAGCAAAATCATAGAATCAGAGTCATAGAATGGTAAGGTTGGAAGGGACCTCAAAGATCATCAAGTTACAACCCCCTGCCATANTGTGTTACAGCTGTTGTTCCTTGTCTTGTCACTGGGCATGCTCATCCTGACACGTACTCCTGATATATTTATAGATTTTAGTAAGATCCATCTCATCCTTCTCTTCTCAAGACTAAACAGCTCTAGGTCTCTCAGTATTTCATAGAAGAGACATTCAAGTCCTGCAATCATACATCTCACATAAGTCAAAATCACATGAAAAATACCTCTTCACATGACACAAGACAGAAAAGATGCAGCATGCCCAGGATGAAAATAAAACCACTGCCTACCATGAAGGATGATAAAAATATCTTGCAGAAGTTGCACACATGATTCTAGGTGTGCAAAGCCCAAAGCTAGCAATTGCTGGCCATAATACAAGCAGGCCTCAATTCAGCATCAAAGCTCTACAGAAATTAGCCAATACCTATTTTGATTTCACAGCACAATTTACAACTGAACTTAAAAACACCATGAAAACTCTTTCCCCTTTCCTAATTCTGTAAAATCAAAAGAGGTATGGGGAAAAAGTACCAAGAGGAGTAGAAAGTGAAAAACTTGAATTAAGTATTTCAACATTATTTACTTAGTAAAAGATGTTTAGAACAATTAATCCTTTTCCTCTGATAGAAACCATTGGAAAGTTGCTACACTAATAAAAATCTCCAAAGGTAGTAATACAGCAGTAACTCAAACATCCACCTGAAGTGTGCTGGTTTGAGGTCAACTGAAATATTTTACTGAGAGAAGTTAAATCTTTAGCTGTGAGAAGAAAGAAAAATAACAACAGTAACTTATATCATTCATTCTTCTGCTGAGAAACTCAACTAGTCAAAATATAGGTAAGACACTCCTCACACACTTCTCAGTTCTTACAACTACTTCTCTCTGTCTGTCTGTGTGGTGGTGATGGCATCTGCCTTAACTCTAATCCAACTTAACCCTTTTTTTCCCCTAACCTTCTTGTCATCTTTTTTTTGACATCTCACCTTAGATCTCTCCAGATTTATCACATGAGATATATGGGGATTGATCTGGTTATTTCTGAAGGGAGGGAAAGGGGAGGGGGGGAGGTTTGGGTCAGGAGCCTCCTGGCAATCTGATTGTTTTGGAGGGATTTTTGTGTTTCTGTGCTATTTTTTAACTTGTACATAACTGTATATTGTGTATACAGTGCTTGTAAGTTGTGCTAAGCTGTAAATAGAGCTTCAGTCCTTAACTTCCAGCTGGCTCAGTCTAGTCTGGGTGATTTCATTGGGGGTGGGGGGTAACTCCCAAACCATCACATGAAGAAAGAACAAACCTTCTGATTTTCTTCTATTTCATTTCGCATTTTCTTGTCTACCAGTACTCTGGTCAGTGATCTGTAAAAATAAAATATAGGTATTACTCAACCATTGGCTTTTAAAAAATGCATTAAATGATAAAAAAACAATTAATGCCATATCCAATGCACTGTAATTGAAAAAAAAAGTTTTAATTGAAGATTTATAAACAAGACTAATTCAGTGTCATAAATGTTTTATTTTCAAAGTAAGTATTTTGTTCCCTGTTACTCTACTAAACCTAGGTTTCAAAATTTAAGCTGGGTGTTGCTGAAGTAATAATACCTGTGTACTTTTTACCACTTTCAATCTACCTCATTTTGTTTCTTTCTTTCTTTCTTTCTTTCATGTTTTGTTTGTTTGCGTACCCTTTTCTTTTTTCAGTGGGAAAATGCTACCTAATAATTACCTAAATAAATGACCTATTTGTGTATTTTAAGTTGATGTTATTGAGATCATGCTACTCAACATGACAGCACAGGCAGCCAAGGACAAAGCTCGATGTTTTGGCCTAAGACAAGGAAAATATGCAAAGAATGACAACTTTGAAGTTAGCTGATAGCATTTTCAAGGATCTCAATCTGTAAAGTATTCAAAGACAGTCAAAATTCTATCTTCCTTAGTCATTCTATCTGTGGTCACAGCAATGGTCACAGACATTGAGACTATGGCAGAGGACATAAAAGGCTTGAGATTGAAGCTGAATCCATCTCCTCCTCCTAACTCAGCCTCAGCCCAGATCTTAGCCATCAACAACATATGCCCTACTAAAAGGCCACCTCTGGCTAGGCCAGGGCAGCCACAGAGAAAACCACAAGGTGATAACGCCAGAGCTAAGGCTGCCAAGAAGGTAGCTGCCACTGCCATAAACACATTTTTCTAGGGCAATTGTGCCAGCCCAACAGATGGTACCACCAATGGTGGTGATACTTTTCCAGGCAGTGTCGGTAGCAGTAACCCCGTTCCGAGTGGTGCTGCCAATGGAAGCACTACCAGTGCAAGCACTCAAAAATAGGGGTGCCCTGCCTTCAGCCAGGTGGAGGAGAGGGATAATACAGAGAACAGAGTTTATTGGGATGCATTTGTATGATGGTCTGGCACCAAAGAAGTACAGAGCTCTTGTAGATACCGGAGCTCAGGTGACTTTGCTCCCCTCGAATCATGTAGAGGTGGAGTCTATAACCATATCGGGTGTTACTGGTGGGTCCCAAGAACTGACTGTGGAACAGGCTGAGATAAGCCTGACTGGAATTGGTTGGGAGAAGCATGATATTGTAACTGGTCCTGATGCTCCTTGCACTCTGGGAATCAACTTTCTGCCAGAAGGTTGTTTCAAGGACCCTAAAGGTTACAAATGGGCCTTTGGAATAGCCCCTGTGAAAATTAAAAAGCATCTGCCTGCCAGGCCTGAGCTCTCCAATGGACCCACAGTTTTGGGACAGCATGGGATAATCCCTTGATTTGTTGCTTTGTTTTCATTTGCTGGGTTTGGGGTTTGTGTTTTTTTGTGGGTTTTTTGTTGTTGTTGTTTTTTTGGGGGTTGTTTGGGGTTTTTTTTGTTGTTGCGGGGTTTTTTTAACCTTTCAAGAGCACTGTGAAAGACTACTTTAACTTCCTCTGCCACAGTATATTGTATGTGAGATTTATAATTACCAGGCTATCATGAAATACTCCCAGAGGCAAATTAATCTCTCCATGCCCAAAACCAAATTTAACCTAAATCTGATTCCTCCCATAAATGCCAAAATAAATACTCTAGTGGTCTAGGTAAACATTTTATTCAAAACATGACTGTACCTATTTTAGGAAGCCTGAATGGAGGATGAAGAAAAGCTGCAGTCACCTTAAACAAGAAATCTGACAGAACGATTGTACCAAGCCACCTGCAATACTTATGGATAATAAAGTAGTTATGAAATAATCATAGAAT
Organism: Ramphastos sulfuratus; assembly: GCA_013399055.1. Taxonomy (NCBI): domain Eukaryota; kingdom Metazoa; phylum Chordata; class Aves; order Piciformes; family Ramphastidae; genus Ramphastos; species Ramphastos sulfuratus. The sequence goes on from WBNM01020151.1 coordinate 56,098, forward strand.
GGTAAGATTGGAAGGGACCTCAAGGATCATCTAGTTCCAACCCCCTGACATAGGCAGGGACACCTCCCACTAGTACAGGTCACTCAAGGCCTCCTCCAACCTGGCCTTCAACACCTCCAGGGAGGGAGCAGCCACAACCTCCATGGGCAACCTGTGCCAGTGCCTCACCACCCTCACTGCAAAGAACTTCCTCCTAACATCCAGCCTAAATCTCCCATTGCCAGTTTAAACCCATTGCCCCTCATCCTGTCATTGCAAGACCTTGTCAACAGTCCCTCCCCAGCCTTCCTGTAGGCCCCCTTCAGATACTGGAAGGCTACTCTAAGGTCTCCTGGAAGCCTTCTCTTCTCCAGGCTGCAGAGCCCCAACTCTCTCAGCCTGTCCTCATAGCAGAGCTGCTGCTGCCCTCTGAGTGTCTTCATATGATGCTTTCTGTTCTGTAGCTCAGCTGCTCCTGAAGCCTTGTGAGGCTGGTTTTGGTAGCTGCCTGTTCCCTGGCTGCTTTTAGCCCCTCTTAGGATGTAACTTGGACACAGGAGAGGTGGTGCTGCAGCTCAGAAGCAGCCTCCCCCTAGCCTTGCAGCACAGGGAGGGGCTGTATTTCCCCAGGGTCTCTCTCCTCTCCTGGCCTGAGAAGATTACTCCAAATGTCTGCTTAGTCCATGCATTTCTTTGGGAATATCCCAGGCAGGAAACCTGCTGTGAGTCACCTACAGCCCATCAGTGCTACAAAGAGTTCTTTGGTTCCTCCCAGTGCCCTTTACTCCTGACAGGAATAATATAAATATATAATATATGAAATAGTAGAAATCCTCATCTCCCCTCCAAAAGAATCTGGTTTATAACAGATCTTGATAGCAAACTTCACATTTCTCAGAACATATCTGAAATCATACATAAAATTTTACTTGTCTATAAATATTAAGGAAGGCATCACAGTTAAATATCCTTTTTTCACTCACTCACTCTAAATATTCTGGTGGATGATTTTTGCCACTGGGAATCTCTTATGGGCTACATGATGAAAGGGCAGTAGAGGATCAAAAAAGAGCTGTATTTATATTCATACTGGCTCAAAATGAGAGAGGTGTAACTGTGCTTTCAAGAACAGCACTAAAAAGCAGTCACCGTGGTTCAAATATATTATCAGTAGTCATAGGAGGATAAGCTTAGTAAATTGCTTATTATTGTTCAACTAATCTAAACTCTTTCTCATAAAGCTTTTACAACAATACTGCTAGGTATTCTCCATGCACATAAACAATGTAGTAAGTGTATTCAAACCAGCAAATACATCTTCTACTATACTACCTTGTGTTCTCTAGTTTTGAAATCAAGATCATAGAACAGAAAGAGACTATAAACATAGCTCAAAAACAATTAAGATTTAAACAAGTATTTAAAAGAAACACCAAGCAAATTCAAACTCAGAGAAATGCAGAAAGATGGGGGAAAAAACACCATCGAATCCTAAGCCTCAAAAGCTGACCTGAGTAGAATACTGTGGGAAGGGATCTTCTACCAACAATAGACCCTACAAAACTCCTCATTAAAAGAACAACTGAAATTGATAGGAATTATTACTAAGATTTCACTTAGCCAACAAGCAAAATAAGACTCCAAAGGAAGGAGGAAATTTGATGTGTGGTAGTACAGCCAAAGCTATTTTCCTGACTTTGTAGTAATAGTTTTAGAGAGCCTTGAGGTAAAAAACAAATCAAACAAACAAACAAAAAAACTTCAGGGGGAAAAAAAAAGTTATCTTGTTAAACTCAACATGAGGAGGGCTTGCAACTCCTAGAATCAATGCTTCACATTGCATGCACAGGTAAAAACTACAATCTAAATTTTCCCAAATAGCTTAATGAGACAGAAACACAAAATAATTAATGTGAAAATAACAAAAAGGTGGAAAGGAGATGAGAAAGCTGGCCCAACATTAGCAAGGAAGTAGAATACTTACCAGCAAAATGTAAGCTGTCTTCATAACTTTATTGGTAATAAGAAAGGGATACATTAAAAAAAAAAAATCATTAACTAGCACCTTGCCCACACAGGGCACTTGATGATGTGGGATTCTAGCAAGATTTTAAGGAGAAACTGTGATGCTCCACCTTTGAGAAGAACACTATAGGAATTTAAGGTAACAACTGTAAGAGTACCTGCGAAAGTTCATATTGAGTTCATATTTGCCTCATTTGTTCACAGCTTCACAAAGTTTTATGCATGGTTTTCTAAATATTGTCTTAAGGACTCATTAAAAAGAAATACTGTTTGAAAGTAAATGAACAGTATTTATCATTCTGCATGACATAGTAGCATTCTTGTACAACCTTATGGTTGGAATATTTTCTGTCATTTAATTTTATGCATCTTTATCCTTACCTGGAAGAAAATGTAGCTATGCAATAGGGATATAGCTATGTAGTAAGGCCAAGTG
>WBNM01020151.1:58708-70131 GCA_013399055.1 Ramphastos sulfuratus
GGTTGTGGCTGCTCCCTCCCTGGAGGTGTTGAAGGTCAGATTGGAGGAGGCCTTGAGTGACCTGTACTAGTGGGAGGTGTCCCTGCCTATGTCAGGGGGTTGGAACTAGATGATCCTTGAGGTCCTTTCCAACCTTACCATTCTATGATTCTATGATTTTCAGGCAAAAAAAAGGAAACTTTTCTTACACCAGCATTCATGAATGATAACAGAGCAAGAAACAGAGTATTATAATCCTTGTTATTGCAGTTTTAAAGAACAGATAATTATGAGGTGTCCCTGCCTATGGCAGGGGATTGGAAGTAGATGATCCTTGAGGTCCCTTCCAACCCTACCATTCTATGATTCTATGACATATACAACAAAAGAAAGATGAAAAATACCTTATAAAATGAATTATCAAAATGTCACTATGACACATTATCAGTTGTTAATATCTGATGACATTTTGTAAAATCTACCTCAGACTAACCTTTTCAACTGGAAACACTGAGACACAAAAATCCAGGGTATAAACTAAAAAGTGAAAGAAACTTCCAGAGGAATGGTATATTCATTTTTTATGGTCTTAAGAAACCCTTCAATTTTTAAGGAACATACAATATTTATTTTCATAACTATTGTTCTAAAATTTTTATACAGCCTTTTCGACGCCAAATTTGAATGATTTAAAAATGGCTGTCCTCACGTCTAAACTGTGTGGCATTTTAAACAATGTAAAAACACTGTTATTATAATAATCTGTTATCTATCTGAAGTGATTAATCAGTATCTTTCGCTGTTTATTCTAGTGGGGGGGTTTGATTCAACAGGTTAAGCATTATTGGGTTATGAAGGAAATCTACTTCGTGTACTGTTTTTAAACAGTGTCCCTTTGATTGAAGTTTGCTGTCAATGCAGACCTACTACTTGAAATTATTTAAATATTTATAATCTCTCATGTTAAAAATATCTATGATAACATGCTAGATTAGCACATTAGAATAAATCATACAGGACAGGAATTGCAGTCTCCCTTTTAATAATTCTAAAATCTTCTTATACTTTCACCCACAAAATATTTCAAGGGTAGGCAAATTGTGCTCTAATGTGACAAAATACACAGCGGGAGTCAAAGTAGGATATAAAAATTTAATGACTCTTAAAAATCAACAATTGAAATTTCACCTAGTGTACTTCAAACTGACTTTTTCCTGTCCTTTAAAGAACAGAACTGGCCTTGCAGTGCAATTAGCACTATGTATCTTCACTCACATCAACCCAGACCCCAAGGAAAAGGACCTTGGGGTCTGGGTTGATGAAAAGCTCAACATGAGCCTGCAGTGTGAGTGCAGCCCAGACAGCAACCGAGTGCTGGGCTGCATCAAGAGCAGTGTGGNGGTCCCTTCCAACCTTACCATTCTATGATTCTATGATTTCCACTCTCTTCTAACGGAAAGCTCCATTTTCTGATTGCTAAACTACGTGTAATCTTATACCTTACTATTTCATAATAAAGGGTGTTTCAGGTGTTTTAAGTGATTTTCCTTCCTTAAAATACCAGGTTACAAAGGCAGTTTTTCCATTACAGTGTAGATTCTCTCTAACGGAAAATCATAGAATCATAGAATGGTAAGGTTGGAAGGAGATCTCAAGGATCATCTAGTTCCAACTCGCTGCCATAGGCAGGGACACCTCCCACTAGCCCAGGTCATTCAAGGCCTCGTCCAACCTGGCCTTCAACACCTCCAGGGAGGGAGCAGCCACAACCTCCATGGGCAATCTGTGCCAGTGCCTCACCACCCTCACTGCAAACAACTTCCTCCTAACATCCAGTCTAAATCTTCCCTCTGCCAGTTTAAATCCATTGCCCCTTGTCCTGTCATTGCAAGACCTTGTACATAGTCCCTCCCCTGCCTTCCTGAAAATAAAACACCGTGAGAATTAGCCAAGAGTTGTAAAACATGAAAGCACACTGAGTTAGGAATCCTATTTAGCATCATATTTAATTCAGTAATTCGAGTAAATATTGCTGATAGGATTACATGAAGAACTTATTAAATATAAAGAAAAGCATTTCTCAATTGCAAGACAATCAGTTTACAAATTTTTAATACTGGTACTCAGGAAAATGTTATTTATGTATTTAATATTTATCTTGATCTTTTTATTAAGTACTTTGTTATGAGAGTCAGATCCTCCCCAGCAAGAACACTAACATACAGTAGCTAGGTCCCAATCTTGTCAGCACTGCTGTGTTTAGAACTGCTGTGGGTGGATCCCCTACCAAATTTATTAATAGAATTTTGTCTCTACCTTCTGTGAGCAGATCTGCTATTAACTCAACAGAATTTTCCACCTAGGAAAGTATCATTCCAGTAAAACCCAGTCATAAGTTTCTGAAGGATAAGGATGCCTTTGTGACATTTCCTGCAGCAGATACCAAACATTCAAGACACCAATTGTGAGCTCTCCTAGGAATTATTTTCTACTCAATGAAATTTCCTGGGCTCCATCCTGCAGGATTTGGATATAAAGCTGTAATACTGTAATTAAATCCAAATGCAAACAAATACACTATTTTAAAAACAAGCTTAAGCGTCATACCTGGCTCTTATTGGGAAGTTCTGAGCTATGTCTTTCATTACCTTTAAGGCATCATAAACAGGGGCAGACTTAATTTGAGCAGCTGCTTGAAAACTAAGATCTGAAAAAAAAAAACAACACACCACAAGAAATGTTAACTCTCCATTAATACTGCAATCAGAAAACTGTCCTATATAAAACCTCTATTAATAATGTTTGTTTCAATTATACATTGTAAAATATTATGAAGTAACACTATAAGGGTTGAAAAGACAGGCATTTAGAAGTTTGAAATTCCACATTCAGGCTCTCCTAAAGAATTCTGCACAGCTGCCTTGAGAGTGATCACTGTTTCCAAAAAGAATATTTCAGATCCATTTCGACAGCTACAGAAGGTGTGATCAGGTAAAGCAGTACCTGACTGCTGCTACTACAGATAGCGATGCCTTATGTGCACTTAAGGCATACACTTTAAATCCTTCATAAATTATTATTAATTTCCATTTTATGCTGAACAGTTACAGTATGAATATTCAAATCCCACTGAGGCAAAATGGCAGGTTTTTTTACCTTCTTGGTTATCTCTGCTTGGGGACTGTCACTTACAGACCTCCCCTTGCAGCATGCTAGCACAGCTGAGAGAGCACTGCAGAGCACCTTGGGGAAAAGATGATTCTGAGCTTAAAGCAGATCTCAAAGTATGCTTTGAAAGCTAATGAAGCACTAGAGATCGAGAGGCTGCTCACACATAATTTTTCACTATGAACAGTAAACCTAATTGCTTACCTAAAACATAAAAGCTCTTGAAAGACAGCTCTTGAATGGTGTTTAGGGTCTTTTATAAATAGAAGTATGTTCTGTAGCCAAAGGAATTTTGGTTAAATTTAGTTAATTTTTCACTTAGAAGCTAATTAAAGAAAATTAGAGAGTAGCTGAGCCATTAACTCAGCCACTACAATTAGTCATTAACTAGAGAAAGCACCCAGCCATGCCAGGAGCATAAAAATAACTGCACCATACAAAGAGGTGGGGTGAAGGTTGTCTGTCTGAAAAGGCCCTGAATATCATAGAATCACAGAATGTTAGGGGTTAGAAGGGACCTCAAAAGGTCATCCAGTTCAACTCCCCTGCCAGAGCAGGATCACCTATACCAGACCACACAGGAACGCATCCAGGTAGGTGTTGAATATCTCAAAAAAGGGAGACTCTACACCCCACCAGGGCAGCCTGTTCCAGGGTTCTGTCACCCTCACACTGAAAAAAATTCCTCCTCGTGTTTACATGAAACTTCCTATGCCTCAGCTTCCATCCACTGCCCTTTGTCCTGTCATCAGGTATCACTGAGAAGAGCCTGGCACTCACCCTTTACATATTTATAAACATTGATGAGGTCATTCCTCAGTCTCCTCCTCTCCAAACTTAGAGACACAGCTTCCTCAGTCTCTTCTTGTAAGGAAGATGTTCCACTCCCTTAATCATCTTTGTGCCACCTGCGCTGGACTCTTTCAAGCAGTTCCCTGTCCTTGAACTGAGTGGCCCAGAACTGGACACAGTACTCCAGATGCAGCTTCACCAGGGCAGAGCAGAGGGGGAGAACCTCTCTTGACCTACTAGCCACAGCCCTTCTAACACGCCCCAGAATGGCATTGGCCTTCTTGGCTACAAGGCCACGCTGCTGGCTGCTGGTCAACCTTCAATCCACTAAGACTCCCAGGTCGCTGTGTCCAGCAGGTCAGTCCCCAACCTATACTGATACCTGAGGCTGCTCTTTCCCAGGTGCAAGACTCTACACTTGCCCTTGTTGAACTCCATTAAATTTCTCCCTGCCCAGCTCTCCAGCCTAAGTCTGAAAGGCACCACAACCCTCTGGTGTGGCAGCCACTCCACCCAGTTTGATGTCACCAGCAAACCTGCTGACAGTGCACTCTGTGCCCTCATCCAGGTCACTGATGAATATGATGACTAGAACTGGTCCTAGTACTGACTCTGTATCCACTAGATGCAGGCCCCCAACTAGACTCTGTCCCACTGACCACAACTCTCTGACTTCTTCTCTTCAACCAGTTCCCATCCACCTCACTACCTGATCATCCAGACCACACTGCCTCAGTTTAGCCAGAAGGATGCTGTGGGAGACAGCGTCAACTGCTTTACTGAAATCAGGATAAAGCACTGCTCTGACATCATCTATCCACCTTGTTGTGTCCTCATATAAAAAGCTATCAGATTGATCAAACATGACTTCCCCTTGGTAAAATCATGTTGACTGCTTCTAATGACCCTCTTGTCCTTGATATGTATAAGGACAGTGCTGAGGATAAGTTGCTCCATTACCTTTCCAGGGATGACAGTGAGGCTGACCAGTCTATAGTTACCTGGGTCCTCCTTCTTACTCTTTTTGAAGATTGGAGTGACTTTTACCCTCCTCCAGTCCCCAGGGACCTCTTCTGTCTGCCACGACTTACTGAAGATGATGGAGAGTGGTCTGACAATGACTTCTGCCAGCTCCCTCAGCACCCATGGGTGCATGCCATCAGGACCCATGGATTTATGGATGTCCAGATCGCTTAACTGTTCCCTAACTCAGTCCTCCTCAACCCAGTCCTTGTCAACCAGGGAAAACTTCTGCTTTGTCCTTGTCCTAGGTTGGGGACTATAAGGTTAAAAACTCCTCTAGGGACTAGAAAATTGTTATTCAATCCCATAATTCTGCTGTCTCTTTATAAACTCGCGGTGAGCTCAGCTCGTGCTCATTTCCTTCCCCTCCAGCCATCTGTCTGGCAGGAGCTGCTTTATTGGGACAAACCTGTAAGGAGAAGGCCTGCTTTGGGGCCTCCAGAGACTTTTGTTTAGGCCTATGGATGGCAGAGGTGTTGGGGGCGGGGGGAGGATTGAAGCACTGGGGATTATAGGTTCAGTTTTGGGTTGGGGGAAAATTCAGGGAGTTCGCTATGGATTTTGTATCTGCTTTGCAATTCCTTTCTGTATCTCTCTTTCCAAATATAATTCTGTTTTCTCTCCAGTTCCTTTGAGAGCTTCATTCTGTTGGCTCTTTACAAACCACGACAGTCCTGTCTTCCTCTGGTGCCTTAGGGGTCTGAGGCTCCTGAGGACAGTCTTCAGCAGTATAGATGGAGACAAAGAAGGCATTTAGTAATTCTGCCTTTTTTTGTATCCTCTGTCACCAGAGCACCCACCTCATTCAGAGGGCCTACACTGCCCCTAGTGTTAGTTTTTCCTGCAATGTACTTGAAGAAGCTATTTCTGTTGTCCTTGGCCTCCCTTGCAAGGCTGAATTCCAAGGAGGCCTTACCCTTCCTAGATGTCTCCCCACATCCTCTGACAACAGTTTTATATTCCTCTCCCAAGTGGCCAGCCCCTCCTTCCATCATCTGTAGACTCTCTTTTTCCACTTACTGTAGACTCTTCTTCCACTTGAGTTGGCTCAGCAGTTCCCTACTTAGCCATGCAGGTCTCCTGGCTCCTTTCCTCGATTTCCTACTTGCTGGAATGCTCTGATCACATCGCAAGCCACTACCAACCTTCCTGGCACTGAACAAATGGCATCCTGACACGTAACTACTTTCAGTGTATGACTGGTTGCCTGAAGGGCAGCACCAATTTAATATTTTATTTATATAGTCATGACACTGCAGAAAAGATCACCACTGAATAGAGACCTTGTACTGGCTGTTGAAGGATCAAAGTTTCACAGCTGCTCTGCTTGGACAAAAAGGGAATTGTCTTTTTTATTTGCACAGTACATTTTGCAGGAGAACTGAAATGCAATGTTCTTCATTTTTGTTTTTAAGTTTTGAACTAAGATAAATCCTGCAGCTCAAGGGGAGTTCACTGTAAGTGAACTACAGTTCTCTCAAATATTTCAGACTGGATGCTGCTAGCAAGCTCTGTAACAATCAGGGTCCCAAAAAGAAATTCAAAAGTTTGGGCGATTGCTTGGTCTCTTTCACCGCACTAGTACAAAGGCAAATCAGTTTTATCTGTACTAGGCTGTCCTCTAAACCTGAAGAATGTAACAGGCAAAAGTTAGTTGCCTAAACTTAAGTGCCATAACATTTTAGGGACCTATTTTAGAGTGATTTATAATTTCATTCAAGCTACAGAATGTCCTGCAGGTCATCAGCACAGAAGTTGTTTAGAAATAAACCTGTACATACTACTTCTCTGTTTCCACAGGAAAGCTTTTAGATGCCTGTTCTTCCATTTGATGTTACAGTACAAAACTTATCAGTGCAAGTTGAAATAAAAGTATTAAAGAAACCAAACTCTCCTAAGCTGGAGACACTGGCACTTGCCCAGGGAGGCTGTGGCTGCTCCCTCCCTGGAGGTGTTCAAGGCCAGGTTGGACGAGGCCTTGAGTGCCCTGTACTAGTGGGAGGTGTCCCTGCCTATGGCAGGGGGTTGGAACTAGACGATCCTTGAGGTCCCTTCCAACCTTACCATTCTATGATTCTATGCTTCTAAGCTGTATTTCATCCTTTTTCACTAGCCATGTTAAAATGATTTTTTTTTTTGCCTGACCTCTCAAAAAAAAAAAAAATTAACAAGTAAGTTTCATATCTGAGATAACACATTGGGCAGAATATTAGGCAATCTTTAAAGTCAGCAAAGCTAGTTATGATTCCTCATTTTATAAAATTATTTCAGTGATCCTTTTGTTTCTAGCATATAAAGATATCAGACACTAAGCAAGCTAGCACCAGATACTAAAACAAGATGCAAACACATTCTTTTAAAATACTTAACACCACCTTTTAATGAAGCCATGTGTCTCTTTCCAAAAGCAGCTTTTTAACATCATGTTGATATATCAACATAACAAAGGAAAGTTAATGAGAGTACTGTGTTAATTCAGAAAAAAAGCAATACATACCCTGTAGCTCCCAAACCTTCAGTGGTTCCATGTTGTCAGAGGTTTCAATCAGATGCTTTTTAAACTCATTCAGGTTATTTTTCAGATCAGGATGCATCTGTCTACAATAAAATGTGTTGAGGTTTGTTTTATTTTGTTTTTTAAAAGGCAAAATTAATTACATCCATCAATACCTGCATTTATCCACAGCTCTAATCACAGCTTATACTGTACCTTTAGGGCAACAAGCAAAAATGGAAATGTTAATTAATTCTTAAAGCAAGTAAGAGGATTTAGGGTGTGAAGATGTGAATTCTGAGGACTGAAAACCAGTCAAATACGAAGAGGAGTTCAATGTTTTGGAGTGATCTGTCTCATACCCTGCCACATACATTTTGATGGAATAAATGGACTGAAAAGATTAAATACTATCAATACACAACTAACTGTAGCTTTGGTTTGCCATAGGACAATTTATACCTAACTGTACACTCTGCTGTAGACTAACTCTGGCTGTACACTTTGTTTTATTACCTACAGAAGATACAGGCAAGACAATATTGAGAACGTCTTTTATATACGAGTATCATTGACAAAAATCTAGCTACTGAGTACACAAAGTAGTAGTCGGACCTGAAGGCCATGATGCCCAAAACCTTGGCTTTTTCCCCACCCCCTCTTTTCACAGTATCACAGTATCACAGTATAGCAAGGTTGGAAGAGACCTCAAAGATCATCAAGTCCAACCCACTACCATAGAAAAAACATAATTGTTAAAAAAACATAATTGTGCAAATAAGTTTTGAGGGAAATTACTTCAGTCTGCTACAAGACACCCTTGAACGTTAAACCATGTCCATTAAGATTGCTAAAGATTCTTCTATTAGAAGTATTAAACAAGAAACAAAAAGTAGTTAAAACTCAGACATGTAAAGCATTAAGACTTTAAGTTCTACAATATTTCATGCAACCAGCACCAGAACAAGAGGACACAGTCTCAAGCTGTGCCAGGGGAAGTTTAGGCTCGAGGTGAGGAGAAAGTTCTTCACCGAGAGAGTCATTCCCCACTGGAATGGGCTGCCCAGGGAGGTGGTGGAGTCACCGTCCCTGGAGGTGTTCAAGGTGGGTTTGGATGTGGCACTTGGTGCCATGGTCTAGTCTGGAGGTCTGTGGTAATGGGTTGGACTTGATGATCTTTGAGGTCTCTTCCAACCTTGCTATACTGTGATACTGTGATATTTTATTCTATATACGAAGAAGCTTCACAAAGAATCCTCTCCCTCCTAATTTTTGAGCTGTTGGATGATATTTTGTTCTTTACTGAAAAAGATCACAGATAGAGACTATTATTCTGGAATTAAAATATAGTTCAGGTTCCTCAAAGAAAGCATAATCAGCTGAAAAGGGAAGAAAATGAGAGAAAAATCAATTTTTGGGTAGTTGCAATGTAGACCTAAAAATGACAAACATAGTTTATATTCTTAGAAATCCTTCTGTGAAGTAGTAAACTCCTAACTAGATTTGAGCTCTTTAATTACTGGGTTTATTTCCTTCTTGCAAATGTATATTGATTTTTTTCCCACTGCTTCAGTACAAAGGCCTGACAAATAAGATCTAGCCCAGGCCACAATCAAGATGCATTACTGATGCATGGTTCCTCGTTTCTGTTGTTCACTTACACTGTGGGTGATGTAGGCACAAAATTGAACACACATAAAGGCAACTGAAAAAAAAAAAAGATAACCTTCTCTTTATATCTACCATCATGTGGGATTGAATTATGGTAATTTGCACAAAGAACTGTATTTCTAAAATTTGTATGTCTCCTGCTTACATTAGTAACTATTTCACAGCTGAGAAAAGTATAACCTTTGATGTGGATACAACTGAGAGAATTTACAGATTACTGAAACATTCATTTTCAGTATGAAAAGGAGAAGCAAACTGAGTCTAGAAACAATGTCCAAAAGTCATAGTACAACATCAAGAACCTGAGTATAGCTAAGCCTACCACAATCCAAGATGAAAAAAAGCTCAAAGATACGATGTATTTGATATTACCTGCTGTGGAAGGTCTCTAATACATAGGTGAAACATAAAGGAAGCCTGCAGATCTGGCTATACTTTTATCTCAATGCACTTCTTAACTTGGAGAAAAGGCAGAAAGGGGATGGGTTCTCAAGAATTTAGACAGCATTAGCAGGTCTGAACCCCTGAGAAGACTTATAGTTTGTATCTACGAAACAAGTTTACCTTTTGCTTTAAACAAGAGAGAGAATGACACTAGAGAAGACCCAGAGTCTTGAGTTTCTTGTCAAAGAGAAAAAAAACAGGGTTTATGATCCACTGCACAGATCTACTAAAAGAAAAGGGAAAAGGGAAGCTCTTTTGATGAGTGCAACCATGAAATGAATTGACCGAGGGAGAAGTAGAAGTCCTCCATATGAGAGCATCCAAATTCATCTAACAGATTGTAACTTGGTAAAGAGTTCCTGCTACAACAGAATACATTCCTAAACTCAAAAATAAGATGCTCAGAGGGCTGGAGCAGCTCTCCTATGAGGACAGGTTGAGAGAGTTGGGGCTCTGCAGCCTGGAGAAGAGAAGGCTTCCAGGAGAACTTAGAGTAGCTTTCCAGTATCTGAAGGGGGCCTACAGGAAGGCTGGGGAGGGACTATTTACAAGGTCTTGCAATGACAAGACAAGGGGCAATGGGTTTAAACTGGCAGAGAGGAGATTTAGACTGGATGTTAGGAGGAAGTTCTTTGCAGTGAGGGTGGTGTGGCACTGGCACAGATTGCCCAGGGAGGTTGTGGCTGCTCCTTCCCCGGTGGTGTTCAAGGCTTGGCTGGACCAGGCCTTGAGTGAGCTGTACTAGTGGGAGGTGTCCCTGCCTATGGCAGGGGGTTGGAACTAGATGATCCTTGAGGTCCCTTCCAACCATACCATTCTATGATTCTATGATTCTATATGTAATGAGAGTATCATTCAAGACAGATCACTCCTTAACTCTAAGAAATTAATGACTACCCATCATCCTGTAGCCTTCTGTAGCTACAACTCACAGGTTTGGATTTGTTGTGCTACTACTCACACCTGGAAAACCAACACTTGGATCAAAATTATCTGAAAAGAGAAGTAGAAGCAACAATTTACTGTAGATATAAATACAAAAATGTAACATTCTAAGTTTTTGTGTCTGTTGCCTAAAGAGATTTTTTTTTTACTTTAAAACCAGTTTACTGTATTTGTTACTGTTGTGCTGGTTTAAGGCTAATTGGAATATTTTAATGAAGAAAACTATACTGTAGGCTGTGAAAGGAAAAACAAGGGTGATGTCTACTTCACTCATAGGCTTGCTGAGATGTTTAGGAATAAGTACTCAAAACAAAAGATAAGCCACTTGGGCTTGTCGCAGGCTCAGTCGGGCTTGTCGCGGTCTTGGAGGCACAGCATCTGGGGCGGTCTAGCAACTTCTGGCTTCTCTGACAATTAATTTCACTAATCACTTTTTCTTCTAACTCCTCCTCTGGCCGATCCTCAAAACCTTGGGGTAAGGTATAGGGGTGGGGAGAAGGTGGAAGGGTGGTTGGGAGCCCCTCCTGGGGTCTCTGATTTCTGGGAGGGGAGTTGTGTTTCTGTATTGCCTTTACCTTGTATATTTACAACTGTATTCTAAAAGAATTAGAAAACAAAAAGCAATAAATCTGATTAAAAGAATAAACAACTGTTGAATCCCTATTTACACATGACATACACAGAAAAAATAGTCAGAACTTTCTCCAATGGCAAATAAAGTAATTTCCAACACAAACCTCAGCTCAGTGAAAAAAAAAGTTGGTTCAGGTTCATAGAATCATAGAATGGTAAGGTTGGAAGGAGCCTCAAAGAACACCTAGTTCCAACCCCCTGCCATAGGCAGGGACACCTCCCACTAGCACAGGTCACTCAAGGCCTCGTCCAACCTGGCCTTGAACACCTCCAG
>WBNM01020153.1:0-19676 GCA_013399055.1 Ramphastos sulfuratus
AGGTTGGAAGAGATCTTTGAGAGATTATCAAGTCCAGCTGCTCACCTAGAGCTCACCATTCCACCACTACTGCTAAGCCACTACCACTGAACCACATCTCTCAGCATCACATCTACACATCTTTTAAATATCTCCAGAGATGGTGACTCCAGAACCACCCTGTTAAAACACTGCACAGAGTACAGCAAAAGATAAGTCTTGCAAGGGATTTGGCTTCAGATTTGGAGGCACTAACTGAATTGCAATGTGAGAATGAAAGTAGTAACTTAGATTTAGCTGAATCCTGATGATTTATCCCATTCAGGTAGATCACTTCATTAACTTCTGATGGAAATGCATGGTCCTATGCTTGTACATGAGATTTTGCATTTGCAAGCCCTCCTTACTTCCAGCTGCAGTAACATGGCAGGCCTACTTACACCCAGAACCCACAGACAACTTTACCTTTGGAAGGTGACAGATTAAATTATCCCAAATCGACATCTGCAAAATAATTCTCAGTTTTAAGACTCAGCTCGACACCTCATTTAAACTACACTTCCATCCCAAAAGGCTGGGCCAGGTGATTCTTGGGGTCCCTTCCAGCCTGGTGTTCTGTGATTCTGTGAATTGCTCAGCCTGGTGTTCTGTGATTCTGTGAATTGCTCAATGTGGCAAACAGAAGGCTCCAGGGTGACCTTACAGCAGCCGTCCAGTACCTGAAGGGGCCCTACCAGAAATTTAGGGAGGGACATTTTACAAAGGATTGTAGTGATAGAATGACAGGAAATGGCTTTATACTGGAAGAAAGGGAGATTTAGACTAGGTATTAGGAAGAAATTTGTTATAGTGAGGGTGGTGAGACACTGGAACAGGATGCCCATGGGGATTGTGGATACCCCTTCCCTGAAGATGTTCAAGACCAGGCTGGATGAGGCCTTGGATGACCTGGTCTAGTGGAAGGTGTCCCTGTCCATGGCAGGAGGCTTGGAACTAGGTGATCTTTAAGGTCCCTTCCAACCCAAGTCATTCAATGGTTCTATGACTCTATGAAAATCATCCTGTGGTCTTCAAAAGGTAAAAAAGAAGCTACAGAAATAAAATGATCTAAACTTTAGCCAAGACCTTTATCAATATACACTTGGAGCAACTGCACATCGTATGGGAAGCTGAGTTCTGGCAGGAGCTGAGGGCGACGGAATAACACGTGTTAATCAAATCCAGACCAGATAGTGATTTTCTCTCGGTCCTTCTCCCATCCCAGGTTCACAAATTGCATTTCAGGTGCTGCTGGCAAGCCTGTCAGCAGTTTCCCATTTAGAAGAAAAGATGCCTGCTCACAAGCAAGGCGTTCTGCCCTGTGCTCCCTATAAAAATCAGTTGTGAAAAATTATGTTGCTGATAAGAAACATTAAGAATGACTCCGCAATGTAATTACAGGTTCTCATGTGCAATGTTTCTTTAGAAAGACCCAAGAAATCAGGACTTCTCATAGCAAGAGAAATCTCTTTCCTTCTTTTTATTATTTTGTCTCCAAACTCTGTAACATATTCATACTCCTATAATAATAATGCAGTTTATGGGCCTGCTTATTACCTAGGCTGTGTTTTCCATGGACTGCAACGCACAGGAAGGTGAGAAAGCCCTTGGGTCATCAGCTAACTGGACATTTCATGCAGCAGAGGGCACCACACATGCAATGGAGAAGGGCAGCTTAGGTTAGGTGATAGGGCACAAGTTCTTCTGGTAATGCTTGTGACTGGGTACAAGGAGTTGAGCAGCACATTTACCAGCATGCATTGTATTTCTTCTTTCCGCTTGAGCCAGGAATAGTGCATCAGCAAGACCATCCCCCTGGACTCAGCACTGGTGAGGCTACACTTCATGAAAGACTTTGAGGTGCTAGAGTGGGTCCTGAGAAGGGCAAGGAACCTGGAGAACAGGTCTTGTGAGGAGCAGCTGAGGGAACTGATGTTGTTTAGTTTATATAAAAGGAGGCTGGGGGGAGATCTTCTTGCTCTTCACAACTCCATGAAATTAAGCTGGAGTGAGGTGCAGGTTGGTCTCTCCTCCACAGAAACTACCAATAGCACGAGGGAAAATGACCTCAAGTTACACCAGGGCAGGTTTAGGTTGGACATCAAGAAAAATATCTGTAGTGAAAGAGTGGTCAGGCATTGGAACAAGCTGCCCAGGGAGGTGGTGGGAGTCAGTGTATTTGGAGGTGTTGAAAAAGCATGTAGACATGGCACTTTGGAACATGGTTCGATGGTCATGGCGGTGTTGGGTCAACAGTTGAACTTGATGATCTTAAAGGTCTTTTCCAACCTTAATGATTCAATGACTCTGTTTGTGACCTGGCTTAAATAGGATGGTATGTTTTTTTGAGAGATAGGGTGTACCATGCAGCCACACTCAAGAGACAAAGCAGAAAAAACCCCAAACCACCAGACAATGGGTAAATGAGAGATGACTTCTCTCGGACAGAATTGACCAAAACACCTTTGACAAAATGCATCTCTTGGGAGTGGATAGGAACTCCTACTTGTCAAAAAGAAAAATGCTCCACAAACACTTATTTTGAAGAGAACTGTATCAGTCCAGAATGAAATGTCTACTCCAGATGACAGAAAGACACCCTTACCAGGAACTCGGTTTGTGACACTGCTCACAGTGCTGTAGACCAGTATTCCTGCTGCAGTGCTGTATGTGGAGAGGTTGCAAAGAATAATAGTTTTAAGGGCAATAGGGCCACTCACTGTTGCTCCTTTCATGAAGTCATAGGATCACAGAATCACAGAAACATTTCAGTTTGAAAAGAACCTTTAAGATCATCAACCCATGTGGCAAAACAGAAGGCACAGGACTATGCTGAGACACAATGTCATGATTTTCTTGTGCCTACCCTGGAAATTCTTTTTATGAATGAAAATATACATGGTCTGTCAGAAGAAACAACCTCTTAGACTCTCAAGGCAGGTTCATGGTTCACAACCCTAGTAAAAGGCAGCCAGTTAAGAAGTCACAATTGCTTTCAGCAAAGTAAGCTGGGAATCTAAAGCAGTGGCAAGACATTTGCTACTGAGCACACATCCTTCAGTGCTAGTGATAAGTGTTACACTTTAAACTATTGACAAGGCCCACACACTGCATACAGAAGATAGAAACACGAGCAGGATTGCTTCAAAACTGAGTAAAACAGTGAAATACTCCTATTATTCCAGTGACACTGTAAAGACTAGCAGCTGCAATACATTCCCCTAAAATAATCAAACCAAATGTGCTATTCCCTCCACATTACCCACCAGAAACACAGTGATATCAGGTTATATGTAAAATATCCCAAATTATGTAGGGTTTTTGTTTTTCTTCTATTCCATTAAAGCATAAGTATATGCTTTAAATGAAAGTATCTTTGTAGGGATAGGTTAATTAGTATGTTGAGTTCTCTGGAAAGTGAGCACTAGTAATTCAAATCAAGGTATTCCCACTTCATTGTTCCTGCTGTGCAAGACAGAATAAATCCATGAAGACATATAAGGTGTGGTGAATTATGTTTCAAATGAAGTACTCTTTTTTTTTGATCAAAAGTATCTCATAACTGCTGTTTGCAGCTTTTGTCTCATTGCTGCTGTATGTCACTTGATCTGCTGCTAAAACTTGCCTGTTTTGCAGAGCAGCACAAGAGGACTGGAAGACAAAATGCATAAAAACCTCTCAGTGCTATTGCTCCAGTAATGGTTTGTATTTTAAGCAGAAACAATGTCAACAATGAAACTTCTGTGCTACCACAATAGCAGTCGTAGGGGATCTTTTAGCAGCTAAGATCCCAACACATTTTACTGTAGCTAACACTTCCAGAACACAATGTTCTGAGGTGTAAATGTAAGTATTTCCAGAGGCAGTACTAATGTTGCCATTAGTGGAAAGCAAAGTTATTTCAACATAAAGAAAAATAATGTTTTATGAAAAATAAGATGACTCTATGAATATCTTTTTCTTTTTTTCCTTTGGTAGTACTATTTCTGCCATTAGTGGAAGGCAAAGTTATTTCAACATAAGGGAAAAATATTTTAGAAAAAGTAAGATGACTCCATGAATTTTTTTTTAACTTCCTCACCAAAACCAACCAACCAACCAAAAAAAGATATTTTATTTTATTGTGACCCACCACCATTAAGTAACTATTGTGTTCTGCTGACCAACTTTGATCATAAACATGAAGCAAAGAGCCCATATGTCTTTAAATGCCTCTGGCTTCAAATTATACCAATGAAAACCAGAAACAAAATGAAAGAAAAACAACGAAAAAAATCCCAACCAACCAACAACACCAAACCTCCCCCCCAAATCCCAAACAACCAACAACAAAACGCCAAAAAAAAACCCAACACAAGGAAAAACCCCAAACCAAACCAAAGTTGGTATTTTTTCAAATTAAAAACTAATTATTAAAAACCTCATTCTTAAAACAAAAACAAAACAACTCCCCACAAACAAAAAAAAATCCACCACAAACAAAACAAAACGACCCCAATCAAACAAAAAACCACAACCAACCAAAAAAACCCCAGCTAATTTTAGGACCAATTTTTTCTTTTTGTTCAGTCCTCCTGCTGTTATCATGTCCCTGCTAGCAAATCAATAGTTCATTGTCTCTTTTCCAGTCTTTAAATCACTTTGAACTGTGAGCTCTGGGAGGAGAAGTGCAAAGCCTGGTGCTGAGCACATCCCCAAGAGGGTAGGAGAAGCAAGACATAGTGTGAGAATCAGATTCTCATTTTGATGCTTATTTTGAAGGACTGTGTATTTCCACAGTGCTCCTGAAAGCAGCCTCCATCCTAACTCACTGAAGGATGCTCTCCTTGGTCCCTGAGCTTACAGCCACATACAAACCTTGCAGGGGCTCAGCCACTGTGTTGCTGCCAGCGAGGAAATGCTGCAGTTCATGTTCTTTACACTCTAGTCTTAATTTTTATTTTTGAGCTACAGTACTTTAACCTCTTTACAAATGATTTAGCCTACTGACCATTCCCTACAACTCACCATATATCCTTGTTTGGAAAGCACAGTTTTCATCAAATTTAATTACTTTCCCCTACGGCTTGCACAGGAAAGGTCCATGGTAAAGGTGCACCTATTAAATAAAAGCAGCTACTAAACAAACCCAGCTGCTATTAAAATCTACATAGTAAAAGTGAAGCTACTAAATTAGTGTGATTACTGGTTGAGGGTGTTTCTAAATGAAGATATATGGGTAGGCTTTTGCACCTCTAGTGCATTTTGCTATACACAATGTTTCAAAAATCCCATGAGAGGCTCAGCAAGGTGTTTCCATGTCTTAATTGTTCCAGCATTGCCATGAAAAAGGTTTCTATAAATATGAAATAGGTACAGCAAAGGGCTACAAAGAGGATTAAGGGACTAGAACATCTCTCTTAGGAAGAAAGGCTGAGTGACTTGAGACTTTTTAGCCTGGAGAAGACTGAGGGGGGATCTTAGCAATGTTTATCAATACTTGAAGGGTGGGTGTCAGGAGGATAAGGCTATTCTTTCAGTCCTACCCAGTGACACAAGCTTGAGCATAGGAAGTTCCATGTAAACTCGAGGAGGAACATCTTTATGTTAAAGGTGGTTGAGCATTGGAACAGGCTGCTCAAAGACATGATGGAGTCTTCACCTCTGGAATTATTCAAAACCTACTTGGATGCCATCCTGTGCAACCTGCTCTGGTAGAGGGATTTAGACTAGATCATCTCCAGAGGCCCTCTCCAACTCCTATTGTGTGGTTCTGTGAGGTCTTTCGAAAGTTTTGGTCTAAAAAGAATTCATGCAAACACATGACTGGAAGAAGTTCAGAGGTTTACCATCAATTTCAAAACCTCTGCTACACTTCAAAGAATAAAATATCTTAAATTATTTAAGATTTCTCTGTACTGTGTTGTGAACAGCACTCAGAAGAACCCAAGTCCCTAGTGAATTAGTGGGGACTGGCTCAAGTTTAGTCTTCTCAGGCTGACACAGTCTACAACAAAATTTATGTCTTCACTTTCCATAGCACTTGCCTGTAGCTTTTCCAAGTCACACTTTACTCCTTGCAGTCATAAGACATAATTCCGTGCTTATGGTTTCTCATTTCACAGTATCAAAAGAAATGGTTCTGCAGCCCACCAGAACAGTGTTTGAACAGTATGATGCCACAGCTGTGTGTGACATCTTCAGGAGCAAGGGACAAAGTGGAAGGTCTCCAAATACAGCATTTGTCATAGTCAGGGGAGACAAACTTGGCATAAACCATATCCCCGACGGATCTGTTTGGAAGCAGCACTGAAGAAGACTATCACATCATCTATGACCATGTATTTCCTTTGAGGGAAAAAACAGAGGTGCTTTAGGAGACAGTTCAAAAATTAATTAGCATGTATGCAAAGTGTGCTATGAGCTGAGTGGGGTCTGCAAATGGAATAAAGGGTAAGTCAACTGCCCATGTATGCAGCACCTAAAATGAGGGGATATGACTGTTCTTTGCAGTGTACAACTCTCATTATTGCTCGTCGAGAACAATATTCTCCTTATAAAACACAGCTTTGGGGGAGCTGCCACTTTTCTAATTGTTAGCATCCCCTGGGATTTCCATTACATTCTGTGGCACAGTTTAGTTCCCCTGAGCCTTTCCTTCAGACCATCATGATTTCTAACACACAGATAATGCAATGGATGCAGTCGAGCAATTTTAACCCAATCTCAAACTCACTGAGGTTTTTCTTGTTGATTTTGGTGGATGTTGAGTGACCACAGGTGGACCAAGAGGTGATATCAGAGTTTGGAAGATCAGGGGATCTGTCATATAACCACTTACATTTTTATTAAACCTCACATTTGAAGCACTGTGGCCAAATCTGCTTCTGCTGTGGTCCAAATTGTATTTGCTGCTGTACTAACATGAGGTGACCTAAAGAGGCAGTTGGTCCTTGCAGCCTGTACTGTTTGACACATATTTCATAATGCATGCTTTGTCCCTGAGGGTGTTCAAGAAACATGTGGAGATGGCATCTGGGGATGAGGTTTAATAGCCATGGTGGTGTTAGGTTGATGCTTGGACGTGATGATCTTAAAGGCCTTTTCCAGCCTTAATGATTCTATTACTCTATGATCATAAAAATCTCATTAATATAATAACGAAGCACACAACTCACAATATTATTCTTCCTTTCCTTGATCACATGCAAAGGTTTTTTTTACTTGCAGACCTCTGTGACAAGATCCAGAGTCAGAGCTTTGAGGAAGTTTTATCTAGAATTTTCCTTTATAATGAGCATCATGGCATATAAGATGCCTCTTAGATGAATCTGGCTTTATTAGCCTAGATACTGGAGCACATCTTAAATCAAGACAGCCATTAAAGGCAGACAGAATAAATAAAAAAACTTGTCTTACTTTCTTGCTTCCAGGTTAGCAGAGGGTTTCTGAGATGCAGCAAGCTTTGTTGTAACTGTCCATCTCTGCCACCTCAGAGCTCTGCCTCTCTGCTCCCTTCTGCCCCCAATAGCATCTTCATAGGCTGCTAACGCATTGCTTCGAGTCTGTACCTGCCTGTCCTGTGATGGAGCCTATTCAGGCTTCACTCCTGCAAGGCAAAACCCACTATGCTAGCAGCCTGCCATTTCCCTCAGGACACTCTGCTTTATCTAATCATTCATCTCTTCAAAATAAATAAATACACAAACAAAGAGATATCAAATGCCACAATCTCAAGGACCATCCTCGTTCTTTTGAGAAAACTGGATTTTAACACAAGACCTTCCAATGAACTTGTCTGGAAAATACTTTCAAAAATAGATGGTGATATTTATGAAGTTAAGAAAATTGACTGATTTTGGAAATCACTTGAAGCTGTCACTTTCTCAAGATTCTCTGAATTAGGCCATCTTAAGCTATATCTAGACTGAGATATCTTTGTGGTACTGTGAATCAGATATTTACATTTGAATATTGTCAAAAACGTTGGCAGCTATCTTGAGGCTGCTTAGCAGTTTAAAAAGAAAGCAGACTAGGAATTTAAGGAATCCTTGCTGCTGTGATGCTCTGCAAGGGATACAGGTAAAACTTCTGAAAAGGTAAAGTCTCTGCTCAACTCTGACACACACCATGCTGAACATATACCAAATTTTCTTAGCACATGTGTACATTTCTGCCATATTAAATATGCATCAGGTTTTCCTAAGATTTATGTACTATAGACACATTTTAGCAAGTAGTAGGGAGCACAAGAAAAGTGTCTTTATGTCTGCATATTCCAAATAAAATCCCCCATAACCTTCTTAAGTAGATTCACAGAATTGTTTTGTTTGGACAAGATCTTTAAGACCATAGAGTTCAATCATTCTTTAACTCTACCAAGTCTGGTACTAAACTATGTCCCTCAGCACCACTCTCTGCCTCTTTGAAACACCTCCAGAACGAGTCAAGAAGTTGTTGCTAATATTCAACCTAAACCTCTGCTGCTGCATCTTCAGGTCATTTCCTCTTATCCTATCATATCCATAGGGAGAAGTGACCAACACCCCCACCTGGCTCCAAACTCCCTTCAAGTAATTGTAAAGAGTGAGGTCTCCCCTCAGCCTCCTTTTCCCTAAACTAACCAGTTCTAGTCCCCTCAGCCACTCCTCAGAAAGCACTTTTTTTAGTGAACAAAGTTAACCCAGAATACTCTCCAGCTTTAAGGAAATAAAGAAATCACATTAAAAAACACCAAGTACATTATTTCCTGTGGCTTCACAAAGCCCCCAGACTATTAAATAAACTGCTATTAGATAGAGATTCAATAATCTTATCCTTTCCAGACCTGTAACTCATGGTTTCACTGTACTGAACTAGTTTAGCACTTCAGATATACACCACTGAAATATAGCTGAAATCTATGCCTCCTTACAGACTTTCTCCTCTCCTTCAGTCTTGCACAAAAACACAATTAAGAAAATCAAACTACTACCACTTCTGCTCTGTCCAAGCATTATTTCACTAAATGAAAACAGCAAAACAGAAAAGAGTACTCAGCGTTCTTAAATGTGCAGTGATTGCTGACAGAGCAAAATTAACAGATGAGAAGAGCAAAGCATCCAAGTCCTGTAGAAAGCAACAAACATTCTTACAACAGAAGGGACAACAATGCTTACAGATATGATTTTATAATGATTTTATAATGGTGTTGATGAGTGTTGGGGAGCAAGACTGAGATCACCCATCAAATACAATGGAAGTTGAGACCTGATACCCAGTATATCTATTTTGAATATTTTTCTTTACTCAGCTGTTTTTTCAGACTGATCAGAGCATTTTCAGTTGTGCCAGCTATGCATGTTTAGTAACAAGATGACATTCTAGCAACTCATAATGAACTTAAGGGCTCTTGTAATAAGAATATCAAAGGGAGTTTAGAGGCCATGTTTATAATCTTTTGGTAAGGCCACAGACTTCATTATCATACTGCTATAGCACAGATCCAAATCTAGTTTAGTTACGCTTCTAATGTAATCTCGGGCTTACAACCAGCCACTTCAATTATTTTTCCTGCAATAATCTCATCTAAAACTTCTTTTTTTTTTTTTTTGTCCCTACCACCCTTTCAGTAAGAATCAGAGGATTGTTTTAGTTAGAAATAAACCCCTAAAGATCATTCACGTCCAACTGTCAACCTAAGACCATCATAACCATTAAATCATGTCCCCAAATGCCATGTCCACACATTTTTTGGACACCCGCACGGACAGTGACTCTACCACCTCCCTGGGCAACCTGTTCCAATGCCTGATCACTCTTTCAGGAAAACATTTTTCCTGATATTCAACCTAAACCTCCCCGGCACAATTTCAGGCCATTTCCTCTCATTCTATCACTTGATACTAGGGAGAAGAGAACGATGCTGAGCAACACTCAGACTGGAGCGATGTATGTAGGTTAATTTGACTTTGAATTATCATTATTCTTCGATAGGGTATATGCTCACACTGTGATTTGCTGTTGCTTTTGGAATCCCCTGAAAAATGGCATTTTGACAGGCACAGCCACAAAGCAGCTGCCCTTGCTAAACGATGCAGCATTAGCAAAATGTGAAGCAGCAATCAAGGCTGAGATGTAGACCATCTTACACATGTCTTACGGTAGCGTATCAGGGTAGCGACACCACATACATGCCAGTTTATAGGCAAACAAATACAAAACTTTTCCCTTGCCTCGGGCTTTGTTTCAGTTCACCGAACAAAGCAGTACAAAGTAATTGCAGTCTTTTTCTTGGAAATTGCTTCAGACCCTCCTTGGAGGTTTCTGCTCCAAAGGCACTGCAAATTATAACAAAAGAAAGAGGCCTATTTGCCCAAAGTTTGAGCAATGACATTTAATAGCACGAGTGGGCTCTTTCCAGGTGCATTCTTAATATCAGGAAAGGGCAGCCAGGTTTGGTTGAAGTATTATGTTCAGGGATTACTTACTTTCTCCAGATCCTAAAAAAGTGACAGCTGGAATCTGCCCTGAACCAGCCATATATGTTACCACTGAGGGATTCAATAACATCTAAAGCTGAGAAAGTGGAAGAAGCCCAAAACTTTCCAAGCCACAGGCCTGTTCCTTCTTCTCCTACTGACCCACAATGTCTGCCACTCAGTGCTGTTACAAAGAGTAAAGCCTAAAACAAAGTAAACCCAGATTTGTAGATGCTCACTGATACTCCCATTGATAGAATTATTTGTGGAAATTATGGTCCTTCAAGAATTCTATCTCAATGAGTCATGTAAAGCATAAAAGATGTTTGTCTCCTTGTTCCTTCTAGCCATCATCTCCTCATTAATGCACTGAAAACAAAAAGAATTTTCAGTATATTCTGTGTCATGGGATTGTGCTTTTCCAGCTCTGTTCCAGTGGAACCTGAGACTAATGTCAGAACTCTTAGACAAAAAACAAGCTGGTATTTCTTTTATACTTATAGCAACAGAACATGATTGATTTCAATAATTTAATTATTACATTATTATTACATCTCTCCCCCTCTGCTAAGCACTGGTAGGGCCACAGCTTGAGGTATTTCAAAGATGTGGTGCTGTGGTGCTGAGGTATGCAGTGCAGTGGCAGTGGCTCAGCAGTAGTGGTGGGCTCTAGGGAAGCAGGTGTCCTTGATGATCTCAAAGGTCTCTTCCAACCCCTCAACAGTTCTCTAATTCTGTGATTCTGTAGTAAAACACTAACATTTCAACTTTCTCTCTCAGGAGCCATAAACAAAGGCAAACTTTTGGCACCAAGTATAAACAATGCACTCACTGAACTGCCAGTCCTGCAATCAGTGGAAAGTATCTGACCAGCCTTGATGGCCATGATGCCTTCTCTTGGCATCAAGCACGTTTCCAGATCAGACAACTGTGAATTCAGCTAAAGACACATATGCAGAGCCTTACTGTGGGCTCCTAATCAAAATGCTGCAAGGCCTGCATATTTTTCAGTTTGATTAGCCATGACTAATTTAATAAGCCTTATGGAAGTTAAGAAAAGTGTGGGCATGGCACTTCAGGACATGGTTTAATGGGTACAGTGGCCTTAGGTTGCAGGTTGCACTTGATGAACACAGAGGTCTCTTCCAACCCAAAGAATTCTCTGATTCTAAGAAATAACAGTGTTTAGATTGGGATTCTGCTTTGTGTATGGATTAGCTGGGAGCACCTGAGAAGATGATTACATGTGCACTGCTAACTTTAATTAAACAGGGCTGCCACACTAGAACAACTGTTATTAACATAATGCTTAAGGACAAACACAGGCTGGGTGGCAAATGGCTGGAGAGCAGCCCTGAAGGAAAGGACCTTGGGGGTCTTCGTTGATGAAAAGCTCAACATGAGCTGACAATGTGCTCGGGCAGCCCAGACAGCAACCATGTCCTGGGCTGCATCAAGAGCAGTGTGGCCAGCAGGGCAAGGGAGGGGATTCTGCCTCTTTGCTCTGCTCTCATCAGACCCCACCTGCAATACTGTGAACAGTTCTGGAGCCCCCAACACAAGAAGGACATGGAACTGTTGGAGCAAGTCCAGAGAACATGACAAAGATGAGAGAGCTGGAGCACTTCTATGAGGACAGGCTATGAGACTTGAGGCTCTTCAGACTGGAGAAGAGAAGGCTTTGAGGAGATCTTGTAGTGGCCTTCCAGTATCTGAAGGGAGTCTACAAGAAGGCTGTAGAGGGACTATTGTAATATCTTGTAATGACAGGACAAGGGGCAATGGGTTCAAACTGGCAGAGGGGAGATGGAAACTAGATCTTAGGCAGAAGTTCTTTCCAGTGAGGGTGGTGAGACACTGGCACAGGTTGCCCAGGGAGGTTGTGGCTGCTCCCTCCCTGGAGGTGTTCAAGGCCAGGTTGGATGAGGCCTTGAGTGATCTGTACTAGTGGGAGGTGTCCCTGCCTATGGCAGGGGGTTGGAATTAGATGATTTGAGGTCCCTTCCAACTTAAACCATTCTATGATTCTGTTTTATTGTAACATCTCCAAACCAGCACCTTTAGCAGCTTCTGGGACGATGAATTTTAATTGTAACAGTCTTTGTTGGTAACATGCTGCTTAAATAACCAAAATGATGGTAGAACTTCTAGAATGTTCGTGCAAAATGTTTCTTGAGACAGATTTGTGCATGTTCATAAGCCTAAATAGTCTCAAAAAGCCTATCAGCTTCCATTAGGATGATACCTGGCTTGTAGAATTTCACCCATTCCATTACAATAAAACCAACTCTTCTTTGTGAGTTTGGTTTCCTTCCTAAAGATTTCCTTACTGAGACTGAATCAATTTCCTCTGTTTTCTCCTCTATTGTTTTAGCTGGCAGCATAATTTCAAAGAAGCTGCTTCGGATCTTTGTGTTTCAGCACCTGTCTCTGTACAGTTAGCTGAGTGATTACCTACTTTAGGAAGCAGGGATGTGCCTTGTTAGTGATTTGTGATTCACTGAATAAAAGGAAAATCCAAAAACCCCAAAAACTCCTAGAAAACAAGCTGGCTGAAATATCACATCTTAAACATTACTCACATCTTTTGTATTATCTTTTCTGCTCTACTCAGTTAAATCAAAGCACTACAAAACAAAGTGTGGCAAATAACTGTGTCATGGGAAACCAGTTAAAGTTCTCCTCTTTTTAAGAACATGGAATTTCTACCTTCTCTAACTCTGTGGCTCATGGTCATTAACATGAAAAATGTATTTTTAGATGGTGCAGAGTCACAAAAAAAAAAAAATCATGTCTTGAATTAAAAATAGAAGACTAAATGCCTGTGCCAGAAAAGAATAGTAAGTGTTATCAGTAAAATTAGGATGGAAAAAGGGTCAAATTGGATAATTATTCAACTAAGTTAATTATTTTTACATTACAATTAAGTGTAGCTAGTCTGTAGGAAACCCTATAGGATTTCAGAGATGTCTTCTATCTGTCACAGCAAAGAGTGCAGGACACTTTTCTCTGTCAGAATTACTGAGTATCAAATATCATGTCCTAAAATGTGTTTGGTTTAGCCCTGTCACAGGTGGTGGTGCTGCCATGACGGCAGGAAGCAGAGTTTTAGCCTGAGCTGCCATACCAAACCCCATTACACTGTATTGCAGAAGTGTTCTGAGTCTTGCAAAAATCTAAGGTACAGTTTGGTATTTTGAAAGATATTTATCCTCACATGTCTCCAGGACCTGAAGGAATAATTCCTACTGGATATATTAAGAGATGGAAGAGCAGCTGTGTCTTCCATAAATCAGCCCTTGTTCAAATAAATCCAAACCCAGACCCTTCTGAATGGTAGGCAGCCATTCGTCTTCTCTACTGACTAGTTCATTACTTCCCTGTAATGCATCTGGGTTTGGCTCAGATTTAGATTGTTTTATATTGTCTCTCTCTACATTAGATATCATTTTCTCTTTCCATAATGAATACTTATTCCTTCTTTAAAGGATGCTGGGTATCACTGGTGATCAAAGTTTAATTGTATTGTGTAGAGTTGAAAACATTTCAACAACATAATTACTCCTAATTGAAGCTGCTTCTGCCATTTATCTTAGGTTGAAGTATTTTCATTAGAGGAGTGCCATGTTGTGGTTCTTTTCTTCTCTGTCTAGCACTGCCATTGTGCTGAGCTAAAGCACCACTGACAGATGTCCTGTGTTGCTGGGCAGCCTTAGCTGGGATGTTGTTCACAGAATGCTTCAGTATATTGCAGACCTCAAAAATAATCATAAAATTAGAATTATAGAGTCATAGAACTGCTTAAGTTGGAAGAGTCCTTTGAAATCATCAAGGTCAAGGTCTCACACAGAGCTCACAATCCCACCACTACTGCTAAGCACTACCACTGATCTATGTCCCCCAGCATCACATCCACATGTCTTTTAAATATCTTCAGGGATGGTGATTCCGCCACCTCCCTGGGCAGCCTGTTCCAAGGCCCGAGCCCTTTTGGTGAAGAAACTTTTCCTACTATCCAACCTGATCCTCCCTTGGCACAACATGAGGCCACTTTCTCTTGTCCTGTCAATTGTTGCACGTGAGAAGAGACTGACCTCCACCTTACTCCAACCTCCTCTGAGGTAGTTGTAGAGGGCCGTGAGATCTCCCCTCACCCTCCTTTTCTGAAAACTGAACAACGCCAGTTCCCTCAGATACTGCTCATAAGATTTGTTTTCAAGGCTCTTCACTAGCTTTGTTGCTCTTCTTTGGACATGCTCTAGCACCAAGATGTCCTTGGAGTGAGGATCCCAAACCTGAACCCAGTATTTGGCACACTGATGCCAAGCAGACAGGAACAATCACATCCCTACACTTGCTGGCCACACTAGTCCAGAAGCAAGCTAGGATAAAATTCTGTCCCTGCTTCACTCAGTCATGAAGAGATGGAGATGCTGCAGAGGCAGAACTGGTTGCACAATTGTTTCTAAACACAGGAGCAGAGGCTGGTTCATCTGGCAGCTCAGCAGGCAGAACAGGTACAGTCCAAACCTACAGCACAAACCCTCACCTGGTATAAATTCAGGTTTGGCACACATGAAAGAGTCTAGGCTAACACAAATTGGCCAAAGTTTTAACCAAGGTCATTTCTGAGTTATTAAGAATAGAAGATATTTAACAGCCCAAAAGTCTGGACTAATGTTTTTCCACTCCATGCTGCTGCAGAGCTGACTCACAACCGACCTCAGAATTCTGTACAAAGTAATAATGAATTGACATACACAGTAAAGAATTGGTGAGATAAACACTTTTTTGGCTGTTTTAGACCCACCTGACAGAGTAAACAAGAGGGTCAATATTTTCCATCTCAGGTTTAGATATGATTTTTACTTGACAAGGATAAAAAGGAACCTACACTTTTTGGAAGCCATGCATTGAGAGCACTACATCAGCAGTTAAAGAGCACTGCGCAACGATTTAAAGGTTGGCTGGGATTTCAAATTGTATTCTATGTTTTATTATATATAAAAGAAACTAATTATAACTAAAACCTAACTGATGCCAGAGGAGGACTAGGAATGTTTATAAACTGCTGTAATTGAATTAGCACCAAGAAAGCAGTGTTGGAGGATGAGAAAAATCACTATGCAGGGTCAGTGTGCTATCAAACGGGCGAAATCCAAACCTTTTTGGAGTTTGGAGCCTCTCGTTACAGTGACACAGTAAATCACCTCTTGGCATTAGACACCATTAGTGAATGATGGAGACTCTCCTAGATGGTGAAATGTTCAGGTGACTCTGCAAGAGCTACTTCCAGACATTTAGACTGCACATGCTAATACTCTGCCATACAGAATCATAGAACTGTTTCAGCTGGAAAAGACCTCTAAGACCATCGGAGTCCAACCATCAACCTAGCACCATCCATGGGCACTAAACCATGTCCCCAGGTCCCATGTCCGTGTGTTTTCTGAACACCTCCTGAGATGCTGACTCCACCACCTTCCTGTGCAGCCTGTTCCAATGCCCAGCCACAAGTTTATTTGAACTCTTCCCAGAGTTTGTTTAATAGTCTGCTGTTTAAACTACCACAGTCATTTATTCTGATATTAAAACCTGTATTTCTCTGACAAAAAATTACTAGATTTACCAGTTTTTTTGACTCTCTGTTTCTGAGAATGTAAGTGACACAGGTTTGAGGTCATATCTATTACCTTTTAACAAAAATACCTCATTTTATTTTACATTTCTCCATAGAAATTGCCACATTTTCCACCAATATCTTCCTGTCTTCAGATTTCTTCAGTAATGACTATCTTATCTATTTTAAATATTTTATATTTCACTGCTCTGGCAGATTTCAGTTACCATTCCTCCCTACAATACAGTTTTATGAGCTAGATACATAAGTCCTTCACATGCTTTCAATGTGTCAAGCCTGCACTGAAGAATTTCCCACCACATTTCGAAGAATATTTATAGAATCACAGAATCCCTTTGGTTGGAAGACACCTTTATGGTCATTGATTCCAAACATTAACCCAGCACTACCAGGTCACTACTAAACCACATCCCTCTGCACCACATGTACACAGCTTTTAAATACCTTCAGGGATGAGGACTCCACTGATACTCTGAGCAGCCTGTTTCAGGGTGAAGAGTATCTTCCCAATATCCAAACTAAACCCTCCCCTGGTGCAACCTGGGATCATTTTCTCTTGTCCTATCACATGTGCCTTGGGAGAAAAGATCAATCCCACCTCACTGCAACAGACTTTCATGGAGGTTCAGAAAGCAAGAAGGTCTCCCCTCAACCTCCCCTTCTCCAGGCTAAACAGCTCCAGTTCCCTCAGCTGCTCCTCACAAACTCAAGGGCTTCTCTGAACTTGCTCTAAACCTTTTTGGAGTTCAGAGCCTTTGATTACAGCAACACAGTAATTCACCTCTCAGCATTAGGCACTATTAGTGAATGATGAAGACTCTCCTAGATGCTGAAATGTCCAGATTACTGTGGAAAAGCTACTTGTTGTTGTGAGGGGCACAAAATGGAACTCAATACTCAAGGTGTGGCCTCGCCAGTGCTGAGTACAGGGAGACAGTCACTTCCCTGGTCCTGCTGATCACACTATTGATGAACTGGGTGAAGATGCTGTTGGCATTCTTGGTCACCTGAGCACACAATGCCTCATGTTCAACTGGCTGTCAATCAGCACTCTCCAGGTCCTTTTCAACCAGAGAACTTCCAGCCCCACTGCTTCAAGCCTTTCCCAGACTTTCCTTCCTCTGCTTACATAACTTTTTCACATAGTTTGTTAAGTATCTGCATTTTTCACTGGGTTTATTTTTTCATTTTCCCAAGAGTCCTCCCTAAGTTCAAAGCATGCCACATTAATTAACAACACAAAATTCAATACAAAATTGAAAAGACCACTATGCATTTTACATCACAGAGTTTGTGGAGTTAAGAACAAGCCTAACCTTTGGCAAGATCTGGACTTTTTTTCAGCATCTTGTCCCATTAGTCTCAATAAAATCAGCTATGGAAGGCTGAGTTACCTTGTGTCCAAACTGAAAAGGGCTTCACTTTGTGGATAATCAGAAGGGTTATTTCTGAAGACAAAAATATACTGTAACAGAGAAAACAAGAAGCTAGCTAAAGGAAAATAAAACCAATTGTTTTTACACCTCCTGAATTTGGAAACACAATCTGTAATAAAATAGCCTAATTTTCCTGAAACACAGACATGGTGGAACACAATAAAATCCTTCTTCCTAAATTCCTTTCAAACCTAAGCAATTTTGCCCATACCACAGAGAAAGAGACATATCCAGGCACACTTAAGCTAAAATTGATTGGAAAAGGGGGATGTGAGTTCCCAACATACAGGAATATCTGTGCTGGTTTGAGGCTAACAGGAAGATTTTAGTGAGAGATATTAGATCGTTGGTTGTGAAAAAAAAAATGATAGTGATGTCCATATCATTTATTGGTTGGTGTGTTCTCCCTAGTAACAAGCAATAGGATGAGAGGAAACAGCCTCAAGTTTCACCAGGGGAGGTTTAGGTTGGATATGAGGAAAAATTTCTTCCTGCAAGAGTGGTCAGGCATTGGAACAGGCTGCCCAGGGAGATGCTGGAGTCAGTTCAAAAATCATATAGACATGGCACTTCAAGACAGGGTTTAATGGGCATTGTAGTGTTAGGCTGATGGTTGGACTTGATGATCTTAAAGGTCTTTTTCAGCTGAAAGAGTTCCCTGATGCTGTGATAAAGTAAGAAAAGTGCCAGAAGTCCAGCTCCCCTATGTGTCAGGTTAGGCAAAAAAGGGCCTAGATGACAACGATTCTAATTTGAAATTCCACCTGAAACTTCCCAAGCATTGCTTTGAACTTTGCTTATGCAAATTTCTCATATGCAAAATGGAACCATTCTTTTTCAATTTGCCTGTCTCCATTTGGCCAATTTATTAGAATTTTATGTATTTCTACTTTGTGAATTTTTTTATTTATTTAATGGCTTGGGCTATTTCAGTTCTCCTCTGTTTGCTATAGATTTTTCTTTTAAATTGCCAGTTTTCCTGCAATATGACATTGCTTAAATTCATTTTAGTATGGTGCTGGGATCACTTTTTCCCCATTACTGCATATATTGTAAATAGGAAGAAAATGCTTTTTTACTGCAGTCAATGTGTAAAGTCTCTCTGTTTGCATTTTGAACGTTAGCTTATTGTCAAATACCAGAATAAGGGAAAAAAAAAAAAGGTGTCTTCTGAGGAAACCAGAAGTATATTAATATTGCACCAACCAAAAAGAAGTATGAACTTTTCAGCACTCTTGAGCTGCTACGTGTTGGCCTCATTAAAACTTTCACCAGGTTAATCCAATAAACATGCCACAACTGGACTGCAGGATGCAACACTCACAAACTCTGTCAGTGTGCCCAGGTGGGCAGGACAGCCAATGGCATCCTGGCCTGGATCAGGAACAGTGTGGCCAGCAGGACAAGAGAGGCTATTCTGCCCCTGTACTCAGCACTGGTCAGGCCACACCTTGAGTCCTGTGTCCAGTTCTGAGCTCCTTAATTCAAGAGAGATGTAATCTGCATCTTCACTAATCTGCATCCTGAATAAAAAGTCAGACACAGCTACTGAAACCAAAAGTATAGCAACCAAACTCCAAAAGTTAGTGTGAAAGGTTAACCCTCCTGGGGGGGTGGTCTGTGTTCTGAACCTGACCCCAGGTCATCCTGACTCCTCCCAGGGGATGGGTCTAAACCTGACCCCAGGTGGAGTGGTTAGCCCACTCCTATTTCCTATCTGGACCCCCTATATAAAAAGAGGAACATCCCGTTTCTTGCTCTTCTCTCTCTTGGCCTGCCTGCCAGCACCACCTTAGTTCCTGCTGTTCCTGGCTTACCATGTGGCCATTTGCTACCACATGGTGGACACTCTTTCCTCAATATACCTCCATCCATTGCTATCAATCTGGTTCTGTGTATGTGTGTGAATATATGTGTGAAGGTATAGATACAGCCTTGTTTCCCTTCCCTATACCTTTTGTAACTTCCTTACCTTAAATACATGTTTTATTTATTGGCAAAGTTGGTTTTTTTAACTTCCAAATCAAATCTTGCTTTGGGTGGTTTGTTTTGGGGTTTTTTACCCCTTTCACTCTCTCTCCAACTAATTTCTTTCTTTCCAAAAAAGGAGAGGAGAGGGGAAGGCTTATTATTATTATTATT
>WBNM01020153.1:20121-39603 GCA_013399055.1 Ramphastos sulfuratus
ATTCCCCCTTGTTCTGTCTCCAGTTACCTGTGAGAAGAGGCCAGCACCAGCCTCTCCACAATGTCCCTTCAGGCAGTTGTAGACACCACTGAGGTCTTCCCTCATTCTCCTCTTTTTCAAACTAACCATTCCCAGATCCTTCAGCCACTCTTTATAAGATTAATTCTCCAGACCCTTCCCTAGCTTTGTTGCCCTCCTCTGGACCCACTCTAGCACCTCCACATCCCTCTTGTAATGGGGTGAGATGTTCAAGCATCTGTGGACATAGCACTTCAGGATATGTTTTAATGGGCATGGTGATGTTGACAGTTGGAATCGACAATCTTAGATTTTTTTCCCAACTGAAACAATTCTGTGATTCTATGAAAAGGCACTGTGTTATTTTAGCATGTGAAGCTGATGGTTCCATGCTCCATGTTTCCCTGAACTCTCTTTGAGTATTACATTTCCCTTGTACCTGGGCAACGTGTTTGGTTTCAGAGAAGTTCTAGTGCAGTGGTGGAATGACTGACATGGATACCTGATGAAGCAGTGCAGTGCAAACACTATTCCCATAAACACTCTGAAGGACTCTGCTTGCCTTTAAAATGCATTAGCAATAACAAATATTTGTTTTACTGACAAGAAATGAACTTAACATTTTTTAATTAAAAATTGAATGTGGGTTACTGGTTTTAAGTAAATCATCATCTACTGGGTATGACAAAGAGGAATTTCAGAAGAAAAACAAAGTATCAACTTAATACAGAAAAATTAATAGTGATTCATGCAGAAATACCACAAATCCCATTTTCCATTATTACAAAAGAATGAGCCACCTGGACACCTTATTATTCTGTCTTAGGTAGCTTCCAGAATGAACTGGTTTGCTTGTGCTGGGGGATGCAGATGCCCACACTCTGGGAACTGCAGAGCTATGATCACAGAATCACAGAACCTTAGAGGTTGGAAAGGACCTCCGGAGGTCATCGAGCCCAAACCCCCTGCCAAGGCAGGATCACCTAGAGCAGCTCGCACAGGAATGCATCCAGGTGGGTTTTGAAAGTCTCCAGAGAAGGAGACTTCACAACTTCTCTAGGCAGCTTGTTTCAGTGCTCCATCACCCAGTGTCTACAGGGATGTGGTGTTGTAGGTGTCACCAGAGTGCTCCAATGGGTGGATGAAGATTTTTGCAGGTAAGACAGGCTGGGAAGGTGAGGAGGAAGGATTGTGCTGTACACCAGGGGGTGGTTTGAAACTAGAGCAGAGCAAATTAAATTGGACTTTAGGAAGAAGTTCTTTACTATGGGGTGGTGAATCATTAGAACAAGTTGCCCAGACAAGCTGTGGATGCCTCACCCCTGGAAGTGCTTATAACCAGGTTGGACGAGGCTTTGAGCAACCTGGTCATAGTGGGAGGTGTCCCTGCCCATGGCAGGGGGTGTTGGAACTAGATGATCTTTAAGGTCCTTTCATTCATTCTGTGATTCTGTGGCTGGAGTGCACAGAGCTGTTACCACAGAGAAAGGGATGAGAAGCCAGCTGAGAACTTATGCATGAGCTTAAAGAATAGATCATCATGAGTGGCACAGGCATTTGCAGCAGAAGAAGCTGTTACCATGCTCTTTTTCTTCCAGCCAAGGCTGTTTAACCTAAGGGCTTTTAAGTCTTCCTGGCTGCTGACCCTTTACATTTGACTTGGTCAACCACAAAGTCCAATATCACAAGCCACCTAGGGAATTACCAGGCATACTGCTGTGGATAATTCAAACAATTGCTTTTATTATGCTCCAGCCTTATGCAACCACAGTTCAGCCTACCCATGGTAGTAAGTAATTGCTGATCTAAGAGTAATTCACCTCTGCTTTGAAGCACCAAATTGCAAATCAGTTCAAAGCACTACAGAGGGCATGATAAAGTTCACTGAAGGGGGTAGCAACCTTTTAAACTCTTTGAACTCAATCTGGAACAGCACATAAAGCTACATCTAGAACTCATTTAATTTTCATCTGCTCTGGCCTGTAAAGACAAACTTCTACCTCATTTACTCTCTTTGGTCTTTTGCAGATTCCATAGCATGTGTTAGATCAGTTCTGCACACCTCTCTCACACTTGCCTCGTAACTAGCATACGTTGCCTGGATCATGTCTTTCTTTTGAGCTTGACCAGCTACATAAGGCAGATATTTTGCTCCTTGTTCCAGAACTTCTGAACCACAAATGTGACATTTCCTATTTAAAACTCTCGAGAACATCTAGTCCAACCCCCTGCAGTAAGCAGGCACATCCCCAACTAAGTCAGGTAGCCTGACCTTGAATGTCTCCAGGGATAGGGCTTTCACCACATCTCTGGACAACCTGTTCCAGTGTTTTTTAAGTGCTATTTTAAAACTTCAGGTTAGCATCATGATCATAAATGGTCAGTGAAGAAGTTTTCATAATTAAATCTTCACAAAGTTTTAGCACAATGCAAGGAATAGAGTGCATAAGGATGGAGAGCTTCCTTGGGGGGGCTTGTATTCTCCAAGCAGTGAAAGGACAAAGTTGTGTTCCTGTGAACTGAGGAGGGGGTGGATTGATACTCTACCAGGTGTAAAACATGCCAGGCAGGTCTCTGGGATCTACAGAATTCATCTTCTGCTGATTACACCTTTAAATTCTATCTCCTTATGAAGACAGACACAGGTGGCATTTGCTCAACCTCTACTATGAGAAATAAAAGTGCTCTTTGAACATTTAGAGATTAAGTCAAGGCCAAGTTCTGAACTATGCTGAACACTTTCTGGGCCAGACATCAGGTTACAAATTCTGAGATGAGCACAGAGCTGATTAAGTCACTGCTGCCATTCCTTTACACTCTGAGTTGATCTGCCATTACATATTACACTGCAGTACTCACTAAGATTCCTCACAGTGAAGTAGCAGAGGGGAGTGAATGAAGAGGACAGTCCTTTCACTATCTCTAACTCAGCTTCTGTTGCAAAGGCAAGCAACTTGAAGCTTTTGCTGGGACCCCAGCTGAGACTGAAAACGTGGAACAAAAAAAAAAATAAAGCTATAAAAAAATGCTATACAGGTTTTTATGCAATAGCAACTGTGTAGTGCAAGCCAAAATCAAAAGCTGAGGGGTAGGGAAGTACTTCTGTTTCTCTCTTGAAGGATATATCTTCAAGTAGTAATTAATCAGGCAGGATCTACATACTAAAATAACCAGTTCAAGATGCTTGATTTGTATAGATTGTAGGTTTTTAATATATTGATTTAATTAGGCACTATTGAATCATATTTAGAAGATAAATGAAAGCCTCTAAAGACTTATTTATTGACACCATATGGCAGTTCTTAAGAGTGTTGTTCAAATTATGTATAATTAGCCACATGAAAAAAAAGAGAAAAAAGAGGATGTGCCATAAAAATTACTCCCAAATAAATGTTGCTATTGTTGAGGGATTTAAGATCTAATATAGAATGATGTTTGGGTTAGAAGAAACCTTTAAAATCAAGTCCAACCTTCAGCCTACCACCACCATGGCCATTAAATCATGTCCTGAAGTGCCATGCCCACATGTTTCTTTAATACCTCCAGAGATGATGAGTCCATCACCTCCCTGGGCATGCTGTTCCAAGGCCTGTCCACTCTTACAGGCAACATTTTTTTCCTAATATCCAACCTAAACCTCCCCTGGCACAATTTCAGACCATTTCCTCTCGTCCTGTCACCTGGTA
The DNA here is from genome assembly GCA_013399055.1 of Ramphastos sulfuratus. Lineage (NCBI taxonomy): Eukaryota > Metazoa > Chordata > Aves > Piciformes > Ramphastidae > Ramphastos > Ramphastos sulfuratus. Next base: position 23,826 of record WBNM01020153.1, read on the forward strand.
CTAGGGAGAATAGACAGACCCTTACACCTCAATTCAACCTCCTTTTGGGGAGTTGTAGAATGCAATGAGGTCTCCCCTCGGGCTCCTCTTCTCCAGACTAAACAATCCCAGTTCCTTCAGAACGTGACTGCCAATATCTGGGGCGGTATTTGTATTACATGACGTAGCTGCAGGGACCAAATGTTTGCGATGGATTAAAAAACAATGGGAAGAACAGGCAAAGAAAAGGAGTCAGGAGGCAGACATGACAATCTGAAAGAGAATGACAAGTCACAAAAACATGCTGCTCACGTTTTCACTACAGTAAATGCATCTCACTTTAAAAGCATCTGCTCAGACACCAACCTGCAGTTGCCTCTTTTAATACATGACACCTGACTGCAATTTTCATGAAGTACACTCTGTCTAGTGTTATGTCTAATGATTCCTGCAACATGACTGAGGTGTTCCTCTGGTGTGAACATGGTTTCTGTTTTGCAAATTATTTTTTTTTAAAAAATATTTCTCACAAAATATTAATAGCTCAAAATATCTACAGAAAGATTTGAAGGGAAGGTATGTATTAGACTAAAAAATAATAAAATTCCAAGTGCTCAGAAGTAAAAAATTTAAAATTATGACTGCAGCCTGAGGGTCCTGTGCTGATGGTGATATCTCACTGAATGACATACTGTTCTTCCTGAACCATTTGGAGAAGTCCAGGGGAAATATTTTTTTCCTCAGCTAATTTTTTTCAAGAACCTGTAGCTTTTTAAGTAGCTCATTCTTCACCTGTCTACCTTTGACACAAGCAATTTCCTCCTTGCTGCCTGACTACCAGCTGGGAAAGCACTGACAGTCCAGGCCACAGACTCGCTAATCTGAGTGCATATTTTTGATGATACAGGAGCTGCTGTAGCAGAACTTGTTAAAGACTACCTGTCCCCACATTCCTGGCTGGCTGGAGGGAGCACAACACCCCCCTCATTTTTGTGAACAAATATCATGGCAGTTGTGGTATCGCGCTGTGGATGGCATTACCAGACTCATCTGTGGCCAAAACCAAAAGGTGAGGCAATGTTTTAGATCAGATCACTGATGTGATAGCAGCAGACAAATGGGATTGAAGAGTTATGGCTGCTGGAGGGGCTGGAATGCATTAAACTGGTGTTGTTACACCTGTATTAAAAATGTCTACTTTCAATACAAATTAAATCAATGAGGAAATTCAGGACAAAACCCTCCATTAGAAGCAAAGACTATAGAGTCTTGGAGATGTCAGCGCATGGGGAGAGGTGGACGTGGACAATCCATTTTGCAAGCAAAAGCTGGGATGGACAGGAGCAGATAAATTGAGCTGCTACTCTCTTTATTGAGTATGTAACTACTTCTAGGTGAATTTTCATCAAGAAAATGCCCATTACAAGAACCACTCTTTCCCATTCCCTGCACCAAACAAAGCCCTCCAAAGTAGAGTGTGTTCCAGCTCTCCAGTGAACAAAGGGAATGGAGTATCATAGCCCTTACCCCTTTCTACAGTGCCATGAGCAACTAAACCAAATTGGCTAAAAATCTTAAGGACAGTTATTGGCACATGAGCATTTTTATCTGCATGGTTTAAATGCAGCAGAATTACAACAAAGTGGAAACTGGATTTCAAAAGAGAAAGTGCCAAAGCAAGTTTTACTAAAGCTGAAGGTATCTGGGCCTTTAGCAATATGACACAGGGAAAAAAATTGCAATCTTACAAATACGAAAGCAGGGCTGAGATTGCAAAGGGAAAAAGAGAGGGAGACCTTCCAAGGCAGAACACTGTGAGAGGTGATTAAGGTGACCTGGCCTGACCTGACATTATATGAAAAGCAGAGCTGCTGGTGCCCCAGTTGTCCCATTTGCCTGGCATTCCTCACATCTCTGAAAATACTCAGAGCTCATCCTAACACCAGAGCAAAAATAGGACCAAAAATGCTTGTACAGTAAGGCAAACATGTCCACAAACTTGGGTAACATCAGATCTTTGAGAAATACAATAAAAGAGAGTTTGTTCATGGCCAGAATATATTCTCATTGCACTTTAGCAGATGAAGTTGAGATACCTGTTATTAGCAAAGATGCTTGATCTATCAATGTCTTCAGATCTGATTAGAATGTAATAAAGGTGCAAGAACCTCCTTCACAGAAAAAAAGACATATCCCCAGCCCAGTATACCAACAGAAGCTGGCTATGCACTGTACCAGACACAGCCCTAAATCTAGAGTGGATTTCACAAGCAGAGTTGAGTACAAGCACTCAGCTGTTCATTCACATTCAAGGAGGACAATAAGTGGATCAGCAGAGGGAGATAGAGCGGAACAAAGACTACACAGAGACTAAGATTCATGGCAAAGCAAGTCTGAGACTGAGAATCAGAGTAGAGAGAAAGAGGATCCTGCAATTTAATTGGCAAAGGGGAAAACAGATATCAGAATGAGTTGCTGGGGTTGGTAATCAAATCAGAATGGTCTAGATTGGGTCACAAGACTGGTGTGAGTGGAAGAGACACGTACTTCTGAAAAATGATGGCAGTGTGAAGGAAGCACTTGGACAGAGAAAAGTATGCAGGAAGAGTGATGGAAAGGCTGAGAAGAGCAAAATAGAAATATGAGAACAAAGGAGATAAATTGAATGAGATGGGTGAGTTGAGAACTCAGGGAGACTTTGACAGCAATGCCACAGGCCATGTGGAAAGCAAGCAAAAGATTAGTGAGAGAAGTATCTGGCTGAAGAGATGGGAGAAATACTGTGGCACAGTGTCATAAAAACCTAGTTCACAAATATTCTGAACTAGGTGGGAAAATTAAGCTATGCAGGAAACCTTAATTAATTCTGGCATGTCCTGAGTTATGAATAAGTGACTTGATATTTTTAAAAGCCATCTTTTCCAGATGTGCTTGTGAGTGTAAGAGCACAAAGTAAAAACACCCACCAAAGTTTAACCAGTTCATGTGTTTCAGCCCTCTCCACCCAAGAGAAGACAAAGACTAAAGCTTAAGCTGTGTAAGCACACTACATTTTTAATTTTATGCTGTTGCTTTTTATGTGCCATTTTTACTCATAATTGTTTATTCCAATAGATACTGCTGTACAAAGTAAATCAAATGACTGAGTGGTTTTCTATAGCTACAAGCAAATAAGCTTTTCCTTGCCATAGTCCATCACAGACTTAAAAAGATCTTAAATGAAAACCAAATTCTTTTCATGAACATACACAGCGCGACGGGTTGCCAGTGTAATAAATCATCTGTCTTTATATGCCCCACAGATTTGTCACAAATAACTCTTTTTTCTCCTTATTTTTCAGCTGTCAGGTCTGTAAGATGTCTTACTTAGAATCTTTTGGGTCTCCTCCAATAATTTGGGATCCCTTAGGGTATCTGGCAGAGATTGATTTATTATAATAAATATTATGCAGTTTATGCCTCTGAATAGCTCATGCTGTAGCAGTGTGCTGGCTCCAGCAAATGATTAATAACAAAATGAGTTCTACTGTACACTTATTGCCTACATACAGGCAGCTATTGGAATGATATAGCATTATGAGTTCTTATGGCTAACCAGGGGCAAAAAGCATTCTTCTTTTCTATTTCTATAGCTACCCTAACAGATAACACTGAATGCTGAAAGCAAATCGAAAAAATTGCAGAACTCTAACGGCGAACGAGGAGGCTGAGAACAGAGCACTGAGTAGGCAAACTTTTTCACTTCAAATTATTGTTTCACCCACTATTAACACATTTTCCCACTCCTTCATTCATTTTCTACCAAACTTTTCACCTGAAGCTTTTCAAAGGATTCTTTCACTCGACACAAAGTTCTTCATATTCTAAAACCAAGTGAAGCATTTTTTAAGCATGGATCTCTTGCAGGAGACAAACTGCTCATGTGCAAACTCCTCCATTCCCTCCTGCCACACAATTACATGTGCTTCACTCTGGGAGAAACTCCTGTAACCCACTAAGCACACGGTCTAAATGTGGCTAAGGTCTGCACACTTCAACAAGCAGTTTTCTCGTTGAGTTATACTTATTATTATGGAATTTCCTGCTTCTCAAACTACATCCTTGCTGTAGCTGTTGTAGGGGGGAAAAAAATCATAAATATGTAAAATAACATAGCTAATCAACTTTGGCATTCTGAACCCACAGCACAAAACTCTACTTAATTTGTTTTGCAAAGACATCAGTAACTAAATCAGAACATATGAAACGCATTCAAATTCATATGAATTTGAGAAGATACTGGATTCAAGGAAGCCTGTTAGTGCATTTTCCCTCTTCGTGCCATAGAATAACCATACACTTAGCTTCCCAGAAATACTATGAATCCCAGATAAATTTCCCAAAAGGAAGAAGTGTCATCATGACTTCAATGTATTGCATCAGGAAGTTTTAATAATTTCTAAAACAGAGGAAAAGTGTGTTTTTCAAGTCACCACTATAACAGAGCACAGAATAAATATATCTTCCATCTGCTAATTCTAAAACAGTGAAATGGAGGTTTCTGTTAATTTTCTTGTCATGGTACAGCATTGATATCACAATGTAGGGAACTGCCAAAAGAGCACTGGAGTTGGTAACTATTCTGAGCCATCCTATTGCAGGAGAACCTAAAATTGCTGCAATAGTGCCTGTGACACAACCTGCTCAAGTAAACAAACACCTTCAAATTACAGTGGGATGTGGCAAGTGTGCAGATGAAGTGCAGGGGAATGGAAAGAGGAGACTGTGTTTCCCTTCTTGATGCTGAAAACTCCCAATCACACTTCCAGCCAACTTCCCAAGCAACTTAGAGGCACTGGATGCTCCCAATGAGTTTCACTTGGATTAGCCTTCACTTCCACAGTCAGTGCTGAGTAGGTGGCAGGCTAAACAGCTTCCCGAGACTGGCACTAAGTAACTTCAGAACTTTTTAGATTATTTCTCTTTCATTTGAAGACCACCATCTAAAGTATTCCATAAACAGCAGAGGAGCAGGAGTATGTGCTACTTCATTTCAATAAACAAGGCAGAGGATGCAAGACAAAGTAACAGCTTGTCACAGCCAGTGCTCTTGGTTTCATTCTCCTGTCAGTTGAAGCACGAATGTTTAAGTTTCTCCAAGCTAAATAAGCAGCTTAGCTATGGTGTTCTCCAAGTGACACTGTGTGACTAGATGTCCTGATCAACTTTGAAAAACCTCACACACCCCAATTTCAGTTGTGACAGCAATTTTACTCTGGATCTGTTATATTGAAATGTATTCAGAACATGATCCTTGTATCAGATTTTTGTTTACACAGCATTGTACCCTGGCTGAGAATAACTTGGTATGTTAGGAGAGAATAAGCTGATATTTTATATACTTATATTTTTCATAGTTTTCATGATTTGCAAGTTTCCTCCATGAGGCTGCAGGCAAAACACCAAATGAAAGACAGATTCATACCTGTCAGTATCCCAGTGGCTTTTATTTTCTTTCAAAAGGGGAAATTCTTTAAGTGCCCATTTGATTTATTTGTTCCTCAGAGTTATGTGCAGTTACAACAAATTGCTGATCATTTTCATCGTTCTTATTATTGCATACAGAGTATCTGAACATACTCCCATTGAGGCAAAAAGGAGTCTGCCATTTATTTCAATCAAATCATGTTCAGACATAGACCTAGCAGGAAGATTGAATATTGAAAAAAAATTATTAATACTTCAGACTCATCAGCACTTTATAGCCGAGTTACTACTAAATGTGTGTCTGAAGGAACCTGTCTCAGAACTCTTCCTCTGGTATTTTTAAGAAGTTCATGGTTTCTGGATTGTGTAATGTAAAGATACTACTGACCACTCCAGTCCAGCAGAATATGAAGTAAAGTGAGTACTTCAGTCAAGGGATTTAGGTAAAGCACCACTGTGCTGTAAAGCTGAGAAGACTGGTACCTTGCATGATCCATCTCGCTGTTTGGTTATATTTATTGTATTGACACAGTGAAATGCTATCACTGTGTAGCAACTTCCAGTTTGCAGTTACTGAAGAAAGCAGGTTTTATAAGGAAATGTTAGCTCAGAGCCTATATCTGTTATTAATAGCCATCATATTTTGGAGACCTAAACAAATACAGAAGAGAACAAAGTCTGAAAGAGCTGCAACTTACATATAAATTGTGTTAGATTACTGCCCTCTGTTCTAGTGTTTATCTTCCTTAAAAATCTACTCTTCAGCTCTGCAAGATTCATTGTTATCACCTATTCAGAACAGTTTGAATCAGGGTGCTTTTACTACAAAGGGGTGATTTCTTCATTCTGCACACAAACTAGAATTGTGATCAGCAAAGCACTGCATTCTGTACCATCTCATACTCTAGCAGGATTTCTGCAGAATCTTTATCTTTAAATTGCTACCAAAACTTCTAGAGTCAAATAGGCATCTTACTAACCAAACTGAGTCCCTTACATGCATAAAAAGTGAATTTTGTTCCTACCTAAGAACCAAAATGGGAAAAAAAAACCCAAAAAAACAGAGCTGCACAGAGGTGGGTGAGTACCAGGGTAAAACACACCCTTTACCCAACACAAAACTGTCCTCCATGGAAGACACAGCATGCAGCAGCCCTTGTTGGCTGAGTCAGGACAAATAAATGGCTAACTACCTGGATCCATTCTGATCCCACATAGTATTGCTGCTCGTGAGTGGACAGAGAAGCAACAGAGCTGATGCTCAGAAGCAGCAGTAATAAGACTACATTGGGTTGACCAGTAGCTCATATTTTGGGTGGTACACACTTGCCTCAAACTATTGTGAAAGATTCATGCAAGTAATAAGACCTGAAGCATAAGATCATAAAGTAATATTTGACAGTCAGCATTTAATTTGCCTTTTTCCCAAGCCTTCTGGAAGAAGAATTACCCTAGAAAATTGTAGTCATTAGCAGGACAGTCTTACAGTTAATAGACATTTGGACGTCTTTGCTCTGTAATTGCCATTCTAGCCAGTAAGGGTGGGCCATACTTCATCAATTTTACATTGTTTCCAACAGTAAATCAACTGCTAATGAGTAAAAAGGAGAGAGAAGATAAAAATAGGAGGAAAATCAAGGTTTTAGTGTTTAAAAAGTTGAAGGAAGAAGAGCTGAAGAGAACAATTCCATTTTTTGCCTTAACTTCACAGGTCAGGTGAGGAGCTGCTTTTCCAGGAACTAAGTGTGGCTCTCATCTGTGTCAGTGAAAATCCAGTCTTGTCAGCAACTATCCAAATCTGGGTGCTGTCCAATGTGCTCAAGAAATTGGCACCAAGGGTACATTTTAAAGAAGCTCTAGTTCATGAATGTTCTTCCTTACCAACATTTTTGCAACATACCAAATACTAACTCCAGGCTACAAAAAAAAGCATTTGAAACACACAAACTCTTCCAGTTTGTTATGTACTTTGACTATATTTTGTGTGATTTCATTCTTACTGAGAATTGGTATACAGTAGGTACAAATTACTGAAAAAGAAAATCTAACAGAGCCCTGTTCCACTCAGTGAGTGAGTTCCAACTGACCAGCATCGTTTATTGTGAAGCTCTGCCAGGCCAACAGGAGCAATCAGTTCCTACTGGTTCAAACAAAACCTTCTGAAAGATTTCCACTATTCTTTCCTCCCAGCTAATCATAAACTCCACAACAAGCAATGTTCATTCTTGTGCAGCATATCTAATATCCATAACTTGTTTAGTAAAGAGTGCATCTGATCATGCTTACCATATTTTTATCTGACACTGTAGGAATAACCACTCCAGTTCCTTAAGCAAGTCCAAACCCTATTGAGAATTCATCTTTATAGCAACAATCAGTTACAGATATTGCTGTCCCATCCATCTTGTGCTAAAAGCCTTTTCATTTTGTGCAGGGTCTTATCCTTAGAATATTTCTAGCAATCACTGCTCACATCATGTCACAGACCAGAAAGATTTTTGTTTTCTTATGTTTCTCAAAGTCAGGTTCATATATACAATCAGGATGTCAAGTGTACACCACTAAGCCTCTGGCAAATGCTCTAGAGAGTGCATCAGGAAATATCTTAACCCAAGGTTATATTCACTCTGTAAATTATACCTCTCCTGCTGAAAAAAAAAAAAAAAAGCAGCCTCTGTAGCACAAAGACGACACTTATTGTGTTCCTTTCAGCAATTTTAAAACTGTATAGCAATTGCCATTTGAAATGATCACACTTAAATAAACTTAATTATTTTATGCTTGCAAATTAAGACTGTTGCTCTATGTAAACAGACATCAACATTTTCCAATGGGTCTAATGCTAAGGCAAAGAAAAAACAGTGCCTGAATCCTTTTTAATACCTCATGGAAAACAAACAAACAAAAAAAAAAAACCTAAACCCCAATAAACAACCAACCAGCCAAGTTAGCACCAATCTCTTCCTCAAAATATTTTCCATTGTAGATAAAGAAAATACATTTTAATCTATACATAAGATAGATCCATTAGATTGTTTCTCCCTGCAGTGAGCAGCAAAGATACCAGTACTGCTTTTTGCCCCTGTTCTAGGATTTCCAGAATAGAAAGCCTGTCAGAGTACCCCTGCAGCACCTGGCTTACAGCAGAAAGACCTATCCTGAAAGGAAAAGCAATGTACTAACAACTTTCTTAAAAGTACATCTGCATTCTGTGGCAGAACTTCTGAACATCTTAAACATCTTCTTCCTCCACAACCGTTCCTGAAGACTACTCTTTTGACAAGGTCAACAGCCTAACAATTTCTTAAGTCAATATCTGTCACCAGGTATAATGACAAGTTTTGTATTTTTTATTTCTGTTTTTTACTTGAATCTGTTTAAGTCCCCCAGGGGGACAGAAGGAGTGGTACAGACTGAGAGAGTTCAAGTCGTTAAGCCTGGGGAAGATAAGGCTCTGGGGAGATCTTACAGCAGCCTTCCAGTACCTGAGGGGGGCTACAGGAAAGCTGGGAAGGGACTTTTTACAAGGGCTTGTAGTGATAGGATGAGCTTTAAAAGCTGGAAGAGGGTAGATTCAGATTGCGTATTAGGAAGAAATTATTTACAGTGAGAGTGGTAAGACTCTGGAACAGGTTGCCCAGGAAGTGGCCAAGCCACGTGGGATGGGGCCTTGAGCAATCTGTTCTACTGGGGTTGGAACTAGATGATCTTTAAGGTCCTTTCCAACCCAAAGCATTCTATGATTCAAAGTTTGCTATTCAAAACCCCAGGCAAAAAATATTTGAGATAAAATTTTAAGAAGTGTGTAGATATCTACATGAAGTTTTGAAAATTCCATCACTGACCTCTGGTTTGGATCCTTAAGACCTCCTTAAATCTTCAATCCCTCTAAGTGCCATCTCATAGTATTTGCACTTTCCTTTCTCCACAAAACAGGTTGCTGTGAGCACAAACTGACTGTAAGCTGGTCACTGCTCAGATGCTAGAGGCCTGCTAAGATCCTCAGAACACAGCCAAATAAGATCAGCATGTAGAACAAGTTTCACACTTCACCCTGCCAGCTCTAATAGTTCATTGCATAAGGTATCCAAAACTTGACTCAGCCATCCCTGAAAGACTTAGTGTTTCTTTCTCACTTCAGTGTCAAAAATAAACAAATTAAAAACCTGCCAAAGACTTCCTACACTTTCTAAAGACAAAATTTTAAGCTTAAGACTCCAAACCCAGCCAATTCATTTGTACTTAAAGAATGGACACCTGAGATTGCTTTTGCTGGACCTCTGCCACTAAGCCTTTCTCCTCCAGCAGAAATAGTAAACAAGACAGAGAGAAGATCTCAACATAAAGGCTTGAGTCCGGGTGTTCCACACACAGCACATGCATTTCATTGCTGGCCATGTTTTATTTACAGCTGTGATTTGGGTTTTTTTGCTCTTTCCCTTTTGAGTTCAAGGCACTTACATTTTCTTCTATGCTCTATTCTTAGCCAAGAAGATTTTTCTAACAGAGAAGTGAGGGCAGTGGAATGGAATCACTCAATTTTGACAGGACATTCAGGTTTGCTTAAGGTTCTGTAGGTGTCTCTCCTTTTTTTTTTTTTTTCTGCTACTGAATGAGAACAGTTTGTTGTCCTCTTGAATGTGGGAAACCTGAAGGCAAAAAGGTGAGGTGATCATGTGATACTGAAGTTATGCACTGTCACGAGTGGATTTTCTGTAATTATTTGAACATTGGGAGAATTCATTTATCTCATTCTGGAATCTTGGGTTTTCCTCCCAATTTTTCCTCAGACTACTCCAGTTCCTCAGTTCCTGCCATCATCTGTCACTGTACTTATAATGCCTTACTAGGGAAAACATATTTTTCTGCTTGAGGTTAGGGGGAAGCCCCTGTATAGAGGGAAAAAAAAAAATCACTGTCTGGTCCTTTTATTCCTACAAAGCAGAATTTACAACTAAACCTGTACAAAATATGGATTTCTCATTTTGTTGTCTCAATGGACCACAGACAAAAAAAAAGCCCAAACCAAACCCCAGAAATATTGTCAAGTTCAAATGAAGACTTACTTCGGTGTGCAGAGCTGTTACTCCACCCTAAATTAGGTCAGATTCAATCATGAGAGTAATTCCAAAGTGTCAAAAATTGAATAAGTATATCATTTTCTTTATGCTGTGTAAAATTGATCTCTGACTTTGATCTTGAAAAAAGTTCAGATTGTTATTTTTGATAGCTAGAAGTTGTATTTTTCATAACATGAGCTGCATATCATAGAATGGTAAGGTTGGAAGGGACCTCAAGGATCATCTAGTTCCAACCCNCTTTTCTACAAGGTCTTTTTATTGAAAGCTTTTAAAACACACTAAAGAAACTAATTTGAGTTGTGAATTTGACATGACACCAGATTCCCAACTTAACGACTGCTTACAGACAGTTTTTAGCAGTAGCCACTTGAAAAAGCGAAGGTGTAACTGCAGTCCAGGAAAAATCACAAAAGGACAAAGCCAAGGCTGAACAAATGACTGCATTTGCAGAAGCTTTTGACTTTTGACTACATAATATCGATGCCCACCTGCTGCCATTTAAATATGAATGGAGCACAAGTACTGCACTTAAAAAGATACTTCTTTACAGACACAAAAACAGCTATACTAAAGAGTGGTGATTTCTGCCATCAAAATTATTCTGTGTAGTCTCAAAATTATTCCACATAGTCTCTTGTGAGACAAACATATGCTCATTTCAGTATATAATTTTCTACTTTTAAGAGAGTTTGATCTAATAAATAGCAATTTTTATATTTAAGTCATTTTCAAGTATCTTTTTTCAATGTTTTTCTGGTTTTGTTGTTTGGTTGGTTGGTTTTTGGCTTTCTCTGGGTTTTGTTTGGTTGGTTGCTTTTTTTGTTTGTGGAGTTTTTTGTTTGCTTTTGGTTTGGTTTGTTTTTTGTGGTTTTTTGTTTTGTTTTTTTCAGTTGTTTATTTTAATCTACGTGACACAAGTATCTCTTCTGGAAACCAGCTACTGAAACAAACAAACATTTTTTTACACTGATCTTTAGACTTTCATTTTTGTTCAGAGCCTAACCTGTTGTTACAGTACAGAACACCACTAAAGCTCACTGAGATTCATATGGGCCTGTGGAGAGACCATTTGGCTGCAGGTAGTGTGGTTAATGCTGAACTTGGGTCTCAGGAGAGCAAAATCAGCTGCCTGTAGAAGGTGTTTAGAGAAGTTGGCTGATGTGTAAACTCTTCTATTGCACAGTTTTGCTTTGCTTTTTTAAGTTAACATGCTGAGTACAATGATTCAGAGCAGTGCAATCAGGGGACTGGAACTGTAGTGTGAAATATATTATGATTTACAAGGCACTTTAAGGGACAAAAGAATGATTTGTGCTTTCAAAGGCTGCATACTGCATCCACAGAACTGCATCTACACAGCATTCACTTCTCTGAGAAATTCTCCATTGTACCAGTGACAATTATTTGCATCACAGCAGCACCTTCAGGCTGCAGTCAAGACAAAGGACTCACTGGGTTCAATAATTTTCAAGGACATAATAAAGGGAGTAAATAGACTGGACATACAGAAGGGGGAAAAAGGCAGAAGATCAATTGAATTCAGTTCCTCAAGGACAAGTCAATGGAATAGCCTAAGCTAGAACCCTCTTCTCCTGACTGCCATCCACTGATTCAGAATTAGATCATGTAGCCTCTATTTGATATCATTTAGGTCACCTGTTTGAATCTCCACTTGGTTTAAGCCATTTTTTAAGAATTATTTTTTGACAGACACATTTGTATAGAGAACTCAATTGAAAGCATCACCCAATAGCGTGTAGGTACATCATTTCTAACAGATAATAATACTGGGATTTAGAGATGTATTTTCTGGTTTGAAAAGAATCCTCCACTCTTCTAACGGGGAATTGAACTTAGGTTACCATCAAACTCATTAAAAACGATGTATAAATTTTACATGTTTACTTCATGTGACTGGAATGTCTCAGGTACTTGAAATGACACATACTTCTCACTGGGGAAACCAAACCAAAACAAAAAAACCTCTACAGAAATGGAATTGGTGAGGCTAGAAGTGACCTTTGAAATCAAGTCCGACCGCTCACCTAGAGTTCACAATCCCACCACAAATCCCACTATGAATCCCAACAGAAGACAACAGTTTGAGCTGCTGGTTTAAACCTGTATGTACAGACAGCATGTTTTCAGGATTGACAACCCTCAAAGGCATATCTTCTGTTTTTGTACAGGAAATTAGCTTATCTGGCACAGTCTCAAGTTACATATCACTTCAAAACCTCCTGGAATATGATACAGAATTTCACTTTTATTTTTGTATTTCTCCCTGACCAATTTCTTAGATTGCCCTGGAAGCTGAATCAATTTATTGTCATTTCTATGAAACTATCCATGAGCATTTGCCCTATAGAAAATGTCCATTTCGTAGTTGTCTCAAGAAAAGCATAAAAAGAAATCTCATGTTTAGAGAGCACACCTGTGTGAAAGGTTGTAAGATTGCACCTGTGTGAAAGGTTGTAAGATTGCACCTGTGTCTCCTTCCAGTGTTCTCTGAGCAAGTCACATCAGCATTTAAGCTGCTGAAGAGGAAAAGTTGCACGAAAGAAACACATCTTATAGACAAAGATCACCATCCTCTGAATATGTGCTAGTTCCAAGTGAAACAAAAAAACAACTAGGGAGTATACTTGGAGATTTGAAGTAAAACTTCTGTGACTAAAAGAGATATAATTTCTGGGTTTAACGTTATGTTATGTACTGGTATCAAATACTTCCATTATGGAACACAGCAAGCTTTGGATGTCAACAAGAAAAATGTCCTATCTCATGAGGAGCTGTTGCACTCAGCTTATTTGACTGATTGTCCCTTCTTGCTTATGTGGCAGAATAGCTTTAAAACCAGAGTAACTGCCACCTATGACTTTCAAATCAGGGAGATTTTCATTTGGGGCACAATCAATTAGTTCATATTCACCACATAACTTTGCGTCTCGCATCTGGAAATGGAAGGCATCATTGACAAAAAGTAATTTAAAATGGAATATAATCATTAGACTTTAAAGGGACTGGGGGGGGCAGGGGGGTAGGTGTCTTCTAAAGACTGGCATGGTTTATATTTTATTGTAAATGGAAATCACAGGGGGGAAATTGCAACATAAAGTATCCCATCTTTCAAAATGGAATCTCAGCAACTGGTGTAGGCAAACTTCACTTACTTTCCAGGATTATGAAGCAATTTTGTGCACAGTTGTGTCAACTTTTTTGTCATAATATTTGACTTGTGATGCTGTGCACCCCCTTCACCTCCACCTTTTTTTTTTTTTTTAAGTAGGCTTCAGCAATAAAGATTTGCCTGATTCAACATGAAAAGACAAAAGGCACTATAAATAATTCAGTATGCTCTTTCCAAATGCAAACTGTATTTTTCTACTTTCATTTTTTACTGCCACATTGAAATGCCTTGTTTTAAAAATAGTAGTATCCAGGCTAAAATAAAATATAAACAATACAGTTTCTGCTGTGTGCCCATGAAATCTTCATAGAATATGGCCACATCTGGATAAAATGTAGAAAGATATCCAATGGAAAGCTGAACTTCTGATTAAGAGAGCATTTGGATATGCATTATTTAAAGGATCTTGTCATTCTGCTGCATGCTGTATACAGAGGGTAAAAGAATCCCACACCCTTGCAGTGGCTACCACACAAGTGAGCACTTTACAGGTGCTCAGATGTGTACACAGAACCACCATGTGCACCTGCTACCTCAAATAAATCCACCTACACATGGGATATGTTACCAGAGTCTTACTCAAACAGACACACTCATGAGCTCAGGAGAACAAGAACACACAGAAGCAATACTTCTGATGTACAAGGAAATGTCATCTCAGTACTGGCAAGCCTCTGCATGCACAGGTAAGTTACATGGCATAACAGGTTCCAAGAATAACCCTGCACTGGTATGGTCCCTTTCTAAAGGCTAAATGTACAAAGTGACTAAAACAGACTCCATTAGGAGATGGAAGAAATGGAATCAGACTCCACCTAGACTACTGAATCCAGTTCTGGTGCACCCAGCAAAAGAAGTCTATCTGCAGGAAGGGTCCAGAGGAGGCCAGGAAGATGCTCAGAGGGCTGGAGCACCTGCCCTGTGAGGTCAGGCTACGAGAGTTGGGGCTGTTGGGCCTGGAAAAGGGAAGGCTCTGGGGAGACCTTACGGCAGTCTTCCAGTACCTGAAGGGAACCTAAGAAAGCTGGGAAGGGACTTTCTACAACTACTCGTATTAATAGGATGAAGGGGGATGGATTTAAGCTGGACATTAAGAAGAAGTTATTTACAGTGAGGGTGATGAGGCACTACAACAGGTTGTCCTAGTGATGTTGAAGGCCAGGCTGGATGAGGCTTTGAGCAAGCTGGGCTAGCAGAAGCTGTCCCTGCCTGTGACAGGGAGATTGCAACTAAATGATCTTTGAGGCCCCTTCCAGCACAATGAATTTATGAATTAGTAGACATTGAGACACATTACTTTCTTAAATGTCTTAAATGCACAGAAGGTATTTGTCCCATGACTGTCACTGCCAACACACAGATGCTCTGCAGTCAAAGAACAGCACTGAAATCCCAGCCTCTAAAACACTGACATTATTTCCAATAGTCTTTAAAATCTACTACAACTTTAATCTGTGGAGAAAATTCTATTATATAAACAAAGACATTAAATTTACTCTATCATCCCATGTCAGACACAGTTTCCAGGACAAAAGTATCAGCTTGATTTGAGCCCAAATACAGCACAAAGTGAAGCTAAAGTGAAGGTGGCACCCCCAGATTTCTTGGGGCTGTGAAATCTCTGTCAAGGGTCTTCAAGGCTGGACAAGACCTTTCAGGGATTTGTTGCTGTTGTTCCCTTGAGCTGGTTTTGAGTCTTCTAGAGGTGCTTACAGGGTGTTTTTACAGGCATTTTGGGACCTCTCAAGGGCGTGTATTGGCATGTTTTGGTGGGTTTTAGTGGGGTTTTGGGGGTATTTTTAGGGATTTTATGGGGCAGGTTAGTAGGGTTTCTGGGAGGTTTTTGTGGCTATGAGAGTGGATTTGGGAGTTTTTAGGGAGTCTTCAATGGTGCTTAGGAGGGGTTTAGGGGTGTTTTAGAGGAGGTTGTGAGATTTTAGAGGAGTTTAGGAGGATTGTGGGTGTTTTGGGGAGATGTGTGGGGTTTAGGGACATGGCTTTAGTGTGACTGTTCCGGAGCTGCATGCTTTAGGGCATTCTGGGGTGTTTGGGTGGGGGGGGG
>WBNM01020153.1:39616-137124 GCA_013399055.1 Ramphastos sulfuratus
GGGGTTGGGAGTGTTTAGGTAACATGCTAAGTTCTTCTTGAAATACAGCATCACCTACAGAGCTTTGTTATTTTCTACAGGAAACTAAAGCACACGAGTTTGGATGATAACATTTAGCACACTTAATGAACTCCTTTCCCACCTGCCTTGATACATCTCTGTCTCTTCCAGCTACACTCTAGAACAAACAAGCTCAATCCCTTACCAGTCATGATGTTGATGCAGTGGATGTAGCTGCAGCAAAGCGCAGATGTCACCATTCTCAGTAAAGGTCACTCTTCCAGTCCAGGATGCTTCAAACATTAAAGCTAAAAGAGAGAAAAAACCTTGGAGCTGCTGCTCCAGCAACCTTCACACCTCCTGCTGTTTCCCCCACGCCTTTTCCAGGGGACTGTGGGAGGGTGGTGGGCAGGGCCTGGGGTACATGAGCCTGATCTGCTCCAAGGTCTGAGCTCTGCAGCTGCTCTTGCTACTGCCTGAGTTGTTTGGGCAGAGGCATGTGGAGAATCAGCAGCATGTGTTGGGAGGAAGAGCTTCAGGAGTCCAGATTCAGCTGCACACATAGTAGCAAGGCTTTTTGTATGCGTCTGGGAGGTGGGTAACTCCCAAACCATCACAGTATGCAGCTTTTTGTTTCTGGTTGGAAAATTTTATTGAGTTCTTAGAACCAGCAAGATGATATAATGATATATTCTGAGTGCATTGTGTTTCCCTTGAATCCATACAGGTATCCTGTCTCCCGTAATTGGTTTTTCACTTGAAGGAATCTACCAACTTTGAGCTTGGAAGAAGTGGTACTTGAATAATACCCAGCTCTCTTGGGCTCCCCTACCTCCTACAGTCACAGCCCATGGAATTTGTTCCAAGTAGGTCTTTGAAGAGGACATTGTGAGTTAGAAAATAAAGCAGAGGTAGCTCCCCCAATTTGGGGGCTGTTATGAAGTAGTTGGCAGTGATTTTCAAGGATGGGCGACAGCATTCTGTGTTGGCACTACCCTGCTGGAGCAGAAGCTGGACATTGTCAGTTTTAAACCTGAGCTCCTGCTGAACCCAAATACAGCACATTGTGAAGGATAGTGGGTGAAAAGTAAAGGTGAGCTGTGAAATAGCTGCCAACAGACTGTCAAGATGGACAACAGCATTCAGTGGTGACACTTTCCCTGTGGAGCAGGGGGTCGACACTTTTAGTTTTGAACCTGGGCTTTTCCTAAGCCCAAATAGAGCACATGGTGAAATACAGTGGGTTATAAGCCAAAGTAAAGGTGGTACTCCTCTACCATGATATGGCTATGGTACAGTTTCAAAGTTGAGCAGCAGCATTCGGTGCTGCCACATTCTCTGTTGGAGCCAGAGCTGGAACACAAAATATTTAGAAGAGAATAGTCAGAGAGCAATAACAGTGTCTGGATATTGATGTAGATGTGCCAAGGGGTGTTACAGGGGTTTGCCCTGAAGACAATGTTTGCAGTGGTGCCAAAAAGATGAAATGAATAATATGTATATTACATTTTGTGATGAACTGGAGATGGAGCAGACTGCAAGCACACTGCAGACTGGGACCAGACCTGAATAAACTACGTGACAAGAAGTACAAGATACAGTTTTGTTAGGAAGAGTCAGTTTCATCCTTAAGACAGGAAGATATATGCTTACCCATGGATAAAAAAACAATTAGAGTAGATTTTAAAGAGGTGAATCAAATGTTGAGGTAGGTACCATCTTGGGACATGCACATGAGAGTGTATAGACATGCTGTCCACAACTACCTGAAGGGTGGTTATGGCCAGCAGGAGGTTGCTTTCTTCTCTCAGGCAACCAGCACCAGAACAAGAGGACACAGTCTCAAGCTGCGCCAGGGGAAGTTTAGGCTGGAGGTGAGGAGAAAGTTCTTCACTGAGTCATTCCCCACTGGAATGGGCTGCCCAGGGAGGTGGTGGAGTCACCGTCCCTGGAGGTGTTCAAGGCACGTTTGGACGTGGCACTTGGTGCCATGGTCTAGTCTTGAGGTCTGTGATAACAGGTTGGACTTGATCTTTGAGGTCTCTTCCAACCTTGCTTATACTGTGATACTGTGAATGCTGCCTGTCAGCATAAGAATGTGTGTTCACATCATGCAGAAACTGAGATAGATGGTCATGAGTGGAGTTTTCTGGGCAGTTCTGAGCATGTTTGTTAATAAAGATGGAAACCAGCCAGGTACAAGAGCGGCCTGGGAAATGTATCTGAACAAGTGAGGGGTGTAAGGACCAGAGAAAGGAATGCTTAGAATCAGCACAATGACTATTCGAGTATGCAGCAAGCTGTTGCAAAGAGGAAAAGCATGTCCTGTTTCTCCTTCTGCACAATGAATAGGATAAGAACAAATGGATTTAAACTGCAGCAAGTAAGATTTATATCAGCTATTAGGAAAACAAATAATGATGGTTAAACAGTGTAGTACACTGCCAGGCAAGACTGAGGGTCCTTCATCAATGGGAGTTTTTAAGAACAGGTTATCTCACTAAAAAAGGTTTACACATTGGGAGGTAACAATTTATTTTCCTGACGCTATCATACATCCTATGTATTTTACCCTACCTATGTGCACACACATCATGCATATTCATGTTTGAAAAACAAATTAACTTGATCCTATTAATTTGATCACAATTCTCCTCTGCTCTTTTGACTCTTCCTCTACTGCTACTTGCTTTCCCTAGCTCTTGGAACCTGTGGTATTTTTTCCTTCATCTTCTTTCTTCCCCACTTACCTGTTCCTTCCTTTACAGACCAGCATTTTTTTCCTCTGAAAATGTCAGCTGCCAGGACAATGCATAAAATTAGAGACCAATAATTTGTGATCTGGAAGACAGAAGAGTAGGGAACATAGGATGCATTTGTCCTATTTATTCTGTCCTTCAAGTCACACTTTTTAATGTTCAGTGAGGATTTTAAGAAATCATTTCCAGCTGTGAATTCCTCTCCTTTCCTGTCCTTTAACACTCAGAACAACTTGACTGCCTGTCACTTCATGACAGGACTGATCAGAGGCTGCTTCTCCTCTCCTGCCCCTTGCAGCTCTCCTGCCAAACTAAATCCTTTTGGTTTCTCCACTTCTCTACTCCTGTGCTGTAACTTTGATCATCTGAGGCTCCTGCTCCAGTCAGGACAAACTTAGGGACATTTTCAGAGGACAAGTAAGCCTAGCTGTGGCTCAGATCTGCCCTCAGGAAATCTCTCTCTGCTGTCTACAGAGTGAACCTAGGGCTTAGAATGTGAACTTGCCTCTGGGAAGTACCATACCCTGAAGGAAAACATACTGAATTGCCCTCAGAAATCCTCTCTTTTTTCAAGACAGAAAGTTTTCCCCTGAGGTAGGGACATCCTCATGCTGGCATTTGGCACATAGTTGCTACAGGGAGAAAGGGGACATACAGATCTTTGGAGAACTTCTACCCTTACATACAGTGCTCTTACAAATAACTTACAGAGTGAATAGAGTCCAGCCCCCTAATGAAAGTCTTCTAATCAGGAATTTGTCCTCACAGGTGACAAGGTCCTGATGTGGGAACTGGAGAGCTGTTGATGGACAATGTTGCCTGGAGGACAGCAGCAATTAGGTGGGGCTACTAGGCTGTGGAGCCCTGAAAACAGCCCACAGCAATGCAAAATGTTAAGTACCTTCTCAGCAGAGAGCAGGCTCTTAATGAAATGGGATAGCCTAATAAACAAATAAATAAAAGACAAGCAGCTATAGATTACATGGGTTTCTGGTGAGTGATTAATTGTGAGAGCACAGCTCATCTGGATAAGGACACTGCTAAAATCCTTTTGTTTATTTCTTTGTGATTTATAGTGACCCCATTATAAAACAGGAGCCTCAACAATGCCTACTAACAGGATTTTCGTGGGTTTGGTTTGGTTTTTAATTTTTTGGGGGGCAGAAGGGTATCAAACAAAAAATTGCAACTGTCAATTATCTTTTTTTTTTTTCCCTCTGCAAGAAGAATGTTCTTTAATCATTCATATTCTGTCTTGTTGATGACTGAGTTGAATAGTTTACCTGTTTGGGTGAAAAAAATATGCATACATTTAGAACCCCCTCATTGCAATGCTGTATTTCTGAATGACACTTTTCATACCCAAGCAATAAATAATTCTTGGTGCTATTAAAAGAGGAACTGAAAGCACATTCAGCAGGATATTTCCATTTCTTAGGAAGCAGCACATGTTCGAGTTACACTTTTATGAAGGCTTTCTGAAAACTCATCTGTGGGTGCACCAATGTTTGTGGTGGGTGCACCAATGTTTGTGGTGGCTGCAGAAGCTGGCATGGTAGTGGAGTTTTATGGTTGCATCACCTCTGCTCCTCCTCAGAGTACCTATGGATGTCTACTGATAACATATGACAGCAATCAGAATTACCTCCTTATGCTAAAGCTTGTTGCAGTGCCTACATAAACAAGTGCATGTAAAAACTAGTTACAGTTGAGGTGGGAATTATTCAGTTTAATGGGAGCTTTGAAGTTTTATTTTTAAAATTCTCTTTAAAATCACCTATAAAAATAAAATACAAAATTTTTTGAGCCATCAAATTTTCATGTCGTCGATGAAAATTAGGTTGACACAAAAAGAATTACAAATTAAACCATCAATAATTTTGACAGCTAGAAAAATGTAATCAGATCTTCTTTCAAAAGAAATCTAAACCACTCTAGTCTTCCTGCCTGGTTTCAGCTATTGTTCCTAGTCTGGTCATCAGTTTCCTTTTGAAGATGTTTGCCTCAATTTGTCATTTTTTGATGACAAATAACATAAATAAATGAATCAAAGAGCGGAGCCTAAGTTCTTACCTCTGGCAATGATTACATTTTAGGTTCAGAAAAGAAAGCTCTCTTGCCACAGAGTGTGACAGATGACATAGTCTTTTCAGATATACCCGGTCTGTTGGCAGAGGTGGCTCTGCCCTGCTTTCCTACATCTTGCTAGAGAGAAGTGGCTCCATGAACTGGCAGGCTAGCAGCAGAGGTAATTTCTTTTTTAGTGTATTTTCCTATTTATTTACAGCAGCAATGTTCCACTTCCACAGGTTCCAAAAATGGCCTGTGTTTCAGCACTGGAACAGGTTGCCCAGGGAAGTTGTGGATGTCCCTTCCCTGGAAGTGTGCAAAGCCAGGTTAGACAGGGCCACATCCACTGGTGAGGTCCTGTTGCCTCCAAACTGCTGCGAGCCCTTGGATGGTTTTTCTGTGGACTATGTATAACATGACATTTTGATAAACATTGCTTTGGAAACTGGATCTGTTGAAGAGATAGGCAGATGAGTACATACCAATACATATTTACTAGAGTGCAAAACCTAAAGAAAAATGCACTGCTGATTTCTTCTGGATGGAGCTGTTCTTGTGCTACAGGAAAACATATCTGCAGATTCAACAGCTAAAAATTCAATGTTTGCATATTGTTCTCAGCACTCCTGCTCATGGGTAGTGTTTTTCTTGGTTTATGACCTGCACTCTTTCATGTATTTTGCAGCAGATTTAATGCCAGGATTTACCTAGATCTTTACATTTTGTAGCTGTCTTGTTCTTTCAGGGAACTGAAAAGAGAGCACGGAAGTGATTAGAAATACTCATCTCCTACATTTTCAGTAGATCCTCTTCAGTGTTAGTGTTCTCCAAATGTGCAAACACAGACTTCATGAATTGTGTATTGATATAAATTATTGAAATCACAAATGATTACAGTTGTACCTTCCTCTGCTGCAATATTAATAAATGGGATTTGTATGCTCTAGCAAGTGTAATAACAAGAGCGTGGATTTCTCTGGCAAGTTCTCTGCCACCTCTGAATTTCAGGCAAGGCCAGTAAACTGCTCTCCCCTTTCTAACCACATTTTTGTTTATATTCTTCCCAAATTCTGATTAAAGCCCCTCACACCTGAGCATAACTCTAAAGGAAATTCACCAGTTGAGAACATCCACCTCAGGTCACTCTTTGCTTGGAATGCTACTTCAGCTGTGTTTCATTATCTTTCATATATTCTCAATGGTCACCATTCAGTGCCTTCTGCTTGCATTAAAAAGCACACAAACATGGACCTCACCATCCTTTTATGAATCTCTAGAGAGGAGTGAATGTCTGCATGGAATTTGCTGATGATTGTTTGCCCAAAGCTGCATCTCGAAGGGACAGCAATAGTAGACTTGTAGGAGAAAGCTGCTGTTGAAATTGTACCACAGACATAGCAGATCATTAATTATTCACACTTGAAAATCTGCAAGTCCTTGTGGTCTAAATCCACAAGTTCTTGTGGAGTTAGCACAACATATGTTGTATTTTGTGGAGCATAAGGTCATAAGGCTTGACGAGGTCATATGACATGATTTGACACCAAACTTGGTATAGATAGTAGTTGACTTGATGATCTTAAAGGTCTTTTCCAACCAAAATGATCCTATGAGTCTGTGTTTGGTTTGTGTTATGCATGAAGCTACTGGGAAGTTTAAAGCACATGTGTACCATTAGGATCTCATACTGTACATGCAGGATGGAAGGGAGTACACACTACAATGTGGCTACATTAGTTTTTCTCTCAAGTCCTGCAAAGCTCATAAGGAAAGTAACTCAAACTAAGGAAAAAGAAAATTAGAGGAAGATAAGAGGAAAGAAAGCCTCCAAACACCATAAAGGCAAAAGGAACAAAAATGTCTTATTGAAAATAATGACACAAGTAGAAGATGGATTCTCCAATACCATGTGTAGATTGCCTTCAAGGTAATTAATGAATTAATTGGGATTTTAATTCAGAGTTCAGAAAACACCTCATCACTAACTGAAGCTTTGCAGCCCTCACCAGAACAGTCACAGTTTTTTTGTTTGCCAGTAGTATGAGCCACAATACAGCCTTTATTAAAGCAGTTGCCACCTTTCTTCCTTGCCCTAATCTGTGACAGATGTGTGTGTCACCCAAACTTCTTCCAGCTTTGGGTATTTTCTTATCTCTGTGCAATGGAAGTACAAAACATAGCTAAATCTGATGAGTAAGATCTCTCCCCTCTGGTGTGCTGCAGCTACCAACCACTGAGATATATGGTGGTGATGTACTAGTTCTTAAGGGCAGGCAAAGGACTTCCCTGAATTAAGTATTTGGACTTAAAAACAAAACAAAACGCATCCCCGCCCCCCCCCCCCAAAAAAAAAACCCCCAACCCCCCCCCCCCCCAAAAAAAAAAAAACAACACACAAAGAAGCATACTGAAGGAAATAAACTTTTTTCAGTTTAACAAAGTTGGCAAAAAAACCTAATTCAAGCAACTCTACTCAGCTGTAAGAAACAGCATTCAGGAAGCTTAAAAGCAAAGTCTGTCCCTTTAAAATTTGATTTGGATCAGGAAAGCATTTCTGAGGTGCATCTCCCTGTCATCACTACCTACTGGTCTGTCATGCAGCTCATGGAGTTCCTGTGTTGTGCATCATGTGGATTCCCTTGGGACAAAACCACATCTGAAGATACAGTGAGAGCACCACTTGCAGCCATAACCACTCAAGTGGTGCAGTCCGTAGGACCAGAATAAAGCTAGTCCAAAGAACAAACTTCCTTGCTTCTTACAGCCTCACACCCTGAACCAAGCACAGTGGATGCAAGATGCTCTAATGCCAACTCTCTCATCCCACAGATCTCCTCACTTTACTCCACACTACCTGTTTACATAAGCATAACTTCTGCTGAACTTACATTTTCTTGGAAACACCATTCTGTAGCATTGTGCTCAATGTAAATAAAGTTAGAGTTTGCTTTTCAGTTAGCAATCTGCATATAAAATCCTTGTACACCAAGTGGCATGTGTTTTTTTCCTCCATTTTCTACCCTGTGTCTTACACCCTGTTTCTAACTTCTGTGACCATATCCTCTCTGTAGTCCATTACTGGTTGGGTAAAAGAGATTGGACTCTTGAATCCCATGTATTTGAGATTGAGATTTGGTATAAGCATCCAAGCCCTTCAAGTTTGGCCTCTGAAACACGCTCCTTTGTAGGTATTTGAGTGCTGGCAGACCTTGAGAGGAAACATCACATAGTTTAGTTACTCAGGGCCTTTGAAATCAGAGCAGAACCACTGAGGAAGCTGGAGAAAAGTGTTCACACATCTATCTTTAAGCCCAAATTTAGTCGCCCTCTATAGTCAATGGAGAGAAGTAGAGACTCTCCAGAGACCAATTCTGCACAACTAAATGAGGCTCCTTTCCTGAATTGCCCTCCAGAGAAGTATTTGCTTTCCACCAACAGTGGAGGGAGTGCAGGGAAAGCAGCTGGCAAGTAAAATCACCACATTCACATTGTGTGAGTATCCCTCCATGTCAGGGTTACAGCCAGAACCATGCTAACATACCCAGGTCCACTGCAGTGTGACATATACAGGGATGCTGTTATCTCCCTTTAGTGCCCCATCTTTGTTAGAGGGCATCTCCTGAAACAGTTCAAAACATGATCCTTCCCCTCATGTCATTTCAGAATCCTTCTCTTCCCCCATCCTCTATATGATTGCTCAGCAGAATCCTTTGAACTCACTGTCTGCCCACTTATCTCACCCTGCCCCAAGTTGCTCAGTATGAAACTATTAAGCACTGATTCTTTCACTAAAAAGTAAGGATGTAATGCAGCACAATGGCAACACCTCCAGATGGAAAAAAGAAAAAAAGATATATTTCAAGCACAATGTGGTGTTGGATGTTTTTTCTCTCTGAGAAATGCACACCTTGAACTGAATCTACCAGCAAATCTGTAGTGAATTTGCTCAATTGTTTTCAATGAAAAAATCAGAGGAAAAATACTCTAAGCTCTTCCACAAAGACAGCACAAAAGTCTCTGCAAATCTTCCTACTAAAGAGAGCCTGTGACAATTATTTTTTGTGTGTGTGGCTTTTGTTCTTCTGGAAGTTCCTAAGAGTTTGGCTGCATAGCCAGCCTGAAACAATTCCCACTTCTGTGTTTCACAGGTCTAGCAAGCCACCAGTAAAAGACATTAATCAAGGTTCCATTCAAAACTGAGGCAGATATCTAATAGGGCTTTCAAACAAATCTGATTTACAATACAGGCAAATATAGGCAAAATACCATAAGCACCCACCTGCCACCTGCATAAGTAACAATCAGAGGGAACTTCTGTCTTGATTTGTTACAACTTTGGTCTGTTAGAATATAGTCTCAATATAAAAAGAAAACTTTGCAGAGAAATCAAAACTCTGGTTTAATGCCAGTATTTCATGGAAAAGATGAAGCCAGCAGTAATTTTGAAATTATTTCACTTGTTCTTACATATTCCCATTAGTAGAAAGGGCTGTCTAATACTACAGCAAAGACAGAGGTGACACAAATACTGGGAGTTCAAGGAGAAATTCTTTCAGGAGTTGAACACTGTGCTTTGAAGTGAGGGCTTTCAGCTGCTCTCATACTGACAAGGCTGGTGAAGCTTTTTGCTTTTACATCTGATGATAAACAGCACCACTTTACACTGACCCATGGCAAAGCTCTTCTGCATCCCTAGATGAAAGGTACTGTGCAATCTAAGATACTGTTGACCCTTTCACCCAATATCCATGTCCTCACACTGAAGTGGGGCTCTACAGGAACATGCTGTATTGGTAAACCAGTCCAAAGCGCCCGGCACAGAAGTCTTACAGAAATGAGCACCTGAGAAATGCTGCTTTCCTTTTGAGTTCCTCTGGTTATAGGTTTTTACACTACTCATTAAATCCTCTTTCTACAGGAATTCCTGTCTGTAGATTCTGAGCTGTAAAATTTAGGTAAAGCTTCCACATTGCTGTGTTTTCTTCATGAAGTTTTTTAAAGTTAGTTCACTACCAGGTCTGGTAAAACTTCAGGTGATGTTCAATAAACTCCTCTAATTTCACCCTTCCTTCCACAAACTGGAATTTAGGACTAAATTCATTCCACATTTCTGCAGGGTTATAGCAGAGATAAATTTGGCCAATATGTATTCATTGCTCTGCTAAACACATTACAGTAGCTTTCTTGTGATATTGCAAGGAAGAGCCAAAAATAACTTGTTTTTCCAGTGTCCTCATCTACTTTTATAACAAATATAGTTGGTGAATGTAAATTAATGGTTATTACAGCATCTGCTCTGCATTTCACTTACTTTTATAGTGAAAGGCTGACTAGACTTTTTATTCTGATACTGCAATGGTAACACACCTGCTGGAGCCTGCTATATTACTACTCCAGGGAAAGATGGTTAATTGCATTTCCTGCCTATTAGAAATACAAGGATTTAGATTTAGTATTGCCTTCTTTAAGCATCTTATCAGAGCTTTCCAAAATCATTAAAAACAACCCCAACCTTAGTCCTTCTTATTGCCCACCAAGAAAAGCTCTGCCAAAATAAACTTCTTGGGGAATGAGTCTAGCCTTAATAATGTATTTTATGTCTAGAATAATAAACATTCTGGGAACTACAGTAATAATACTTAATAAATACTCCAAAATGAAAATTTGGAGGAGGAGGAGCGCAGTGTGAGCTGTAAGACTTAAATCTAGCTCACAAACTAGAACGGGGTTTTACAGAGATAAAGTTGCAGGCTGTAATTATTGACAAAATCAGAGGAAGGGTTAATTTCTTTTCATTTCAGCAAGGAAAGGAAAAAGATAATTGAAGGCCAAAAAGTTAAAGTTACATTCTGTTTAGAAGCAGAAATCTTTGGTGTGTACCAGATAAAGAAGCAGGTTCTAAGGATGCTGTTGAGAGGTGAGTTGCTAGTGATTTGGCAAAGGAGAGCCCTATTAGTGACAGCTGATCTGAAAAAGAGGCCAGGAATTCTGCCCTCCTAAGATGAAAAGGGTAGAAAAAAATTGGTTTTTTGTTTTTTTTTGTTTTTTAATATAACAAGAGAGGCAAAACAGAAGATAACAAATAAAGCCCTAGTCTTTTTATGTTTGCTTTGGTAACAGGCCATTTTGTTCTGTGGGTGACATGGAAGGATCTGGTTAATGTGCCTTCCAGTCACCACTCCAAAGAATAAGAAACAGGTGTTGATGACATTACAGTCCTGGAGGGACTATGGCAAATGAGAAGTAGCAGTGATCAGATGCCCACACTAGGAACAGCTGCTTGATGAGGACCATAAAAAAAAAAAAAAAAAGGAAGAAGAAACAAATAAATAAAAATAAAAATATGTAAAAAAACCACCAAGCTGGATTAGAGGAAAGAATAATAAAAGAACAGGAGCAAAATAAAGTCAAGATCTGGATACTGGGAGGCAAAGCCAACGCCAGCTTTTATTGGCCAGAGTTACAGTTATCGATGGAGCCATTTCCAAACTCTGCAGCACTAACTGTAAAAGCTTTGCACTATTTTCCCAGCTCCCTGGGACTTCCTTCTCCTGCAGAGCTGGAGAGCTACTGCATGGGCTGTGGCAGCAGTCCCTGTTTCAGCATGCCTCCTACCACCCGTTGGGAACTAGGAGCCTCATTTAGCTGCCTCCACCTAGACGATAGGGAGGATGTTTATGTCCTGTATGTAAGAGACTGGTTTTGAAATCCAAATTTAATTGCATCAAACTGACTTCCACATAGTTTCAGGCAAGTGTTTCTCTCTGCTAAAGTAATTGTGTCACATAATCTGTCTTAAGACTAACAGACCCACCAAGCATCTTGGGTACTTCAGACTAAATTGAGTGGAATAAAAAAACTCCACCAAACCCCAGACAATCTTTTTCAGTATCCGAAGCATACAATTTGCATTCTTGTGTATGCCCTAATGGCCATATCCTGTAGTGTTTACCTGTATAATGTGTTGTTTGCATTTATTTCTCTTATTGCTAATGCTAGCATGAGGCATAATTCATTTTCTCAAAGTATATGGAATTACATGGCTATAAAGAGAAAGTAAATAAAAAAGGTGTAGGATTGAGTATGAAAGTTTGGTTTTGCACTGAAACTAATATAAAACTAGCCTAGCTCTACTGTCTTCAATTCATATTTGGGCACAATTCCCTCTCTAAATAAACCCACCCCAGGAGCAAGCCCATATCTTGAACTGCAGCTATATCAGGTTTGGACTGTGATATTTGTGCAGCACCAGAATATCACAGCTCCTGTTTTTACACACTACCACAAGAGGGATGAATCCTATGGGTGAAGAGAGCTAAACAGAAAAAAGAATAAACTGCATATGGATGAGAGGGGAAAAGGTAATGAGCCTAGGAGTCAGGCAGCTAATAAGAAGGTTGAAAGCTCTTCAGGGATGGGAATGGTAAATGGCATCTTACTGTTCATCTGTAATATCTGTGTGTAATATGAAGGCCAGTGGAAGATCTCTTAAGAGACCTCAAGGTCTTAGAGCAATGCCAGTAAGAACAGCTTTTAGTTAGAGGCTCTAACTAATGACAGTTCTTTTTCTGGGTAAATAAACCTTTAGCAATGGGTATGATATGAAGATAGCTGCACTGCAAAACTGCAAGAACAAAAATAGTTTTATCAGCAGAAATGAAGGCTTTTTCAGATGTCTGTAGTGGAATTCAATTGCAAAACAGAATAGAGGAATATGAAAGAAAAAAATATAGGTTGATTCTTCTTGAAGGGCAGCATACTACATTATAAAATATCTGAGCCATAACCAAAATATGACACAAGAAATGTCTAGCAACAAGGCATTTGGGATAGTAGGACAGTTACCTGCCACCAGCAAAAACATTTTTCAAAGGCTTCCTCTTCAGCAGTCCTGAGCAGACAACTTGTTTTCTCAGTGCAGCCATGCTAGACACATGGCTCTCTTATGGAGCATGAGCAAGGCTTTCTGCCATGGGCTGTTAACAGGATGCTCCTCAGGTCACTGTCCAAGGGAAAATGAGCAGTTTCAGAGAGACAGTCTCCAAGGACAAAGAGGTTAACCTAGCATTTGCTTGCTAGGTGATGAAAGTGAATTAAAATATCCATTCAAATGCTGTAGTTTAGAGAAAGTTGATCTAATGAGCAATAATGGTAAAAATTATAGCTGGAAAAGAATATACCATGCTGTGAAAGAAACTAAGATACAGCAATCAGAAATTAATCCAGTCTTCTGCTTCTCCAGAGGGACTACTGACTACTGCTTTGCTTTGTTTCCCATCAGACATCTGTTAAATGGGTATGATTATTCTTACATACTTCACAGTAATGTTTAGTTACTTCCTGAAAAAGTGACCACAGATTGTAAGGTACATTGTGCTAGAAAAGTGCATCCTATCACTGAAAAACTTAGTTTATGGCTCTCCTGAGTTTTATTCCATCCAGGCCTTGCATTTCATCTACAAAAAGCTGTATTGCTATGAGCAGTACCTGAAGATGAAAAACATATGGGTGTTTCAAGAAAATGAACATTTCTGCTCTGTTCAGCTTCATGGAAGTTGTAGCCCTAGTGTACTCTTTCAGCTGCAGGCTAGAACATCTGTCTGGGCTGTTCCATCCATGAAGCACTATGATGACCCACCAGGAGGTGACACAGTGACCCTTCACAGGAGATCCTGTGGGTAGGCAGCCTGTTTCAAAGAAGAAGGCAGACCTTGGGAAGCATCCACTTGAATTTCTAGACAGAACATTTAGCATAGTGGAAGGTTTCTTTTGTTCCTTCAAGGAAAAGCAAGATTTGCCACCTAGGCCACATAAAACAAATTGGGTTTTGCGTGTGCAAACTACATGTTAAGTTTATATATATAAAGTATATATAAATATGGACAGTTTTGACAAAGAAAGCAGCTCAGACAGTCATTTCAGTAGACACTACAATGAGTAATATATCATATAAAGAATAACTATGTCAGACAGCAGATTTCTGCTGCCGAGCTCCAGTCTGGCAGGCTTGCACCTTAGAGTTCTGTCTCTGAATTATCTACCTCTGCAAGCTCCAGTGGGAGCCATCCTTCTGGAGACATAATCCTTAGCTCAGGAAGTAAGAAGTCACTTATCAATTATGTAGGAAAAGTCTCATCAGTCCAACAGGGGAGGAAGCAATAAAGACTTTTTTTTTTTTAAACCCCGTTCTGGTGCTCCAGGAACAAAAAAGAACTCAAAATGGTGCTAAAGCCAAGATCTGCTTGAGGTTCAATACAGATCAGTTTGCAGTGGCTGAGCTGTGGTAACTGCTGGTAGCACTGTCTCCGTCTACATTGACTGAGGCAATGGAGTAGTCTGAGGAGTGTGATTCCTATAGGTGGGCAAAATCTATGCCCATAGCCTTACCTCACCTGATGAATGATAACTTCCTTGGCCATTATAAATCAGTTGAGTTACAATGTCTCTGAACACAGGTTTTTACAGTGACATGGTATGGTAAACACACAGGAATGGACTTGATATGTTTTTAGCTTTGTTGAGGTTTTCTTTTCCCATTCCCCCAGCTGGGATGTGTATCTGAGCATATTACTTTTTCACAGATTCCACTTGCTGACATTATCAATGCTTAAGTGTTAATCTTTATATGCCAAATGAGCAATGAAATGTTCAGATTTATCAAACACTCAGGGATCCTACTGATGTTAAACAAACTAATGGAAAACAAAACTCCAAGTCAGTCTACTCAGTGTTTTAAATGTCTAACTACAGACAATCCCGTTGAGTTGCTTTGCCTAAATAGCCTAGGACATGCTAAGGAGGGCAGTTAAATCTTAGAGGAGATAGCTAAACAGCAACAAACACTAAAAAAAAAAACCAACCATATGCTCAAGGCACTTCACTGGGGAAAGAGAAAGACTTTTGTTGGGGCTGGGGCCGAGATCCAGAATACCACACCTGAAGGGTTTCACCATAGCAAAGCTTAATCAAGGCATCCCAGTACAGCCTAAGCCCATTAGCTCCAGACAAGCATGAAGTGTGAAGCTACTGCTGTAAGAAGAGGTGATTGCTGTTTTGAAATGCATAAACAGTAGCATTACCAAGCAAGGAATCGAGGGAGTAATAACAGCACTACTTCACATCAACTCTGCCAGGCCAGGTCTGCAGCTGTACACACCGCTCTGGCACTGCCATTACCCTCCACTCTCTTATGCCAAGATTTATTTTGCAAGTAAAGTTGGTGCCAATGGAAAAGCACTGGCTTAGATCCAAAATATCAAATAAATCAGAAAGTATCCACTGAGGGCAACTAAAGCAATAACAGAGTGAGGAAATACGTTCAGTGCAGACTGCTAGAGGAACTTAGTGTTCGTTGCATAGGAACAACCAAACAATTTGCTAACAGAATCATAGAATTGTTGTGGTTGGAAAAGACCTCTAAGATCATTGAGTCCAACTGTCAACCTAAGACTACCACTATCACTAAACCATGCCCCAAAGTGCCATGACCACAAGTATCTTGAACACCTCCAGAGACAGTGACTCTGCCACCTCCCTGGGCAGCCTGTTGCAATGCCTGACTGCTCTTGCAGGAAATAAACTTTTGCTAACATCCAATCTAAATCTCCCCTGACATAATTTTAGGCCATTTCCTCACATTCTATCACCTGATATGTGTATCTACCTGGAAAAGATTAACTGTGAAGGCAGATTATTCTCAGTTGTGAACATGGACACAAGAAAAGCAAAACTCTAACTAGTTTCAGAATATCAGAAACAGTAAGCACCTCTTTTCTGTGGATTCATTGATAAGCTTCTACGTGGACTTACTGTCAGCACAAAACCACACAATTACCTCATTTATCCTTCCAAGTCTCCTCTCACCACTAAGTTTGCAGGGACTTGGTATTTCTGAAAGTGCAGTTGAAACTGGCAAATAGTTAAAAAAAATACTAGAGCAGAAGTGGAAAATGACAGAGAAACAGCCTACTGGACACGAGGGTAACAATGAAAGTATTTGAACAAATATCACAAAGCTTTTCTCAGAACTAAACCATTTCTATAATAACTACCTAAAATGTCAGGACAGTAATGGATTCTGGCATCTCCTTATGCCTTCTTTATATTATTACAGGAAAACCACCTAAGATTCAAAAGTTACACAGTTCCACCAACTGTGTTTGATTCTAAATCTAGATCTCTGAATCTTGACAATTTTTGAAGAGGGTAAATTGATGTTGCAAGACATTAACTGTTCAGAGCATCTTACATTGAAAGGAAAGTCCAAAAGATGAAGGGATACTGCCTGAATTTTGAGAAAGATACTGGTGGCTGGAAACTCAGGATCTTAATGTTGTCATGCATCAAAAGCCACCAAGCAAGACTGAAGAGAGTCAAAGCACAGCAGCATAATTTATTCAAGTCCATTGCAGGAATCTATCTGTGTCAGTGAAAATTTCCATGGGAAATAGCAATTAATGAGTAGTTTCATCTTGAATAGGGAAATCCTTTGGGTTTTGAAAGCCTTCAGAGAAGAAGACTCCACAACTTCTCTGAGCAGCCTGCTCCAGTACTCCAGTACCCTCAAAGTAAATTTTTCTTTATGTTTAAGCAAAACCTCCTGTGTTCTAGTTTGTACCCATTGCCCCTTGTCCTATCACTGGGCACCACTGGAAAGAGTTTGGCCTCATCCTTTTAACACCCATGTGTGCTGGTTTGAGNAGCTGTTGATCAGTAATGAGAAGACCCCCTCTTGGGCTGCTCTTCTCTAGTCTAAACAGCTCTCAGCTCTGCCTTTCCTCCACTTAAGAGAGATGCCACTGTTGGACTCTCTCCAGCAGTTACCTCTCACTCTTTAACTGGCAAACCCAGAGCTGGACTCAATGCTCCAGATGTGCCGTCACCAGGTCACAGTAGATGGGAGGAGAATATCATTTGACCTGTTGGCCACACTCTGGGTGGCTACATTTAGCCCAGAGGTCTTATTTTCTTGGTCTTTATGCTTTGTGGGCATTCCTTTACTGTAGAGGAGTTTGAGTTTCTACTGTGTAGCAGGCCCCAGATCTAAGCAGAGATAAAAAATAATCACACAAACATTAAGCGAGCAGAACGTAGTGTAGAGCACCATGCAAGACTGCACTTAGTTAAAACAGCTTTGAGACTCTTCCAGACTTCCAGTCTTATTTCCCAATTACTTTTCACCCCTTGCAAGTTTATTCTGAGCTTCTCCATTCCCTTTTAAAGAAGAGAAATGGAAGAAGGCACTCGGCTGGAACTTCACAGGCATTCATTCACAAGGCAGACCCTGAACAAAAACAACACTGATGAACTGTGAGCTGGCCAACTCTTTAAATGCAGACAGATGAACAGCAGGGGGTATTATTTGCCAAATGAATGTTGAATTTGATTCACTCCAATTTTTTTTTTTTAAATTTTTGTTGCCAATTACTGCTTGCCAGCAGAGCACATGGTAAACCTGAGCATGGTTTTCTGCTTTTAAAAGCACATGCTCCATCAGATTAATGTGGAGGCACTGCTTGAACTAAGCCAAATGTTAGAGAGCTGGTAGTCATGCTTACTGCTCACTGGTACTTACTTGTTTAACAGCACTATGTTTGCTGGAAATCATAGAATCATAAATCAAGCAGGCTGGAAGAGACCTCTAAGATCATCCAGTCCAACCTGGCACCCAGCCCCATCCAATCAACTAGACCATGGCACTAAGTGCCCCATCCAGTCTTTTCTTGAACACCTCCAGGGATGGTGACTCCACCACCTCCCTGAGCAGCCCATTCCAATGCCAATCACTCTCTCTCTGTGAAGAACTTCCTCCTAACATCCAGCTTAGACCTCCCCTGGCACAACTTGAGAGTGTGTCCTCTCCTTCTGTTGCTGGTTGCCTGGGAGAAGAGACCCACCCCCACTTGGCTGCAACCTCCATTCAGGTAGTTGTAGACAGCAATGAGGTCCCCCCGAGCCTCCTCTTCTTCAGGTTAAATAACCCCAGCTCCCTCAGCCTCGCATCATTGGGCCCCTCACCAGCTTTGTCACCTTTTTCTGGACACATTCCAGTACCTCAACATCTCTCTCGAATTGAGGGGCCTTCAAATTATCCTTCATTGCATTGCTTGGATGCAATCTTGTCAAGCAGGATGCTTTCTCTGCTGCAAAACTAACACTTCACACAGGCAATGATATATTTAAACTGTTTGAAAGCACAGCCTTGCTTCTTTCCTGCTCAAACTGCAGAGGTTCAAAGGATTTCAATCTGAAATTATGAACACCTGTTTTATATATATATATAAATCTGCTGTATAGATGTGTATGTTTACACATATAAAAGTATGTGTGAATGTGTATAAATAGATATGAATGGTCTCTTCTCCCTTGTACCTAGCAATAGCATGAGAGGAAAGGGCCTCAAGCTGTATCAGGGGAGGTTTAGATTAGATATTAGGAAAAAATTATTTCCTGAAGGAATAGTTAGGCATTGGAACAGGCTGCCCAGGGAGGTAGTGGAGACATCATCCCTGGGGGTGTTCAAGTGTGAGACATGGCACTTTGGAACATGGTTTAGTGACCATGGTGTATTGGGTTGATGATTGGGCATGACATTGCAGGTCTTTTCCAACCTTAATGATTGTTAGTGCCACAAACATGATCAGAGGGCTGGAGTACATTCCCTGTGGGGACACACTGTGAGAGTTAGGGTTGGAAAAAGAGAAGGCTCTGGGAAGACCTTATAGCAGCTTTCCAGTACCTGAAGAGGGCTACAAGACAGCCAGAAAGGGACTTTTTCCAAGGGCTTGTACTGATAGGAAGTGGACTGAAGCTTGAGGAGGGCAGATTTAGACTGTATGTTAGAAGAAAATTCTTTACAGTAAGCACAGTGAGACACTGGAACAGATTGCCTAGGGAGGTCATGGATGGCCCCTCCCTGGAGGTGTTCAAGGCCAGGTTGGATGAGGCCTTAAGCAATCTGGTCTGGTGGGAGCTGTCCCTGCTCATTGAGGGGGGAGGGGTGTTGGAACTAGATGATCTTTAAGGCACCTTGCAACCCAAACTATTCTATAAGTATGTGAGTCAATGAGGTCAGTAGTCCAAATCATAAGAAACAAAGAAAGGGAGAAGTTAGAAATTTGGACAAATAATGGGATGGCAGAGACAAACTTTAAAGCACAATCTCCTTTCTCCAGCTCTGAAATAGCTTGAATTTGGCTTATGAAGTTTTCTGCTTCTGAGTTATGCTCAGATTATAGCTTTCAGATTAGGACATTGTGTCTGCAGAGCAGAGAAAGGAATAAGATTTTTCTGCTTCTGTCTGGCAGAGGCAAGGATTTTTTTTTGTGGAATACAGATGACTCCTTGGAAGCAAGGAAAATTATAAAATGCCATAAAATTACTATCACTAATGAACCCATGTTTTTAATGCCTGACAGAGTCAGGAGGGTTTGATTTGTGTTTATCTTTAGGAGGTATTTTGCATGGTATCTTTCTGAACGTACATCGTAGGGAATAATAAAAAGATGTGCAAGAAAAGAGTTATATTCTGAATCTGATGACAGTTCATTTCTCCAGGAAAAAAAAACAACCAACCAACCTCCCTTCACCTCTCTAATTTTTTTTTCCAGCTAAGCTAAGCAAAGAAAGGACAAGCTCTAGGTAGCTGGATGATTGTGTCACCAGTAAAAACATGCAGATTAAACCCAGGAATCTATTACCAAACTTAAGAAGTGGTTCCAGCTTCTGCTGAAGCTGTTGAAGTGACTGTTTTGACAGCAGTGACCACACTGCTGTGCAGCTGAACTGTGAGTCAAGAATTCCACAACTGATTTCAGACCCTGCAACCAAACCAGTTGGTGCTGCCTCCTTTTGTGACTCTAAGAGGTTAATTTCACCCAATCCAGATATTTCCCAGGAAGACTCTAGTGGGATTTATAATAAGTAATTCTAATAAATAAGGATTAGAGTTTACTAATATTTTTTAATTTTATTTTTTTAAAGAACTTTATAGGAAGGCATTTGGCAGATTCAGATAATTATTTTATCCCACTCCATCCTCCTGAAATTATAACTTTCTGTGACCATAAATGTACAAAAAAAAGACAAAGAGTTAAATTAAGTGGATAACCTCTTTCCCATAATGATAAATACAAATTATTATTTAATTGACAGTCACCTGAGGACAATACACTTAGGACAGGTGTCACAGAAGAACATAAAAAAATTTACCATCAACTCAAGGCATTTGATTTAGCATCCAAGGAAAAATGATTGAGTACCTGCAAAGCTGACACTGAAAGCTATAGATTTATCTGGGAGATTTGGAACTTTTTTGATCAAATGAAGATTCAAAGCCCCTCCAACTCTGCTGTATTTATGGAATTACTACACAAGAGGATTTACTGCTTTGGAGGTGGAGATCAATAACAGTTTGTGAAAAGCCCAAGTTAGAAACATCTTGAACTAAGACAAGCATTCAATATAGAGTTCATCGTTAGAGACTTTAAATTGTCCGGTATAAAAAGAGGGACTGACGTTTGACCTTCACCAGTTCCTGTGTGAGGAGGGAAAAAAGGCATATTTACAACAGAAAAAGGATGAAAAAAAAGGCCCTGGAGTTGAAGTTGGAGATTAGGCACACCAGTTAAAGGCGATTGATGGGCATTTCTAAGCAGCCTTTGGCAAGGCAACACAAGGCCTGATGCTCCTTTATAAATAATTTGTTGCAGTTCAGCTGCATTAGCCTTTCTCCAAACTCCATCATCCTTTGCCAGAGAGCAGATATATGTTGCATGTGTGAGGTACTAGCTCAATTACTATGTCTAGGTGTAGCTTTTGAATGGATTGAAGGACTTAGGACTTCATCTGGTAAATGAAAAGGCTTCTAAGGACAGATGACCTCTGTCCTTATGGGGTCAGATCTTAGCCTGACTTTTTCTCCCCAATCAGATTTTTATGCACTAATTTCATTGAAGCCAGGATTTCATCCACAGTCTTAAATGAAACTGAAATAAGCTTAATTTGGTATGCCAACTGGTACT
Organism: Ramphastos sulfuratus; assembly: GCA_013399055.1. Taxonomy (NCBI): domain Eukaryota; kingdom Metazoa; phylum Chordata; class Aves; order Piciformes; family Ramphastidae; genus Ramphastos; species Ramphastos sulfuratus. Next base: position 60,468 of record WBNM01020153.1, read on the forward strand.
TCAGCTTTAACAGTTGGTTTTCATTGTTGAGGAGTCTCCACATCTGAAAGAAAATTAAAAACTCTAAAATTCAAAGAAAATCTCTGGGATGTGAGAATTCAGCCTCAGAGTGGAGGGGCCGGAAGCTTATCACAGAGGAGAGGGGGAAGGACAGTGTGATTGACACTCAATGCTTACCTAGGGGAACATTAATTCTCAGGGACCTCTAGGAGCAGTTCCCCAACATTTTACAAGTCCCATCTCTCAGCATTAAGGGTCAGGTTCATTACTGAGCAGAGAGCAATATTCTGGAGTCACAAATCACCAGTTGCTTCCTTCAGTCTCTATTTGTGGCATTAAAAGAGTAACTCTCATAAAAGGACAATGTGTTACTGACACAGCACTGGTGAGGGTTCAAAGTCCCATAGGCAATGAAAAAAGGCAAAGCTCCAGGGTTTGCAGAGGTTACAGAGATCCCCAGCATTGCTGTGGACATTGTAAGGTGACTGTGCTAGTTGTTTAGTTAACATGGAGAAAAAAGTGACTAACTTCTGCTTATGGCAGCAGAGACTGTGGTGGCAGGAGCTCAGTCTGGCATCTCTTTCTTAATTCCAGAGTAGGCATGGACAAACCACTTAGTATTTGATTTAATAAAGGGAGAAGGGCAGGAAGAGATGGAAACAGGCTTATAATAATGCACTCAGACACGTGTGAAAGCTGGTCCTTTAATATGCCTTTGGCTTTTCCCCTCTGTGAAATAAGGCTCACGTCAATTATTTTGCTACCTTGTCTAACTCCAAACTATTAGCTTTTGGAGATAGGGGCTGAAGAGAATAAACTGGAGGAGAGTTTTCAGAAGACCTAAATGATTCAGAAACCTGAGGCTTACTTGGCTTCAATGAGATTTGAGAGATTCAAAAAAGCAATTTAGCACTTTAGGCATTTTTTTCTGTACTGTGCTCAGTTCACTAAATTCTCATTCTTATACAAGCTCAAAGTACAGTATGACAAAACCCCACCAAACCAAGACCCAGGTAATGATTTATCTAAGGCAACATCTGAATATGCTTTCTAAAGTTAACAATTTTTGTGGGTTTTCTCTTTGACTCATTTACCTCACTACAGCACATGAGCAAATCTGTAACAGTCTAAATCTGTCCTGCTGGACAGAATACCTAGTCTCAAACTAAACTTTTCCTTTCTATATATTTTAAAGTTGTTTCCATACTCCTTCAGAGCAGCTACATGAACAGCAAGTTACCTTTCTCCTTTTAGCTACAATAAATTTGCTTCTGTATCACCATTAAATCATGAGAGATGTTGGAGAAGTGACACAAAACATGAGATTACAAACTTCCCTGAATAAAATCTGAATTTTGGGTGGCTAGTTGGGGAGGCCACCGTTGGTGGGATGCCCCTCCACCACTGAAAAGGTCACTGCTCTTCTTAAAGGGATGTGAGGACAGGCTTGGAGACAAGTAAGAAAGAAGGGAAAGGAAGGTTTCAGCAGACAGAAGATAAAAAGAGTGTTAACTTCTGAGAAAAAGTATCTTAGTAACACCAAAGTATATTGCTTCCTTTTACTAACACTTTTTTTTTTCCCTTGAAAATAACACAGATAAGATATTTCCAAGCACTGAAAAGTGCAAAGGTTAATGAAGCATCTCATTAAACTTTCATGATTGTAGCATGCCCTTGTGACCTTCGGATCCATCATATAACAACAGTATTTGGGTTATAATTCAAGGGAGCCTAAAATAAGATCAAAATCCTGTAAATAAAGCCCCAACATGTCACCAAATAGTAGGTGTAGAGCATGATGTAGTTAATGGGTGGAAGGGTAGCTGGGTTACAGGAATACACCGTGGTAGCTGCTGGGTTGTATGGCTCAGCACTGGGAAAGCAAATGCTGTACCTTTGCTCTTCTGCTTTACTTCCCATAGTGTTCCATTCAGTATCAGCTGAACTCTTGGTGGACAGCACCATCAAGCAGAAAGGAGAGGACTATCACACGAGTTTCTGGAAGAGCATCAGGTTGTCTCACTGAAAGTGCATCTTGAGGTGAGAGGAACTGCAGACTGCTACAATCACAGAATGGTAGGGATTGGAAGAGACCACTGGAGATCATCTAGTTCAATCCCTTGCTAATGCAGGTAACACCCAGCGCAGGCTGCACAGGATACTTCCAGATGCATTTTGAAAGTCTCCAGAGAAGGAGACTCCACAACCTCTCTGGGCAGCCTGGTCCAGGGCTCTGGCACCCTCATGGAAAAGAAGTTTTTCCTTAAGTGAAACCTCTTGTTTTCTAGTTTGTGCTTGTTGCTCCTTGTCCTATCAGTAGGCACTGATAAGAGTCCAGCCCCATTTGCATGAACTCCACCCTTTAGACATTTGGGTACATTTACAAGATCCCCTCTCAGTCTTCTTTTTTGTTCCAGGCTAAACAGCCTTGGGTCTCAGCCCTTCCTCATCAGATTGATGGTCCAGTCCCCTAATCATCCTTGTGACCCTCCCTTGGACTCTGGTAGTTCCCTGTCTCTCTTGAACTGGGGAGCTCAGAACCGGATACAGTACTCCAGATACAACTTAAAGTGAGGAGAGAAGAGGGAACCAGGTGGCTTTCAGAATGGAGAAAAGCACTCAGCCAGTGAAGTGGAGGCAGAAGTCTCTAAGGCAGCAGTGCAGCCTCTTTTCTTCCCTTGTGAAATGTCAGCCTTCGCATGGCAGGCCCACTGGCTCCTGCCCCATCTTATGACAGCTAACAGGAAGACTTACAAGCCAGCTAGGGGCTCTGGGGAAAGGAGAACTATAACCAGTGGGGTTTGACTTGTTGATGGTCACTATTAAGCTAAATTTGGGTTAATTTTCCTCCTTGGTTTTTTGCCTTTAATTTACCTCATTATTGGAACAAGATGGTTCATCCAGACCACTTCAGATGTTTGCTAGGTGATATAGATCCTGCTACCCTTTGTGAGAGACCAATCCAATCTACAATCTTATAATTCTACTCACAGGCTATGTTTTCACTCTGAGGGGTGTAAAACTGGCTTGCCAATCTAGCTGATACAGCAGTCCAAGTAAATAACAGCAAGTCACTCCTCTCCTGTTCATTTGTATCACACTATTGGCTAAAGATGATGATATCCCTTGTTAGGTGCCACCCAAACAAGATGTTAGAAATAGCACCTGTCTCTGTGATTCATCAGAAAATGTGTGATCAGAGGAGGAGGAGTTCATAGAGCAAAGCTGAAGCATGGACAACCTCAAGGGATGTTTACAAATAGAGCGCAGCACAGAGGAAAGATACTCAAGCCTGGAAGATACTCTGCTTCTCAGTTAGTGATTAGGTAGCTGAGTAGAGCAGTGTGTGAACAGCAGCCCTTGGCTTGGTACCTCACTAGCTTGGGAACATTTCCATACTGTTGCAAGGTCTCTGGTAGGCACAGCTAAAGCCAGTTTCAAAAGGTCATGAAGGAATTTTGTAGTGTACCTGAGACTCGAACATAAGTCTTTTCACAGAGCACTGGTCATCTTCTGCAGCTCTTTCCTCCCTCCCTCACCAAACTCAGCTTTGGAAATCAGTGAAGAATAACAATTTATATCTAGAAAATCCTATGACTCCTGCTATCACACAGGAGACTCAGACAATATCATGTGAATATTAAGGCCTAATTCACATACAAAAAAACATCAGAAAGCAAATCTGAAACTTAGGCTAAGAACTGCATAAATTAATATTTAAAATGTATAGGACTTCTTATCATAAGGTGATTGCCCTTATTAAATGCAACTCCAGCTGCAGTAGAGAGAAAAAAAATAAGACCTCCTGGCTAGATGTGAAATTACTTGCCTGTATGTATACCTGCAATATTTAATTTCTTTTGATAGTAAAGTCTTTGGTATGAAGCATGTTGGTTTTTTACTCACAGGTATAAATGAGGCTCGCAAGTTGCTAGATCAGATCGCCCATCAGTATGCCAACAGAACTCACAAAATTAAATTCTCTCTCAGTCCAACCAATTAAAAGTCAACAGCTGCACACCACAATGCAATCAATTACCCAAACCTAATCCATCCTAACTTTAATTAGATAATGTGTAAATCAGATGTTACTGCTGCTCCACTCCAAGTCCACTCCAAGACCTAGGATTCCTGGTGTTAGCTTATCTGCTTGATAGAACTGAACTCATCTGCAATGTAGATACTTTTGTCATTCCTCGGGTTCAAGAAAGAGAAATGCTGTCAGGGATGAAGGCAAACAAAGACTGAGCATAGTGGGTCTACAGAAGATGACAACTGGCAGAAGCAAGATGAAAACTGAGAGGGCTTCCACTGCTTTCAAGAAACATATGAAAAAAGAAGGCCAAAGGAAGGAAAGAATTTCTGAAGCACAAGGGTGGTGAAGAGTACAAAACCATTCTGGACTTCTTTCCTAGAGGATGACCTCACCATAAGCAGGGTAGCAGCAAATCTCACTGTTGGTGCATTGGTAAGGAATGGTGAAGAAATCCTACACACACTCCACATTTCTGCAAAGTTCATGCAGAGGGAACCAAAAGCTTTACTATTTTCCAAGCTTGGAAGAGTTGTCATTTGCCTAGCTGTGCTTTGGGCATGCATGCAAATGTTCTAGCTTTGGAAGTGTGTAACCTTTGCACCATTGTCACCTCTGCTCCCTTGACTTTCAAAGCCTGCTCTATTGGCACCGTCCATCCCAGCCTACCACCCTAGTTATACTTTGGCTTTCCTCCAGGCTGCAGCCACTGAAATCATCACCTCTCACACTCCTTGTGTGTGAGTCCAGCCATATCAAGTCCCTGGTCCTCATCACTCCATGGCCTCATGGATGTTAGCCCTGGCACAGAGGGGGACAGCTAACAGTTTGAGGGCTGCAAGGTCAGTTTGTGCCATGGCCTGAGAAAAGAGTAACAACACTGGTTTGTGCTGGGGAGCCAAGGGGCAGAGGACATGTGAGGGATACCCCCCAGTGCATGGCCACCAAGGGCAGGGACAGCCCCTGGGCCAGTACCCCAAAGGCTTCCCCCGAAGGATGCTGGGCAGATGGGCAGTGTAGGGGAGGGGTGCTGCAGAGGGTAGAGCTGTGATGTGCATTGGTGGCATACTCAGACCACTGATGACTGCTCAGTGCAATCTGTTCCTAACCTTCTGCAGGGCCTGTTGTTCCTCAAGAGAGTCAACAACAATTCTCAGTTTAGTATCATCAGCAAGCTTTTAACCAGACATTCAACTTCTGCCTCTGGGTCACTGATTCAAATGTTAACTAGAACTGACCCTAAAACTGAGCCTTGAGGAGCAAACATTGGTGACTGGTCACAAGCCAGATGTAGCCTCATTCACTGAGGCATTGAGCTTTGTCACTCAGTCAGTTCTTCACCCAGTACACCATGGCCCTGCTCATCTCAGTTGTCCAGAAGGATATATTGAGGAGCAGTAAATCACATTTCAAACAAAATTCGTTCTTACATACAGACATATGCAGAAATTATTGCCTGCTCCTCTCTCTGTTCTGCTTGCTCACGTCATAGTCTTCTCTCCACATTTATTACTTTTCATCTACAGCCTGAAACCAATTGGCTGCAGCACAACTAATTAAGCGCTGGGGATCAAGCGCTGACCTCAAGATCACCTAAATAATAGCAGCTATAGAAAGCTTAATTATGATAACAATAATGGTTCATTATGGGATGAAATCTCTGCGTCATTTCCAACTGCATTTGTAACATTTTCTTGGGGCCACTGAGGGTCCTGGAGAGCATAATGTATGTTTTATGCTCTCAAGGGCTGGTAAACAAATAAAAATGGTCTCTGGCATGAGCCACAAAACAACATTTGGGTGTTCAGAAGCCTTTCTAAGAAAAAGAATATCTGTAGTACAGTGAAGCTATTCTTGACTAGCCAACCACATCATATCGGATCTGCCATGCCATTTGGTGGTAAGACCAGATATCAATGCAACACCATACGTAGCCCTGAAGTACCAGGAGGAAACTTATTTTGTCAGGAAAAGGAGAAGGTGCCATCAGATTCAGAAACAAAGGCCTCAGTTTAGAAGTGAAATGATTCTACACATTCTTAAAAGAGAAAACACTGGAAAAAGCAGCAAAAAAACCCCAGCATTCTTCTGTGGATTTAACTCAGGTTCATAGAGTCATTATGAAACACACAAGACATGCATAGCTAAGAGATAATATCTGTAGGATTTTGTCAAAAGCTCTTATTACATCGGGTCTGTAGGAAATTTATTTTAATTCAGTTCACTTTGGGACTAATAAAGGTATTTTGACTTTGTCCTAAAATCTTCTAGCTGGTTTAATTCAATAAATTAATCATTCTGCTATGTATAAAAGTCTTGCAAAGTCTTGGTCAGTAAATGACATGCATAAGTGTAGAGCCCAAGTATTTAGGATAATGAAATAGGCAAAAATTTAGGCAATGAAGCTGGTGAAGGATCTAGCAAACAGGTCTTGTGAGGAGCAGCTGAAGAAAGTGGAGTTCTTTTGTCTGGAGAAGAGCAGGCTGAAGAGAGACCTTCTCACTCTCTACAGCTGCCTGAAAGCAGGCTCTAGTGGGTGGGTCTTGACTTCTCCTCAATTTAACAAGTGAAAGGATGAGGGAAAATAGCCTCAAGTTGTACCAGGGGAGGTCTAGGTTGAGTATTAGAAGAAACTCTTTCACCAAAAGGGTTCTCAAAGAATGGAACAGGTTACCCAGGGAGGTGGTTGAATCCTTATCCCTGGAGGTGTTTCAAATAGGCAGAGATGTGGTGCTGAGTGACATGGTTTAGCATCATCTCGGTAGAGTTAGTTAATGGTTGGACTTTATGATTTTAAAGGTCTTTTCCAACCAAAACAATTCTATGATTCCAAGTTCAGCAATGCATCTATGCCGAATAAATTATTCTAGCATGAATCAAGAAACACATCTTGTGTCTCTTTTATCAGGAGGCTTTTGAAGTCAGCTGCCATCCTATCATGTAATGAATGAACAAATTCCTCGGCATTTAGCAAGGTAATGATTCCTAATCATAGTGTTTGCACAGTGGAGGGTTAGGTGACATAACATGGATTTATATGGCTCATCACTTAAATAGCTAGATTAGATGCATCTGAGAACAACTTACTATCCCATTCCTATTTGTCATTACAGCTTCATTTTTTACTGTATGACAACCTGCTCACACACTCAGCACAGTGCCAGCACAGGGGCCTCATCTTCCTTTTCCCTAGTGTGACATTTTACATGTCTATTTGAGCTCTCTGCAATTTCAGCCAATTGTGAAAAAGCTGTGATCTTCTTCATATTTACTTGGCCACTGCTGATCTTTCCTCTGAGACTCTCAGGGTTTGTTGCCTTATTTGTAGAGCAAAGGATGGGCTGCTTGCAACTTCACCTTTATACTGGCAGGCATCACATCTTAACCCATGGTCTGACAGATTAAGTCTCCAGTATTTTCCCCAAGTGGGAATGGTGAAGTAGCAGCAGAGACCTTTGCAAGGGCCAGATCAGACAATGACTTCACATAGATGCGACGTGATATTTTTTTTTCCTTGATGAGACAAGACCCAGGGTGAGATAATTTCATCTCTTTCAAACAGCTTCTTTGAGATGCCAGAAGAAAACATGGTCATGAGAGATACTGATCCTAATAATGCTGTTTCAGAAATAATAAACACTGCTGAGGTGACAGACACTATTCCTTGGATGCTTTATGTTAAAACACTTGTTCATTCTACCAGCCACAGCTTCTGCAAGGCAGAAGAGCATCACTTTATCTTCATATTGCTTTTAAAATAAGAGCTGAGGACTACATGTTTCTTCTCAATGTAGAAAGTGTCAATACAAGGTAATTTTATGGCTCTAAGTTTCTGCACAGTCTCGGTGCTTGCAGCTGTAATTTTAGCCTGGGAAATAAGATGTCTGGGAAATAGCATGCCTGTGTGGACATGGCATTTGCCTACCTATTCATCTTTTCTCCCTCTCTTCCTCAAGGAACTTCTGTCATTGGTTGATTTCTGACTGACCTGATAGCAAAGCAAGACCCAGGTACTGCATCTTCACCAGCTTTGGGAAAAAGAAAAGGTTGTGTAAAAAAGAGAGCCTCAGATTAAAGCTCAGCTGCTGGGCAAACTACATCATAGAATTGTTTCAGTTGGAAGAAACCCTTAAGATCATTGAGTCTAACTGCTGAACTAACCAACCAAAGGTCTAAGTCAGGCATTTCTTTTCCTTCTGTCACTTGATGCTAGAGAGAAGAGACAAACTGCCACCTCACTCCTACCTTCTTTTGGGCAGTTGTAGAGTGCAAGGAGGTCTTTCCTCAGCCTCTTCTCCAAAATCATGAGCATGATTCTACCTAGACCATCTGGCATGCTTTAGCTATGCTGCTTGCAACAGTACAGGCTGGGGATGCTGGTTGAGAGCAAGTCTAGGATGCAGTGAGGTGTTCAAAATCCCACAACATGTCCTAGAAGCATGGAGGGCCAGCAGCACCCTGGGCTCTCCTACCAGGAACATGATCAAAGCAAATTATTTCCACCCTTTACTCAGAACTTGTTACACCACATCTCAGTCCTTAATCTAGTTTTGGACCCCTCATACAAGACAGACATCAATGTTCTACAACAGGTTCAGAGAAGGCCTCCAGAGTAGTCAAGGCTGACGGATCAAGGTAGGTTGAGCTGGGGGAAGAATCAGCTTCAAGGAGACCTTACAGCATCTTCCCTGTGCCTGTGGAAGTAGGGATGGATGAGACCATCAAGGAGAAGAAGTCGAGCTCTTCAGACTGTTTCAGGGCAAGAGGACAAGGGCCAGCAGACATAAGCTGAAAGAAGAGAGAGGTTCAGACTGGATATAGGTGAATGACTTCTTTATCTGAGGATAGCCAGACAATGGAGCAGGTTGCCCAGAGAGGCTGTACAGTCTCCATTCTTTTTGGTTTTCATGACCCATCAGGAAAAAGCTCTGAACAAACTCATCTGATGACTGTCTATATTTAGCCTGGAACAGAGGCTACAATCCAGTAGTTACTCCATCACCTGATGACCCCTGCCCAGAGAGAAGAAGAATCAGGAGAAGGGGAGAAGACCCACAGGTTGAAACAAAAATGGACTTGCTGAAACAGCAATATTGGTACCCATGCCAATATAAAGTACCTAAAGCAATACCCCAGCAAAGGTGCAGTAGTTACACAAAATGGAAAAGCAGCCCACAGGAGCAGGAGAAGGGAAGGAAGAGGAGCAAGATCAGGAAAAACACACGCAGGACTCTATTTATTTTAGACTGGATGTCAGGAGGAAGTTCTTTACAGTGAGGGGGGTGAGACACTGGAACAGGTTGCCCAGGGAGGTTGTGGCTGCTCCCTCCCTGGAGGTGTTCAAGGCCGGGTTGGATGAGGCCTTGAGTAACCTGTACTAGCGGGAGGTGTCCCTGCCTATGGCAGGGGGTTGGAGCTAGATGATCCTTGAGGTCTCCTTCCAACCTTACCATGATTCTATGATTCTGTGATTATACTGACTTTGATGCTGATGGGCTGAGATACACCTGGAGCCAACTCTGATCAGCTGTGCTGGCTGACTCAGAGCTGCTAATGGCCTGCAGCCCATGGCTGGCCTCGGATTCAGGCCCAGCAAAACCAGGACAATAGCATAGTTCATTCTGCTTTGAACAGAAAGTTGGACTGGAGACCTCTTTGGAGTCCTTCCAACCTATGACCTAGTCAGCCAGCAGTGACCAAGAACACTGATGATACATTACACCTTATACCAGCTATCAGAGGTATTGTTAAAGAAGCTTTTAATGAAAAACTAACATGAGGGTAATGGTGGTGCAGGTATACAAATGGAGGGCACAAATCCAGAGGAAACCAGACTTTCTTAGTTCTGATGTCCTCCCCAAACTGTGGTTTAAATTCCCACGGGAAAAGTTGCCTTCACCTCTTTCAGGACTTTAAATTTGGGGGAGCACTAACAGTAAAGCTTGTAACTTAGGAAGAAAGTGAGCTAACTCCCTATTTCTACTTCTATGCCAAAAGTGACATAAACCCAGCAATAACCTGACATTTTATCTGATAAACCCTTTTAAAAAAAAGAGATTTCAAAGAAACTCAACTTGCAGTGGTACACAATTTGAAATTAGTTCCCTGACAGTCCCTCACAGTATCAGTTTCACTTGGGAAAAACTAATTAAATGTGAGTTCTCCTTGATGCAGAAAATAAATGTATTATAATTGCTCGCTCTACAGGCAACCCAAGTGCTTAATTATATACTGTGTGTGCGTGGCACAACCAGACGCCATCAGCTCTTCCATGGGAGAGCAGAAGCAAACAGAACTGCCACCAAACAGAGGTCAGTGGGCAACTGGTGATCAAGAACTCCTGCATGCATACTCGATTTTTATTGATGTTTAAGCACTGAATATTCCCCAAAATATGTAGGAGTGGCAAAGTTAAGAAGGTCGCCAGAAGCAGTTTCTGTACTTGCTGTAGATGGACTTTGTGGCACATTCTCTACTGAGCAGAGAAAGCAACTTGGCCAACATTGTAACTTTCTAACAGAAGACTTGAGTTGGGTACCTTAGATGAGCTGATCATAGAATCATAGAGCTGCTTCAGTTGGAAGACACCTTCAGAATCATGGAGTCCAGCTGTCACTACAGCCACTAAATCATGTCCCAGAGTGCCATGTCCACACTTTTTTTTTTAACACCCCCAGGGATGGTGACTCCATCAACTCTCCCCAGGCACCATGTTTCAATGTCTGACCACTTTTTCAGGAAAGAAATTTTTCCTACTATCTAACCTAAACTTCCCCTGGTGCAATTTCAGGTCACTACCTCTTGTTCTATCACCTGATGCTAGGGAGAAGAGAACAACCCTCACATCACTACAGGGAGTTGTAGAGAGCACTGTTGTTTAAGCACTGAATATTCCCCAAACATGGAGTAGCAAAGTTAAGAGGTCACCAGAGGCAATTTCTATTTCTCAGTGTAGATGGAGTTTATGGCACTTTCTTCACCAGAGACAGCAACTTGACCAACATTGTAGCTCTCTAGCAGGAGACCTGAGCTGAGCATCTCAGACAAGCTGATGTGAATATAGGCCATAGCATCTAGGCAAAGCTAGTAGAGCTGCTGCCTTTTATGTTGCATTTGAAGCATGCCACACAGCAAGCAGATGCAGTTCAATTTATCTGCTTGAGAAGGGCAAAGGGCTGAGTCAGCTCCATTGGGTTGCTTCCTGACTGCTCCTGCTTAGGATATTGCCTGATAAGCCAATCTTTGCTTACTGGGATTTGGCTTTATTCAAATCCTGAAATTACCTCTTGTGATAAAATGTATGCATCTGCCATTGAATGTAACTGATCTGTGAGGCCAGTTTGGAAATCTCAGAGTCACTTTAAGTGCAAATATAAATAGTGAATCATGATTACCTGCTTTTTTCCTCTTCTCCCAAACCCTTATTTGTAAATCCTTGCTATGACTTTTGCTAATGATGCATCTATCCTTTTTACTACCCACTTGATGTGTGAGTAAACACAGCACTGACTGTAGCAATAAATTACTCCTAATCCCCTATTAAGAAATCATCAAGGCAAATAGAAAATGGGTCCAGCTCTTTCTTCATTCAGTCAGTTTTTAACTCTTCCCATGCCATAAAAGTCAGATTTAGACAATATCCATGTCCAGACAGCCTGCCAGAGCCCTGCTTTGTGGACTATGTCTTTCTTCAATCCAGGGAGTTTCCAAAGGGTTGGTTTGGCAATTTGTGACATGAAAATGCCTGAACAAATTCCTTTTACAGGAGGGCAGAGACAAAAACTGGAAGGTAAGCACCTCAGGTCATTAACACACACACAAGGGGGAAATGCCAATGTGTTAAGATTTGAGGATTTGGTTTTCTTAATAATCAGTCCAGAGTTCCTTGAAGAAACAAAGAATTGCTGTCAGTAGCTTTCAAAACCTGTGTCTTGTGGAGAGAGTAATTAAGGGAAAAAAAACACTCTTGCATTTTAAAACAGAGAGAGGAAAGGCAAGAGTACAATCCTCCCCATGTCAGGAGAAAGTCAGGTGGAGGGAATTAAATCCAGACTTTTTGAAAGCTACAATAAATTCCAGCTCAAGCTCAGGGACATATTTTGCTCATCACCTTCATTGCCTCACTTGTTAGCCTACCAACCTGCCTAACTGCTTATCCTCTCTCTCCTCCCCAATATATTACTGGCATACGCTGGCTTGACACTTGCACTTCCTCTTGCCACTCTCTTCCAACTTGCTGTGCCAGTCTAGCCCACTGCCTGTAAAACCCCATCCCATTCACTGCCCCTGGCATTGCTGCCATCTTATTTGCTGCCCTCTCATCATATAACCTGTTTCAATTCTGCCTGCCTGCATAGTGAAAGCATTGGTGTGTTCCCATCACCTTTTGAGCTTACCATACAAAGCACAGTGCCGGAAAGGCCGCAGTGAGGAGAATCAACTCCACCTCAGCCACACCAAACAAGATCATAGAATCATTTAGGTTTGAAAAGACCTTTAAGATCACCAAGTCCAATTATTATCTAACTCTACTAATTCTGGTGCTAGACCAGTCCCTCAGCACCACATCTCTGCCTCTTTGGAACACCCCCAAGGATGAGAATTCAACCGTCCCCCTGAGGAGCTCATTCCAGTCTTTGACTGAAGGGAAGAACTTTCAGTGAAGAAGTTTCTTAACCTAAAACCTCCCCTGGTGCAAACTGAGGTCACTGCCTCTTGTTCTGTCACTTGATACTAGGGAGAAGAGACCAACACTCACTCAGATTCCTTTTCTGCAGACAAAACAGCCCCTGTTCTCTCAGTCACTCCTTACCAGACCTGTTCTCCAGACCCTTCACCAGCTTTATTGCCCTTCCCTGGGCCTGCTCCAGCACCCCAGTGTCCTTCTTGTAATGAGAAGCCAAAAACTGAACCCAGTACTCAAGGAGTGGCCTCATCAGTGCTGAGCAGAGGGAGACAAGCACTTCTCTGGTCCTTCTGGTCACACTATTGCTGATCCATGTCAGGATGCTGTTGGGCTCTTTGGCCACCTGGGCACGTGCTGGCTCATAATCAATCTGTTGTCCATCAACACGCCCAAGTCTTTCTCTGATGGGCAGTTTCCAGCCACCTCACCCCTCAGCCTGGGGTCTCATTACACACTCTTAATGAGACCACACTCTAAAAGAATGCTGATACTAAAAACTCCAAAGCTCTAGGCTCTTCCTGAGCCTTATGGTGCCTAAAACCAGTGAGGTAAATCTTGCACAGGTATGAAAAGACCCAAATTATTCTCATTTGGCTGTATTTATTAAAGACCCTCTGGTGGGTTTAGCTTAAATTTCTCTATAGCAAATAGTATAATTTGAGGATGACTGCTTTGGGACTCTACTTAATAGACAGATCTAGATTGCCCTTTGGATGTTCTGCCACATACTCCAAAAGGTGGTACCTGAACTTTAATTTTCACCTTTATTGGCAATATTCACATAAAGGAGACTTAATAATAGAAGGGAAAAGAATCTGAGAGGGCAAACTCCTAGAGTGAGCAATGATCCAAAAGCAATTGCAGCTCTTCCTCCAGCTAGTTTTACTCAGGGATTGCTATTTCCTCTATCTCTCCTGACTGCTAAGCTATTACAGAAATATAACAGTCTGCAAATGAGGAGGAGAAGTGTGAAAAAGGAAAAGAAAAACCCCATGGACACAAACCTGCATTAGCAGAACCTTGCTTTGACTGTTAACACACCCCTCGTAGCTCTGTCAAATTCCAGTGTAGTGATCTTGTCTCTTCATAGTACCTGAAATAGCCACAAATTTAATTAATTGTCTCTCTCACATTGGAAGAGCAAAAAAGAAAAAAAATAATAAATTGAGCATGTTTTTCTTCCCAGACTGATTTTACTGGGTTATGCAGATTATTTTTCTTTTTAGTGCTACCTTTATCAAAAAGGCTGCATCTAAATAAACCTCCACAGTTTTAACCTATAATGGAAAATGCTGCTGCTCTTTATATTGCTTGTTTCTCCAGATTTAAATATGTGGTAATTGACATAAATAGAAATAATTTACAGAAACAGCTGCAAATGAGATGTCATTTTGGCAACACTGTTTGTATACAACCTTTGTATACAGCCTAATAATAAGCAAGGCTCCAGAAGTGTGCAGAGAGCTGAAAATGGATCAACTGTGCCATAAAAATAATAGGTCATTGCCCCAGGTGGCTAATCCCTGGAAGTATCATGAGGGTGGAACAAGCACTCAGAATTACTGAACCACTAAATTATTGTGCAGTTTTAAAAACTCAACCTACATTAGTATAGTTTATGTGGTGTTTTAAAGGCACTCTACACACTTGGAGTGCATGTGCACGGTGTCCTCAGCAAGGAACACACAATTCTGAAAACCAAAATGCTCCCAGGCCAATTGAGAAGGAATTTTTTCTTCTGAGCTCTTCTACTCAGTTGAAATTTTGTGCTGAGTTTATCTTCTATGTAATAATATCAACATCTTGATTTTTTTTCCCCTCTTTAAATCTTTATTGGCAAAAACATTTTAAGAAGTAGCACAAATTCTGCATTAAAAATAAGTGTCGTCTTCTTTCTGCTGTTAAGTTCTTAGTACTCACACTTAGTATATTATTTTGTTAAATATGAATAAAAACAACCTGATACTTATCCAGCTATCTGGCACAGAGCAAAAACTGTAGTTAGAAAGGTCATTGAGACTCTGGGGCTTAAGACAAACATTCAGAATACCAAATATGTAAATAAAACCCCAACCACATTAGAAGCATCTCTATAATGCAAAATTCTTTCAAACTATGTACCAAGATCTAAGATTTTATCAGCTACAAGAAGTACAGGCTACTCCCTTATGTCATCAACATACTGCTGGATTTCATCTGGCTATGAATTTTTCTCTGTTAAAGCCACAGCAGAGACAGTACTTGGGACAAAAACATGAAGAAAGTCTCTTATTTCTATAAAGGTAAGAAAACTTTCCGTGCACGCTTCACCCTTATCTAGGTAGTGACATATTATTAGTATCAGTAACAGATTGCAGTGACCATTCAGTCATTGTGTAAAACATATCAGTTGAAGATGAGAAGCACCCTAACATCAACATAATAATCCTGAAACAGGTAATTTAAGACAGTGGTGAACCAGACCTGAAACCTTACTAAATAAAATTTGCTAATATTCCATAGTCATGAGTGTAAACAGTTTCTGGGGCTGTATTTACATGAGACAATTTGAACTCTGCTTGTCTTTAGAATCCTCTGGCCTCCCGATGTAAGAAAGATAGTTTCATAGAATGATTTGGGTTGGAAGAGACCTTAAAGATCACAGAATCACAGAGTGATAGGGAATGGAAGGGACCTCCGGTGATGATCTAGTTCAGCCCCTCTGCCAGAGCAAGTTAACTTACAGCAGATTGCACAGGATAGTGTCCAGGTGGGTTTTGGATGTCTCCAAAGATAGATTCCACCACATCTCTGAGCAGCCTGCTCCATGACTTTACCACTATCAAAGTGAAAAAACTCCTCCTCGTGTTTAAATGTAACTTCCTATGTTAAAGTTTGTGCTCATTACCTCTTGTCCTGTAACTGGGCACCACTAAAAAAAGACTGGTCCCATCCTCCTGACACCCCCCCTTTGAGTACTGATAAGCATTGGTTAAGATTCATCCCCTCAGTCTTCTCCAGGTTAAAAAGCCCCAAGTCCCTCAGCCTTTCTTCACAAAAGAGATGTTCTAGTTCCATTAACATCTTCATGGCTCTTTCCTGTACCTTCTCTCAAACAGTTCCCAGACCTTCTTGAACTGGGGAGCCCAGAATAAATCCAGTTCTAATCTTCTGCCATGGTCAGGGACTCCTCCTACTTGACCAGCTTGCTCAAGATTCCATCTGATCCAGCTCTGAACACTTACAGGATTGGAGCCTCCACGACTTCTCTGGGCAACCAGTCCCAGTACCACACCATCCTCATGCGAAGAATTTCTCCCTAATGTCTCATCTAAATTGAACTTCTTCCAGTGTGAAGCCATTAATCCTCATCCTGTCACTCCATGTCTTTGAAAAAAAAGTCCTTCTCCATCTCTCCTATAGCCCCCTTCAAATACTGGAGGGCTGCCCTAAGGTCTTCTTGGAGCCTTCTCTTCTCCACGCTGAACAACTCTCTCAGTCTGCCTTCATAGGAGAGGTCCCCAACTTGAAGTATTTTAAAGGCAGCCCAAATGTAAATGACAGGACATTATTTATGTTTATCTCATTTAAGGTATCATAGGCTGTAAAGTTCTTTAATGCCCTTTAGGAAGCCTACTTTCACCCCATGCCATGCACTGCAAAGTGGGCACTTATTGACTATAGTCAGCCATGTGAAGGAGACTGAAGTCCTAAGCTCCATTAAACATGTTCTGGTTCCCTTGAATGAGATCACTTGTGCCGATCTCCTCCCATGCAGACCTTGCTTATAGGGTTGAGAAAAAAAATGTCAGTTGATGTAATACAATGATATGATGGAATTACATCTGCTTATATCAGTTGAAAAGCTGCATCTCAGGAGTCTGATTTTTGTAATAGAAAGTTGATCCTTAAAACACTGCAGGTCTGTATTAGAAAGAATATTTTAAGAAGCTGCTTGGCTCTTAATAGGTTTTGCATTTGCTATTTCAGTATTTTCTACTCAAAATATGTGTTCCTGGAAAGAAGATAGTATTTCTTATAAGAATAATTGTTTCAATAATTGGAACAATTCTGTGCTTTCAGGAAATAATTATGATCTGACTCAAGCTAGTTTCCCATTGCAAAACATCTTTATCATTGCACCTCCTTTGGCTCCTGTTTCATGAACCACAGCCTTGGCTACAAAGAGTAGAATCGTAGAATTGTTTCAGTTGGAAAAGACCTCTAAGATAACTGAGTCTAACCATCAACCTAACACCATCATGGCCATTAAACCATGTCCCAAAGTCCATGGATTTCTTGAACATATCCAGGAATGGTGACTCCACCACCTCCCTTGGCAGCCTGTTTCAATGCCAGACCACTCTTTCCAGAAAGACACTTCTCCTTATATCCAACCTAAACCTCCCCTGATGCAACTTGAGCCCATTTCTTCTCATGCTATCACCTGACAGCAGAGAGATCAACCCCCACCTTACTACAACAATGAGGTCTCCCCTCAGCCTCCTCCTTTCTAGACTAAACAATCCCTGTTCCATCAAATACTCCTCACCAGACCTGTTCACCAGGCCCTTCGCCAGCTTTGTTGCCATCCTCTGGACCTTAGTGTCCTTCTTGTATTGAGGGCACCAAAACTGAACCCAGCACTTAAGGTGTAGCCTCACCAGTGCTAAGTCCAGGGAGACAATCACTTCCCTGGTCCTGCTGGTCACACTAGTCTTGATCCGGGCCAGGATGCTGTTTGCCTTCTTGTCCACCTGGGCTGGCTGGCTCATGTTCAGCTACCTGTCAACCAGCCCTCAAGCAGATCAACACTCCCACCCAATTTAGAGTCACCTGCAAACTTAGTGAGTGTGCACTCAGTCTATCATAGCTTGCCAAAAAATGAGTGTTTTCTATTGACAATGTAAGATGAAACTTTCGGGGAAAGATAGTTTTGAGGTAGGTGAGATTCTCCCTTTTTTCTCTTGCTTTTCTTGTTGTAGGAAAGTGCGACAGAAGCAAGAGCTCATATTTTTACCTTTTACAGGAACAATCATGAAAAGCTATGTTAGTTATGGAAACCCCAATCTTGACTGAAAGTTCCAAATATTCTCAGAAAGTTTGCTCAGCTGATATTAAACTTGCTGAATTCCATGGATTAACATGTGGAGACAGGGTTCCTGTGCCTGCTTCCTCTTACAACTTGAAACACAAAAGCATTTTCTTTTTGTTTTTGTAGTTCAGTTTGCTATTTTTGTATATTTGTCATACTTTTTTAGTATGGTCTCACTCTTCTTCTGTCTACCACTACCTGAAGGGACATTGTGGAGAGGCTGCTGCTTGTCTCTTCTCACAGGTAATTGGAAACAGAACAAGGGGGAATAGCCTCAAGGTGAGACTGGGTAGATTTAGACTGGACATTAGGAAAAAGTTTTTCCACAGAGAGAGAGGTCAGGCATTGGAATGAGTTGCCCAAGAAGGTGGTGGAGTCACCAACCATGGATGTGTTTAAGGGTCATTTGGATGTGGTGCTTTAAAGTGAATCTTGTAGAGTAGGGTTATAGGTTGGACTTGGCAATCCTGAGGGTCTTTTCCAACATGGATGTTTCTGTGATTCTGTGGTTCTCTTGGACTATCCTTGAATAATACTGATTTCTAAACCAACTGTTGAAGAAGTTTAAGGATTTTTAATTACAGAACAATATAAGTGGAAGATTTGAGAGGAGAGTGTCATAGCTCCTTCCTGCTGTCTTGGTTTGTAAACGATAATTTTAAAAACAGGTTATTAATATTTTATGACTTCTTGTACTAAACTAATTTCTCAATGGTTTTAAATGTTTTGAAGCTAGAATCTTAAATGCAGGGACAGGAATTGCCACAGATTTATTTTCTTTCTAAAGGAAGGTCCAAATCCTTTGGGTTTCCTAATTAAGAAAAGCTGTAGGAATGGTAAATTTCTTATGAACTACAAATGCAGTAAAGGTAAAACTTTCAATATTCCACCTGTCTTAGCACAAGGAAAGTTTGATGATGTGTTGTAGTTAATTCAGCTATCCAGTGATAATTTTTAACACCTGGGAGTCCAATTATTGTCTTTGCTGGGTGTAATTGGTGATACTTCTAGGGGTTTTGATTTTGGGTGGGTTTTTTTTTCCTTTTTTCCTCCTTTTCTTTTTTGTTTAGTTTTGTTTTATACATATACGTATATAGCTAGGGCTTTTAAAAGACCAGAAGAATCTGTTATATTTCTCTTTTTTTCCTATTTCTTTTTGAAAGATTGTCTGGGGAAGAAGAAGCTGAGGAGAGACCTCGCTGCTCTCTACAGCTCTCTGAACAGTTGGAATAAGTTGGGTCTCTTCATCCTCGTGTCAGGTGATAAAACAAGAGGAAATTACTTGAAATTGTGCCAGGAAAGGTTTAGGTTGGATATTAGGAAAATTTCTTTCCTGAATAAGTGGTCAGGGATTGGAACAGGCTGCCCAGGGAGGTGGTGGAGCTAACATCCCTAGAGATGTTCAAGAAATGTGTTGATACAGCACTCTGGGACATGGTTTAGTGGCCATGGTGGTGTTGAATTGATGGTTGGACTCAGTGATCCTAGAAGTTTCTTTCAACCAAAACAGTTCTATGATTCTATGGTGATTCTATAATCAAAGGCAAGGTCCAGTTCATACATGGCAAGATAGCGGACTAAAGGGGCAAAGTGTCCTGCTTCTGACTTTCCTTTTCTACTGTTCTAAGAGGAAAAGTAAGTTAAACTGTGCAAATGGTGTTTGGGAACACTGTTCCTCATTAGCAAAACCTGTTACCAGTAGGTGCTAATGTGTACCACACTTCCTGATGGATGGCCATAGACTTAGTTTGGTAGCAAAACTTCAGACAAAGCAATGGTCAGTAGGGCAGGACACTAACTCAAGGTTAAACACCTCATGATCACTTTTGTTAAGCAACCAGAATGAGCATGGGTTGGATTCAAATTCCTCCTATGCCTTCAGGTAGAGGGTGCATCCCACTCATCTTACACAGGCCCTGAGGACTGTCCTGCACTTAAGAAACTCGGCTTCAATTCTATCCCGACCACAGCAGCACAGAAATATGAATAAACAGTTCCTCTACTGGTCACAGTTTCTATGTGGCCTTCACTGTGAGACCAAAAAGAAGCACAGCAATGCTTCTCCAAGCTCCATAGGAGAAGCTCCTTCACAAGGACTGCATCAGTGAGCTTTGCACAGGTCTGGCACTAGGGCTTAAGTTTATGCTGCTGTTTATAGACAAATGGAAATATTGTAGTTTTGCAGAGATGTACGGAAAAATGACACAGGGTTTTGTGCTTCCTTCACTGCTCTTACAGGCAGTAATCAGAACTGGAGAAAATATGCAAAGTAAAAAGAGTTGTATGGAATATCATCTTCTGTCACCTACTCACAGATTTTTTTGTCAGTGTTTTCAGCTGAGACTGCTAACATCAGCTAAACGTTGAAGTGAAGCACATTGTTAGGATCATCTGGTCTGATCTTTGGTTGAGTCACAGACTGCAGACTCTGGCCTGGTAATTCCTACACCAAGCTCACAAAACATTTCCATGAAGTAAAGCAGACTTGTTTAATATTCCAAAAAGTGCCTCTACAGCTACAGAAAATGACCCAGCAAGAAGAACAGGAAGCTAAACAACATTTACTTTGCCATTTGTCTGTCTCTTATCATCATCGTATCTCACCTTATTTGAAACCACTGATAGATGATGTTCTCAAAAATGCACTTAACACTGAGAATTACTATTTATAAAATGGGCAATAGAGTTAGAGGGCAGATTAAGTCATTCTTTTCTGAAGGTCAGAGTGTTTATGAATAAACCACAAAATGAGCCTATGTTTCCCACCATCTGCCTTGACATGCAATGCTATTTCTTGGAATAAATACAAAGCAGATTTTTTTTACTCTGCTTGAAGCTCGAGCAGAATTCATTTAATTCAAAATAGCTCAAACAAGGAACTATAGCCACTCAACACAGTTAAAGTCCTTTTATGAGTCAGGATGACAAAACAAGTACCTGTGTGAGCAGCATGGACAGGCTCCATTCATCATAGATAACAGGTTATCTGAATCTTCCACCCTTACAATACAGCCTTACAATGCATTTTCAGCAGCAGACCTCACATTAATCTTCATTCCTTCAGGCAGTGTACATTTTAATAACTCTTAAAGCAAAATCTGACAATAAGAGTCCTGGCTAGATATAAATCTCTATCCATAAACAACAATTAATTAGAAATTGGAGACTCCATTCTGACAACTGAACAAAATTTTTCAATTTTCAGTTGGGGCTTCTTGAATGGTTTCTGGATGACCACCCATTCATGAACTGCAAACTTTGTTGGGAGACAGGGATTATAATGTATATGTATATCTCTATGTGTATATACATATATATGTATGTGTATGTATANCTGAAGGTGTTCAAGGCCAGGCTGGATGAGGCCTTGAGTGACCTGTGCTAGTGAGAGGTGTCCCTGCCTATGGCAGGAGGTTGGAACTAGATGATCTTTGAGGTCCCCTGCAATATAAACCATTTTATAATTCTATGATTCTATATATGTATATGTACACATATATATGTATACACACACACCAGCTAAAAAAATGCTTCATTTTTACAGTGGTGAATCACAGCATAACATAATTGCAGTAACAGAATAATAATGCCATAAAAACTACAGTTATGGAGGCAAGTAAATATGATTTAGTGTGAGGACAAGGCTTTCAAACTTCCCCCATTCCAAACACATATTTTTCCTTCCACTGTGTTGCGAAGGCAGAGGACATCAGTGAAGTTTTTTCTCCAGCTTTAGAGCTGTGGGTTTGAAAAGAAACCAACTCATCAGGCACTGTTGCTTCCACAGACCATTTCAAAGGCCTTCCTGTTTCTCAAATTTTAGCAAACTTCCTAAAAAAGTTGTATTAAACCTTAAGTATTTTCAGTCTCCTTTCACGACTGCCTCCTCTAATGTAATTGTGCCCTTTGATATAAATGGCAGTTTCACATTTTAAAATATGATTTTATTCACCCTGTATTGTGAGGTGATGTGACACAGTAGGTATAGAAATCCTGAAAGACAGATTTAATAGATCTAGGATCTCTTATCACATCCCTTTTCAGTTCTTATTTGACAAATGACTTTTAGATGAGCTCTCCCAGGGAGATAAGGTGGAATTTTTATATCAGTTCCACTGCCCTTTTCATAAAGGTACTCTTAGCTAATTTTCTTTACTATGTGCATTATATTTCCTCTCAAGAGTTTATTAAGCTTTTGCTTTCCATTAATAGGCACTCTGCATCACTTCTGATTTCAGGTAGTCTGAAGAACTTCCATGTCTTCCTTTTTATTTAAATAAATTTTGAGGGAAGTAATTATTCCCAAATATTTTTCTATTTAACTGATTACCTGTATCACACCATATTTTCCAAATTATCTCTTCAGCCATATCACATAAGGCACAATTATTGGCACCCACTACACCACCTGCATATTTTTAATGACTGTTTTAATATTTTTAATGAGTGTCACAGAGGAGTAGTTTAGGTTGCTTAAAGAATTACTGCCAAAAGTGAATTTTGATATGAATTTGTAAAAGCATGACTTAAAGTTCCGTGCAGGGTTCACTCTATTACTTACTATATGAGAGAAATATATAAAGGTAAATTGATTTGGAGTGGGGTTGGAGTGATTTTACACAGAAATTGGGGATGCAAGGGGTAAGGGAGGCTCTCCTGTTGAGTCACTGAGATTCAGAATGGAATTTCTTGCTTTCTAGACTCCATAGAATCATAGAACAGTAAGGTTGGAAGGGACTTCAAAGATCATCTAGTTCCAACCCCCTGCCATAGGCAAGGACACCTCCCACTAGTACAGGTCACGCAAGCCCCCCTCCAACCTGGCCTTGAACACCTCCAGGGAGGGAGCAGCCACAACCTCCCTGGGCAACCTGTGCCAGTGTCTCACCACTCTCACTGCAAACAACTTCCTCCTAACATCCAGTTTAAATCTCCCCTCCGCCAGTTTAAACCCATTGCCCCTTGTCCTGTCATTGCAAGACCTTATCAATAGTCCCCAGACCTTGTCAATAGTGTTCTTTTCCTAGCTTTGGCTGCTCTTTGTAGGAGTAATCTAATGGACACATTCATTCTTTACCTTCATTTATGTTATCCATGCAGTCCAGAAATTACATTGCTTCAAAAGAATTTTAATGGGTGGTTGTCTGGTTGGGTTTGTTTCTGGTTGTTGGTGGGGTTTGTTTTGTTTGTGTTGATGTTGGTTTTTAGTGGTTTTTTTTTTATAAATGAAAGTTTAACAAGACTTCAAAGAACAAAGGATATGCAGATTTCCCTCATTCTGATTTCTTGAGAGAATATGAAGCATTCTTTTCCAAAAAGCATCAAGAGAACTTCAAGCATGATGATTGTTGTGTTCCCAGTTAAAGACAGCTCATTAAATCATGGCTTAGAGACCAGGTAATGGAGGAGTGTAAATGACTGAACTCTACATATTTTGTCTGCCCTGGGTAGAAATTCAACTTCTGCAATCCTTGCAGTTTTTCTGCCCTGAATAAAGTGGATTCATTATTAATCTGAAGGAGCTCCTGGAGCAGTTTCTTTACCAGTTTAGATATCTCGATCAAGAATTTAGATAAAATATATCAAGGGACCTTATATCCAAAATAGTATTCTCAGGGCTATTTGTATCCTATCAAAGAATTGTAATTTATAAGTGTATTTCAGCAAAGAAAGCTGTTCTTGTAAAGTGAGGCACTTAAACTACTAGTTCCACTGAGATTAAATTGCACTCTTTCATGAATAAATGCTATCTTATATCAGGTTCACATGCACCTATCTCAACTTCAGGCCAATTACCCATGTGAGCAACCTTGCACCAGTCTGAGTAACTGGGTTAAAATCTGGCTTCACATTTGTGAGCCCTCTTGGATTATGGATTTCAAGCACATGTAAGGAGCTAGAGCCTAATCCAGGAAAAGCATTCAGGTGCATGAGCGCTCTCTTCAGCTGCATTTTCATTGCCACATTAGGGTCATATCTTTTGGTCTTGAAGTGCATGAAATATTCTTTTGCAGGTTCTGATCATTAAATATAAGGCATTCCCAAAGACATGCCTGAAATGCCAAGTATACTGGGAGACAATTACCTTGTCATTCCCAGCAGTGGGCTGTGCTAGGTAATATGGTGGGATGAAAAGCAGAGCTAGCCTTGTTTTGCACATAGCTTTAGCCTCACAGGTTTTTATCTACTGCCTGATTAACTGCTTCTTTTCATTAATTATTATTAATAATAAAAAATATTTCCCTCAGTAACAATGCACAGACCATTTATTTAGTACAAATCACTTACTTCAGCAGAGCCTCAAGCTAGTACTCCATTCAGTAACACTACAAACATGAGACATGAAGCAAGTAAACTACACCTGCATTTTCTTATCACTATGCTAAAGGAATGGTAGAAGGTGATTAATACTGCATATAAAAAACCAAACCAAACCAACAACTAATAATTAAATCTACCCATAAATATTCCTGTCAGTTCTCATTTACATTCACCCCCTTCTATTCCAGCAGTGAAAAGACAATAAGCAGTCCTTGATCACTAGCTTGCTTTTTGTCAAGTAGATTGTAGTTAGCAAATGATCTTATAAGGCCACTCACACAAAATAGAAGCCTGTGGGTCACAACGAATTCCAGCAGTGAACCTGGTCCTAGGGGAGCATCTTTGTGTGACAGATGAGGGCTTCACTTTCAGGTCCCATCACCTACCACATCAGTAATTTCAAAGATGCACAAATCCCAAAGCTGTACTTGAATTTTAAAAGTTTATATAACCTATGGGAATGCAACACACAAGTGAAAGACCTCTCTGGACAACAAAATGTGAAAGAGACTGAAAAGAAAGCCCAAGCCAGTGGGGAGAGTTTGTCAAAGAGTTTGCTGAGCACAGCTTGGTAAGCACAACAAAGAAACCCAGTCCTGAGAGCTTGCAGGATATATCCAAACTGCATTTGTAATTAGCCCACAGTCACATCTACACTGACATTTGTATTCATTAGGACTTCACCAGGACTTGTTTCTGGCTTAGGGAGGTTTCAGTGGAACAAGACACCTGCATACATTGTCTCTGCAATGCAGAACTCAAGTGCTGGGTTATGTGTCTCGTCAGCTGCACAAAAATGTAGTGTTTCCTGAAGAAACTGCATGAGAAGTTCTGTGGATGTGAAAAAAAAAATAAACTGGCAAGCACTAATACAAAATCAAGACTTCCTTATTTTGGTCAAAAGTAAATTGCTAGATCCTCAAAGCAGTCCCAATCTTTTTATTTAGCATCATCAAAAATGTTGATGTTAAGAGAGGGCACAATAGATAGCTGTAGTGGGTGCAGAAATATGTTCTCTGTGCTCTGAATGTTGAGGCTTGTGAATTCTTACCTGCTGATTCTTCTCCAAGGCAGAAAACACTTTTACACTTTTTCTTAGAAGTAAAAAAAAAAAAGNGTTCTCAGTAAGCTGACACTTTAATAAAGATATTACATACTATGACACAGCTTATATATGAGACTTGGCAACTCCCCAGACTGCAGAACTGCATGAAGCTGCACTTGAGCATGTAGATATCAATTGAACATTTGGGCTGCATCTTTCTCCAGTTACCAGAGTTTTCAAGCATCACACTGTAAAGGAAAGTTTATAGTTCATTCACACTTTCATTAGAATCCAGATAGGCTGTAGATTGCATTTAATTTGCATGAAAAACACCAGAAATATCACATTTCTGGTCTTTCTGTCAAGAATTCTGTGCTCATGTCTAAAGCAGATAATTTTGAAGTTACCATTTAGAGGAGTAACATCAACAGAAGTGAGTTCGGTGTAGAATCACGAACAGTAGAACTGTTTCAGTTGGAAAAGAGCTCTGAAATCACTGAGTCCAACCATCAACCCACCCCCATGATGGCCATTAAACCAAGTGAATTTTTTTCCTAATATGCAACCTAAACCTCCCCTGGTGCAACTTGAGACCATTTCCTCTTGTTCTATCACCTGAGAGAAGAGCCCAAACCCCACCTCACTGAAACCTCCTTTCAAGGGAGTTATAGAGAGCAATGAGGTCTCCCCTCAGCCTACTCTTCTCCAGACTAAACAACCCAAGTTCCCTCAGCTGCTCCTCACCAGACCTGTTCTCAGACCCTTCACCAGCTTGGTTGCCCTTCTCTGGATATGCTCCAGCACCTCAGTGTCCTCCCTGGAGTGAGTGGCACAAAATGGAACACAATATTCTAGGTGTGGCCTCACCAGTGATGAGTACAGGAGAGAAACACTGCCCTGCTCTAGCTGGTCACACTATTCCCAATTGAAAGCAGGATGCTGTTGGCCTTGTTGGCCACCTGGCCACACCCTGTCTCACATTTGGCCAGATGTCAATCAGCACTCCCGTGTCCTTCTCTGATAGGCAATTTCCCAGCCACTCTGCCCCAAGCCTGGAGTGTTCATGTGGTCGCTGTGACCTAAGTGCAGAATGCAGCACTTGGCTTTGTTAAACCTTATAGAATTGACCTCAGCCCATCAATCCAGCCTGTCCAGGTCTCTTTGCAGAACCTTCCTACCCTCAAGCAGATCAGTGCTCGACCCTATTTAATGTCATCTGCAAACTTACTGAGTAAATAGGCTTACATTTTTCATTTTGTTATTTTCCTAAGGAGCAGAGATGAGTTCTGGCTTGCTTTCTAGAATGATAATTTTATTTCAAAATAGTTTATCATTATCCTTGTGTAAAATTATATAGCAATAAAATACATGTGAAAATTCCAAGATCAAAATGTTAAGCTGTGCCTTTCTGTGGATTTATCATCACTGTTTTTATGTGTCTTGTCACAGATTTCTTAACTGACACTTGTCAGAAGCCTTTAAACCCTCCAAATACCTACAATGACACTGCATTTCTCAAGTGAAAAGCTTATATCCAATTGTGGCACAAGCTCAGGAGAAAAAATATTTACCATTTACACTAAAATATGATTATTATGAGTCACAACGTTGAAGGCATTAATCCTAGTGCCTCCTGGATGGCACATCTCTCTATCCCACACAATACTACATCTTTCATCCCAAAGATCTGACCTTTTAAAGAGCAAGTCCCTTGTCATCATTTTCTGTAGAAGAGATGGGTTTTTATAAGCCAGCTTAAGGCCTTTCTGAACCTTCACTGCCAAGTTTAACTTAAAAAAATAAATTATTTCTTACACATCTCCTCAAGGAGTTTATGCTTCTCTTGGGCTTCCAATGACTGTGTCATTTAAAATGAAAAATGAGTTGAAGTCCAGCATAGCTTTTTTTTTTTTTTTTTTTTGCCAATACAAAAAGCAGTCTCCAGTCTTTCAGTGCTGCTGGTGGTGACAAGAATAGCACAAGGGTATTGAGGAGTAAATTTTTAAAGGACTAGATCTTGAAACAAATCAACAAGCTGGGAACTGGCTGAAGAAATTTCGGCGGCCTGATTCCACATCAGTTTTGTTCACCCTTAACAGTAACCATTTTCCCAGGGCATCCCCAGGGATGCTCAATGGAAATCTAAAAGAAAACAAGTGGCAGATCTAGTACCAAGATATCTGAACCACTGGCTCTCCTGGTGATGGCCAAGAAGGCTAAGGATTAAAATCTGAGGAGATTAAACCAAATTCTTCCCCTTGGTAGAGCTGCTGGTGAAACTGTGTGTCTGGATTTCCAGCAGGCAGGCTGCAGGGCTGCTGCCAGGTGTTCAGAAGTGACACATGGGCCATGCTGGTCACTTTGTGCATCAGCATTCAACCTGGCACTTCTTGGTGAGAAGGTTGTTGGGATTGCTTTTTAAGGGACAGACCAACACAGGCATCCTTATTAAGAGTAACTGAGTCGCTTAAACTAAAATATTCCCTCACACGAGCTCAATGTTGCCTTGGTAGAGCTTGGCAAAGAGCTAACAAACAGAGCCTTAAGCTTCAAGCAGCCTCAGTTCAACCACTACAACCAGATACATACACACATACACGCCACAACACTGCTGGCTGCTCTTGCATTCACTATATTTTCCAAGATCTTAGCTCTTAACCCTAGAATCATAGAATGGGTTGGGTTGGAAGGGACCTTAAAGATCATCTAGTTCCAGTCCCCCTGCCATTGACAGGGATACCTTCCACTAGACCAGGTTGCTCAAGGCCTCATCCAGCTTGGCTTTGAACACTTTCAGGGAGAGAGCATCCATAACCTCCTTGGGGAACCTGTTCCAGTGTCTCACCACCCTCACTGTGAAGAATTTCTGTCTAATATCCAGTCTAAATCTACCCTCTTCTAGCTTAAAGCCATCACCCCTTGTCCTACAATCCCTTGTAAAAAGTCCCTCCCCAGCTTTCTCATTGCCCCTCCCTTCAAGTAGAAGGGAAGTATAATGGAAGTAGAAGTATAACGGAAGGCCACGATAATAAATCATTTGTTATTGCCTACCAGATACTTAAAACCCACTGAAGAGGAAAAGAAACCCTAAGAAATCAGAATGAAAAACTCCTGTTACAAATTTTACTTGGTTGTGAACAAGGTTTAAGATTGAAATGAAACATATTTTGTGCCCTGGGAGATCATTCTCTAGATGAAGTCCTCTGAATCTGTGTTGCTGAAACAGGAGCTTGTTTTCCCTCCAGGAATTACGAATTGCTTTGTCTGTCTGAGCCTAATTGAGCAAAATGGTAGGGTTATGCCTCCCCACTGAAATTATTCCCACTACACAAAGTTGAAATTAGCCACACATTTGTTCTTCTCATGACGCCCAAGCAATGACACTGCTATTTGGCAGCAGCTAGTGAGAAAGCAAAAATCCAGAGAAACTAACTTCACAATTAAGATATGAAATATATTTTTAAAAATCAAGCTCTTTTAAAATTAAAACTGAACTAAAGGTTAAGTTATTGTGTGCTGTACTCCTTTTTTTTTTTTTTTACAAACAGAGAAAACTATAGGATTTAAGAACGTAAGACCTAAGCATTTGGTACAGAAAATTGTTATTAACTATAGAGATGATATCTCAGCACTGGAGTTTACACTCAGGTTTGGAGGTTTTTCTGGCTTTATTGGTCAACAGGCTTTTGGGTTTTGCCTGTCGTGCCAGTGCTGAAAGCAAGCAAGCAGAAGAATAGAATGGATACTTCCACATTAAAACTAACCAAATTTAAGGGATAGGTTGCAAATTTAAGCACCTCAAATCAGGAAATACCAATGTGTGCACACTGCCACTGCAATCCCAATGCAGCCACTGGGATCCATATGCATGTCTCCATTAGTCTTTAACAGAAAGCTTCCAGCATGGGTGCTGGAAGTGATAAACAGAACATGGCTGTTGCCCATGGCACTCCTGGGAGCACATTGGCCTGGACACCATATACTCACCCTTGTTGTATTTGTAACCTTCATGGGTGTGTTTCATGTGCAGCACAGCTGGCTACAGCAGAAAGAAGTTGCCAGACTGAAAGCCAGCACAATACTTTTTTAGCTCTCAGCTTCTCAAAGCCTCTGCACTTTCCACATCAGTAGCACTTGAGCAAGCATTCACTGAACATCTATGCCAGAAATTAGTTCCATAGGACTTCATATTTCCATTTTTTGGCATTGCCCTATCCCTCACACTAGGGGTCTGGAGCAGCAGGAGGGTGCCTGCAAGGGAGATCCAATTTGCTTGCCATCCCCTAGCCAGGCATCTTCACTGACTGACCTCAACATCCTGAACTTTAGAGAAGCAAGAAGTAACTTTGGTAGTATATTTCCACTTCCTGGCTCTAGTACTGTTATAATTTCAGGATTTCTCATCTGAGTTAGACACTAAATGAGAAGATACCATTCTAGTCTTCAACTCCAGCTCCACCCAATTCACGCAAGGGCCATGCAATTTAATCTCCTTCAGTACCTTCTCAAACCTGCATTTCACAGGTGCTTGTATTTCTTCTTCTCTGCTCCTATTTTGTGAGAAGAAACTAGGAGAAATGTAACAGGAAAGGGCAATGACAATGTCATATGGCTAGAGGAAGCTGGCTGACACGTGGAAAACTATATTGGTAAGAAAGACAAAAGTACAAGAGAATGATAGAGCAGTTACACAACATCCTCTTGAATTACCTACTGCTGCCGATGCAGACCTGCGCTCTGCTGTTTTTTTTTCCCTTAATGATTGCTCAGTGTCCTAGAAATACACATTTCTAGTATAACTAAGGCAAATCAGGCTGCCCAGAGAGGTTGTCGATGCCCCATCACTGGAATCATTCAAGATCAGGTTGGATGGGGCTTTGAGTAGCCTGATCTAATTGAAGATGTTCCTGATTATTACAGGGGAGGTTGAACTAGATGACCTCTGCAGGTCCTTCCCAAACTACTCTGAGATTCTGTGAAGAGAAGACAATTGTATATGTTTTTGGATTTGAAGACTTGTGCATTGTTCACAAACACAAAAGAAAACAACTGAGAAACATTTAGATTACATCAAGGCAAGGCAGGAACATTCACAAGATTGGGGGTGCAATCTTAAGTGGAAGAAAAGAAAAGCTTTTCAAGAGAGCTTTGCTAGCATTGCTAGAAGTTTTCTAAGTATCTTTGTCGAACCACATTTCTTGTGACAGACCTCACAGAACTTTACCAAAGGATATGCTAGAGCTGCCTAAATGTTCTGCCTTGCTATAGTCGTAATAAATAACAGATAATACAGTGGAGAAAAGAAAACATAATGCAGTGGAGAACATATTTCATCTTAAACAACCCATAAAAAACAAACCCAAGAAGTTTTTAAAATTCTTTTTCTGTAGAATTGGCCTTTCCACATAGGCCATTGGTACACAAACATCTGCACCTAGCATGTATCTGAATACAAACTCCATGGGAAGGGAAAGAACTGGGATAACAACATTTTGGTTGAAGATGTAAACATCAAAACAGTTTGCTTTACTCTTTCCAGAACTGTTCCCCAATTTCGAGAGCCAAAAGTGAATGAAGCCTATTTTGTAAAGCTATAAACTTTACAGTGGTGGTAACTTTGCCCAGGTCAACTCCAAACAAGGATCTAGATTAGCTAAGCTAAAATTTTATGATCATCTCCTGAAACAAATCTATCAAATAGCAATAGCTTGAATTTCTAAGTGCTTTTTGTTCCATTTACTTCACATTATCCACTGACTGAGAATAGCCCTTCCTGACTTGCTATCTCCAGCTCCTTCATGCCACTCCACCTGTTTCACAAACACACAGTTTCTAAAGGTCCACCTGCCTCATAATGCAATATTTGTAGCAAAGATATTTCTCTGAAATTTTATTGGCTATTTAAGGTCAGTGTTTAAGACTAAATGTTATATTGAATGTTGCCAGCAGTGAAGTTTGTTTCCTTAATAATACCTGTTCTGAAATAAGACACACAGTGCACAGAACTAAACAAAAGAAGCAATAAAACTTGGAGGAAAAAATCTATTATGCATCACCCAAGATACATGCCCTGGGAATCCTAAGTGCAAAGGAAAACAAATAAGATAAGACCAGTTAAAATGCTTGAGTTGAATGGAAAGGTGCATAAGCAAGGTCAGACTGCAGCTGATTACAGACTGAAAAATCTTGTGCAGAAGAATCAAGACAGCAGGAGATTTTCATTGGATAAAGGCACAAAAAGAAAACAGAATTGTTCTTCTCTTCACAAAATAGCCAAAGAGCAAACATATCCCAGGTGACAAAGAAACCTCAACTAAGGAATGCTTGGAGTGGTCCTAATGAGCAATTAAAGAAGTTGGCAGAAGAATAATATATGCAAATAAATAATGTTGACAGTCCCTAACACGGTAGCTATGTATATGCAACGTCAGATTCAAAGGGATGATCAACCTTACAAAGGTAGCAGAGAGGCACAGGAAAAACAGCATTACATGGAAGTCTATACAGCAAGAAAAGAGATGGGGTCTTTTGCAATGTAATTAAAAAATGTGTCTCCATTTAAGCCAAGAAGGAAACTGAACCATTGACATCAAATCAGGAATTTACTTAAGAGTTGATTCAGTGAAAGAAGTTCCTAGGTGACCCCATGTTATGAAGGAAGCTAAACTATTCCCAGCATGTCAACTCTTATGTTCAGAATCCTTTCTTCCTACTGTCCTGGATAGAGCAGTGGAGCTCAAAATATCCACCAGTGATGCAATGCTGGTTCAGCTTATCCTCCAAGAAATGAGGCTGTTAGGTGACGAGGGAAGTGTTCTTCTGTTGCTGCAAAAAGGAAAAGACCAAAAATACCTCCTGTATTTATTAGGGTGGGAGATAAGTAAGAGGATAAGTGAAAATCAAGCATTTAGGATACCATCACATGATTGAAGGACCATTAAAATGAAAATTAAATGGAATCGAATAATTAAAATTGCTGAGAAAAATCTCCCTTTCATCTTTCCTTTCCTGTGTAGTGGGCATCCAATTCATCCCATCTTGGCTTTATAACCACCCCAATCTTTATCTCTAGTTTCCAGTATCTTCAGCTTAGCTCTCTGTCCTAGCTCTCTTATATGGCCTTAATCTCACCTGCCTCTACTATCTTCTTGTTGGTTGAGCTCACACCTCCTCTGTATCTCAGTTGGATCTCTTCCTCCTTAGGGCTAACGAGTGGAAAGCATGAGAGATGACATCTTAGGCCACAAAGCTGCTTCCACCTCACTTCAGTTTGGAGGGAAAAATCCATTTCTGTCACCAGGTCACAAACCTGTATCGTGCTTAGTCACACGAGCAGGTAGTTTGGGGATTCTGATAATAAGGCCAAGCACCAAACACTGTCAAGTCCACTGGGATGTAATGAAAGTGTATCAGCTCTGGAGACATCTGATGCTCTGTTGAAAGCACCTTGGTCATACTCTGAAAACCTTTTTCAGAGGCTTTTGACACAGCTCAAAGTAGGGAGTGGGTTAGGGAAACAGAATGTTTGCAGAGAATGAGTCATCACAAATGCTGACACTAAAACATGAGTTTTGGTGGGTTGAGAGAAGGAGTAAGGTTAGATTTGGTGTTCTGAGATGTTCTTAATGATTCTATGAAAACAATGCTGGCTATTCTTAAAACTATGTTAGGATTTACTCTTTCCAGTGGGATAAACATGGTACTTCCCCCTAACTAATATCCTGTAATAGTTGTGCCATGTCAGCCTGAAGCTTTCACAGAGCTTGTGCTGGACACGAGCAGCCAGAGGTGCACACACAGCATGGAAAACTCTAACCCGAGGAGTTCACAGTGACAAAATCCTCAGACACTGATAGCAAGGTTATGGGAGAGAAAGAGTGCTGCTTTGCTGGCTAAGGAAAGGCTATGCCACCTGCAGCCACACAGATTTTGCAAAAGACACCCACAACATGCTTGCTCTCAGAGGCTGACTGATGCTTCCTGCTCTGTTATTCTCTGAAACAGAATTAAAATTCAGTCAGGCTGAAAGGAGCCTTTTACTCTGTGTATGAGGGGAAATAACAATAACTGTGCAATTCATAAAAACCTTCTAGCGTGTATACACACATGCATGCCTTCACCTATAAATCCCAAACAGAGGTAAACAGAAGAGGCATTAAGTTGTCCTTTCCAGGAGGGAGAGAAATCTGCTTGATAAGTTTATTGAAGCATTTTGCAGAAATCCAGGATACCATTCAACAAACACAGTAAAGTTCTTATTAAAGGCTGCATTTCACCATAAACAGCAGTTTTGGATGACAATGTTGTGCATTCGTCATCAAACATTATTGTTGTTTGCAAACACCAAGAGGGATCCATCTGCCGTTATTTTTTACGATGATATAAATAAGAATATTTAAATAGATACACATTTTACATCCAAAAAATGTATCGGTTTGAGGAACGCAAGCCGAGCTAAAGTGAAAACAGAAATTTAAACCAGAAAATAGAGCATTTTTAAGTGGAGTTGAAGGCAAACAGTAAATTGTCTGAATAAAGTCAGTTCCGATAACAAATGTAAGATACTTGTCACTTCCTAATAAAGACAGAGAAAATGGTCTGTGGAAATTGCTTTGAAGCAAAACATGAAAGCACTTCTCTCACGGAGGAGGCTTTGCCAAGAA
Source organism: Ramphastos sulfuratus (assembly GCA_013399055.1). Lineage (NCBI taxonomy): Eukaryota > Metazoa > Chordata > Aves > Piciformes > Ramphastidae > Ramphastos > Ramphastos sulfuratus. The sequence goes on from WBNM01020153.1 coordinate 94,290, forward strand.
GCAGAGCATCCAAACTCATAGCGGTTTGTTGAATAAGCTGCCATTGTGCTTGTCCAAAGAGGACGAACTTCAGTTTAACTATTTCATCACTCAATCTCATCTAGATAAGTTTCTCTGGCTCTGAGACACTGGAAAGAGGAAGGAGGATGATACATGATGGGAAATACCTGGGGAAGCTGTCTCCCAGGGGAAGAGGACACAGTTTTCAAGGTGCAGCTCCTCCAGAGCATCTTTGCAATGCTCTGAGAGCAGTATAATTTTCTTGCTTTGCTGAAATGGGTGTTTTCTATAGGAAAACCGATTCAGATTTTCAGTCTCTGACATTCTGTTTGAAAAAAGAAAAAAAAAATTCTATATGCTGACCTATTTATTTTGGTCTCTAATCATAAAAGGCTTGACACTAAGAGCATCTGAGTGCTTTCGAAGTCACACTGAGATCTTTTTATTGAAGTAACTGGAAATCAGCTATTGTTCATGGAGCACTTCCTTGCAATGAGCAGTGAACAGATCAGTATGTATATGTTGGTAATAGAAGTTTCAGCTGAGGTGGAGAAACCTCTGTTAGCTTGCTGCTGAGAAGTATTGGGTACTTAGCATGTAATAGGCTTCACAAAGTAGCTACTGAACTGTTGTCTAGGTGATGATATAGCATTTCAAGTGGTGTAAGTTGGAGACAGTAGATCCTTTCATAGCTTCTATTTTTCAAGAAAGCTACTACAAATTCCTTAGTTTTATCTCATCTTCTCCCATGATCAGAATACAAAGATATCACAGAAGAGGAAGGGTTGGAAGTGACCTCTGGAGATCATTGAGTCCAACCCCCTTGCCAAGGCAGATTCACCTAAAGAAGGTCACACAGGAACACATCCAAGTGGGTTTTCAGTGTCTTCAAAGATGGGGACTCCACCACCTCTCTGGGCAGCTTGTTCCAGAGCTGTCATCCTTAAATTAAAGAAGTTCCTCCTCTTACTTAGATGGACCTTTTTATGTTCAAAGCACAGTCTCCATGTACAAACCAGGCTTGGTTACTCCCAAAAGCACAATTATGCAAAGGCAAAAATGGAAAAAAGGATACTTTCATGTCAGTGAGGATGTACTCTGTGATTATGTGCCTTGGGGCTGCATTACAGCAGCAATTCATACTCTAAGTGTGAGAGGGGTTACAAATTTGCTTGCTACGGCAGCATGCATTTGCCCATTAACTGCATCTAGCTGTGGCAGAAGAAACATACTGCCAAAATATTCAAAAGAGCTCTTGATTTAGCTTAAGGCTGTGTTTCTTACTTCAGAGAAGACTGAAAAAAGCTGTAATTTTCAATACAATTAATAAGATACCAGCTTCTGTACAGAAAAGTGTGTATTATTCTATTAGGTTCTAAGACGTGTCCATTATGCAGCCTTTGTATTGGAGATGGCAGAGTTACCACCCCTGGTGGTGTTCAAAAAACACATAGATGTGGAACTCTGGCACACAGTTAGTGGGCATAGTGGTGCTGGGTTGATGGTTGGACTGATGATCAAACCAAAATGATTCTATGATCATATCTTCCTCAGATGAGAGTGATATTTAGACACCAAGTTCTTACCTTTCTGGATGTACTTGGTTTGACTGAGTTGGAGTTAATTCTTCCCAGAGCACCTTTCAAGTCTTGTGTTTTGCAGTGCTGTAGCTGGGTATTGACAACACCTCGGTGTTTTGGCTGCTGCTGAGCCAAGCACTAAGGCTGTGCTTTTCCAACATTTTCCCCCCAACAGTACACTGAGAGATGGAGAAGATGAGGGGACAGAGCTAGGCCAGCTGGCCCAAACTGACCAAAGAAGTATTCCATGCTGCATGATATCAGCTCATGGTGACAGAAGGAAGCATGGGGGACATTTGTTGATGGCATCTGTCCTCTAGACCAACCACTACACATCTTAGAGCCCTGCTTCTCAGAGAGTGATCAAACATCGTCTGCTGATGGGAATAAAGAGGGACTTTTTTGTTTGCTTTTGCTTCCGTGCATGACCTTTGCTTTTGCTTTTCATCCTATTAGATAGCTTCTATCTTGACTCACAGGGCTTTGCCTATATTTTCCCTCTCCCCTGTCTGTTAAGAAGGGGAGTGCTAGAGTCGTTTTGGTGTGCATGTGACCCCCAGCCAGGGCCAAACCACCACAGTGGAAAAGTATCCCATCGATCAAGTAAACCACTCTATTATGGTACTGCAGTATTTGTGAAGTGGGTCCTCTGCTAGTCTGTATTGTCAGAAAAGTCAGAGCTTGGTTTCCCCCAGAGAAAGAGTTACAGCTGAAACAGGATTGGCTGTAAAGGACTCCTCTATTCCCCTACTGATAGTACAGAGCAAGAGATACTACAGAATTAAGGCCTTAAGACAAGTTGGTCCCCTAATAGCAGAAGGATTCCTGTTACCTTCAAAGTCTAAATCTTCCTCTGTCTCTACATCAAATTCCATTTTTTTCCTACCGTATCTTCAGAAGCATCAACTGGCATATTCTACTTTTTATTTCTAATTTTAAATGAGAGGAAGGAATAAGACTTGAGCAAGTCAACTTCTCTACAGTAGCTATAAAAAAAAAAAAAAAAAAGATATTACAGCTAGAGAAGACTTACTGTTAACCTAATTGCATTTTGTTCATTCCTTTGCCAAAATACATTGTGAGGTACATGACTCGATATGATTTTAAAAGGTTTAAAATTTCACTTGGGTGTTGCTCCCTCAGCCATAAGGCTCTTTAACTGGGACACTCCCTCATGGTTTCATTTCTACACAGTCAAGAAGAAAGAAATCATTTTCTTGATAGGTGAATGATTCTGCCTTCAAGATACTGTTTTTCTTCGAACAAAAGTCAAAATACTCAGTTTGGGACAGTAGCTTGAGCCACAATGAACCTCCTTTTACTTAAGGACAGGTATAAATCCCTTTTAAAGCTTATTTTCTGTTCCAGCATGGCAACAAAGGATGGAAACAGTTTTTGAAAGTCCTTTCATTCAATTTCTAGTTGCACATGGGAGAATCAGAGAGAAATTAACTGTGAGAGAAATTAAATGGCTTTCTTTTGACAGCTCATCAGAATTTGACACTCAGAAATGTATTTCAAGACAGTCATTTTACCTGGAATGGAGCAACAGGTAACATACAACATCCCCATTATGTGAGCCAGGTTGTTTTCTTATGCAGATGCACTAATATCCAGGAACTTCTTTCCAAGATGTCAAAGGTTCCCAGTTTGTTTCATCCAACTGAAATCACAATGCATTCTTTTTTGGTTCAAAGGATGCTGCCATAGTGGCACGTGCTGAGCTTACGAGAACAGCCACCATAGTGCAGTGGATAGAGTGGTGATAAACAGAGACAAGTAAAATGGAATGCAGGCACAGTCAAGAATGTCATTATACTGAAAGGGACAGCTGATGACATATTCAGCCCTACACAATAAACATGCTTAGCTCACCATATTTACAGGTAACTGAGCAGCATGAATGTGGATGACTCAAACTGGCTGCAAGAACACAACGTTTTGAAGAATATTTGTTACCCTTAAGGAAGCAACAAAGTTACCCATAAATATACTAGCTCCTAGTGCTTGAAAAATGAACTGTTAACAATGAATTGGACAAATTAACCAAAATATATTATTTTTGTGCACAAGAAACCTCTACTACATCATTATGTTTCAATTCAAGTGAACAAAAATACCCCACAGCAGGCAAAAGAAAACAGCACACAGGCTAACAATCTCCAAAACCCTTCCTCCAAACTTACAGTACCCACACAGCTCCATTACCCTGCAACCCTTCAGCCTAAAGAGTTCAGAAGCTGGCTAATGTAAGAAGAGAAGGATCTCTTCAATCTCTTCTTGTCCCACTACCTGTTTAGTTCTGTGCTCTGCAGTGCTTCCACAGTACCTCAAAATGAGCTGTTTCTTGTTTTCTTGTTGGTTCACACAAATTGCTCCTGCTGCAGCAGTTACCTGGATCATTCTGCATCCTAAATCATAGATTCACAGTGTGAATCTTGCCCAACCCTCCTGCAGCCAGCAGGGACACTCACAACTAGATCTTGTGGCCCTGGGCAGCCTGAAGTCTGACCTTGACTACCTCCAGGGGCAAGGCCTCTGCACATGTCTGGGCAACCTGTTTCAGTATTCCAGCACTCTCATTGTGAAGAACTTCCTCCTAATGTCCAGCCTAGATCTACCCTGCTCTAGTTTCAAACCACTGCCTCTCATCCTATCATACAGTCCCCTATGAAAAGTCCCTCCCCAGCTCTCCTGTAGGTACCCTTCATGTACTGGTAGGTCTCCCTCTAGCCTTCTCTTCTCCAGGTTTAACAGCCCCAGTTCTTTGAGCCTGGCTTCATAGGACAGGTGGTCCAGCCCTCTGATCATCTATGATGGTGCTCCTCTGGACCTGCTCCAGCAGATCCATGTCTCTCTTGTGTTGGGGGTCCCATAGCTGCACACAATACTCCGGGTGAGGTCCCACCAGAGCAGAGTGGCAGAATCACCTCTCTCAGTCACACCATCTTTGACTTCCAAGATGCTTTTTCTACACAGAGAATTTTTTTTTACATGGAAACTACTGTCAGTGGCATATCTCAGAGATCAAGAGAGATAAGGACTTGCAGATTAAAGCTGCACTGTTCTTGACAATACCAACTGACTACATGAGGCCATATATTGCATTTGTTCACTCAGATGCTGCTGAGCAATGTTTCTGGCAGTCAGTACATTCATGATGTTTTTAATGTAGCTCCCAGAATTCATTATAAAGACTACAAACCAGTTAAGGCTCAAATCCTTAAAAAACTTTTCTATTTTTTCCCCAGTAATCCCAGTGGAAAAGTGTTAGGAAGCCAAAAGCTGAGCTTCCAGCTCTCTACTTCCTGAGACCTGGAGGCTTTTTGGCTCCTAGCTTTGGGATTAAAGTACTGATTAGAAGTTTTTACCGCTGAAAATATCCATGTACAGTCCCTTATGCTCTAAAATATCTCTGCTGAGGTACTCAGCACGTTCGTCAAAATTTGTTCCTTCACTGTTCATCGCAAGTCAAAGATAGCTGCAAAGCAGCTTGGTTTTGTGTTGCTTGGGTTTTGGTTTGGTGGGGGTTTTGGCCCAAAAAAGAAGAAGAGATTTTCCAGTGTAGCTCTTCTTAAGCAGGCCAAAAGCAGCTTCATTCCTAAAATCACTCATTTAGACACAGTAACAATTACATCCTTTTTTGAGGAAAAGCTTTTTTTGGCTGCTTTCATTGCTGCAGCAATTGTATCCTACAGACAGAATCTCTGTATATCTTTACTTATGGTAAACACAATACCATTGAAATTGAAGCCTAGATGTAACCTACAGACAGCCCTTTCCCTGTTTGCCTCATCTGTATCCTGTTTGCTTATTCATTTGAAGCTCTCATTTTTCATTCCTCATTTACTTATCCTTAAGTTTCAGAGGGTGACACTAAGATCCTACAGTCCAACCCTGCTGCAACACTCAGCTGACTGCTCAAAATACAGCAAATCCCATGGAAACACTTCCCCTGCCCTCTCCCCAGCTTGAGGTCTGCCTTGGTGATGCTTGAACAACACAAACTGCTCCATACTGAGGCACTTCAAATGGAGGAAGAATTAGTACAGAGCTGTCTGAAGGAATCTTTTCATTGTAAGGAGCCCAAGAGTGGGAAGACAGCAGGGAATAGGAACAGGAGAACCCTAATTAGAGTAGGCATGGAAAGATGAGCAGAAGGTAGACAGAAGAGAGTTTGAGTTTTGTCTTCTGTGGGATGGGACTGTCTTCCTTTCTAACATGTTTGCACAGCACTTGCCATGGAGGTGATCAGTCTGCAAGTGCTATTAAGTATGCAGCATGCATTTCTCACTGCCAGATCATAGGTGCTGTGGTCTTGCTTCAGTGCCCCTCCACAGCTTTTCCTCTTTAGATTGAGATATTCTTTGTTCTTTTTTTTTTTTTCCAGCACTGAAAGAGTTCAAACAGAAAAACGCAAGAAAAACAGAGCCAGAAAGAGATGAATAAAAGTGTACAGAGGATCTAAGTGGTCCAATTAGCATCAGCTTTAGTTTATTGTGGCCATTTAATGGAGGGGTAGGGAGAACACAAGACTGATCTGTTCTCTAGGGTTTTGGGGTTGGTTTGGGTTTTTTTTGATAAGTTACTAGATGCTGTGACTTTGCTGAATACAAAGTAATCTTCAGATAATAATGAGCATGCCAAACAGTGCAATGGTATCCCGGTGAGGCGTCATTCCTAACGATGTGGGCTTAGCTGCACTCATCTGGGGGCTAACACGAAACCACAAAGGATCTCCCTTTCAAAACAGTAGAGAAAAAAAGGAAAGAGAAAGAAGGGCATTGGCATGACATGTTGATGGGCTAACTTGAAAAGAATGTTGCTTCCCAATTAGGAAGGTGAAAGATGGTGGGATATCGCTGATCCCTGTGACACTGATGTCACAGAAAAGAGAAGAGTGGCCCAGCAGGCCTCAGAATCTGATAAGTTTATTTCCTTCTGCACATTTAATCACAGAATAATAGAATGGTTTAGGTTGGAAAGGACCTTTAAAGGTCATCTAGCCCAACCTTCCTGCAGTGAGCAGGGACATCTTCAATTAGATCAGGTGTCTGATTCATTTCTAGCTTGTAAAGAGATGTCAGAGTAACTCCTCTGAACTCCAGAGAGGAAACACTTTTGCCTTCTGACTTGTGCAAGCTTGCTGCTCTTGTTGCAATACAGTGACTAATTTCCCTTTGAGGTATGTATTTGTTGTTCACCATGGGATCAGAAAAGTATTCTTCTACTTAGAGTTGAGTGGGTTTCTTCAGATGATTTGTCCAATCTGATCTCCACATCCAAAGCAGGCCAAATGCTGCTGATGGAGTTGCTGCTGTGAGCATGAACACAACTGCTTGCTCTGCTCTCCTTCCTTTCTCCAGCATCACTTGCTCTGTCTGCTGAACACCACAGGAAGTCAAGAAAGATATTTTTCAGGATGTTTTCTTTTTAGCTGAAAAATCAAAATCATAGCTCTAGCAGTGAGAAATGGTTTTTGCAACCAAGACTCTTTTTTCTCTATACAGTGACAAAAATCAACCTTTAATTCGATTTCCTGCTCATGTTTTTACAAAGTCTGTTGCCAACAACACTCTAAGGAGCCTTGGACAACTGAGACCTGGTACTACAAAACTATAGATAATAGAAGTAAAGATAATTCCTTTTCTTTTCTAGGTTATCCCTATTCTATGTTGGATTGTACCTTTCTTTTCACCCATATTTCACATTTGTCTTTCACTTTTCAAGGTCTTCTATATCTGTAGATAAACCATATTTAAATACATGCCTATGTTTGAAAGTTTTAAATCTACTTTCATCTTCATTTTCTTAATTTCTGACTAAACCACACAGCAAAGAAATATTCTCCTTCACAAGTCACAGCTGGATTACTAATGAAAAATTAATCTGTTTTTTTTAGACTTGAGCAGAAGTCATGGTAAAGGACAAGCTAAAATCACAGAATCACAGGATTTCAGGGGTTGGAAGGGAACTCAGAAGCTCATCCAGTCCAACCCCACTGCAGAGCAGGATAACCTAATACTAGATCACACAGGAATGCATGCAGGCAGGTTTTCAATATCTCCGCAGAGGGAGACTCCACAGGATGAAGCAAATCAATGCTACCAACAATGCATCAAAAGAATCATGGAAGCATTTTTAAACCATAGTCCTTGTCCATTACTTGAACACTACCTTCTTAAACACCTGCTTCTCTGTTCACAGCTTTATACCTTCAAAATATCGGACCTCAGTGATATCCACATTTTGGCTTTTTCTTTACATCACCTACAAAGCTACAGAAACCAAGAGCCATCACCAAAGTCTTCAGTCTAAGGCATTAAAATGCAGTCCCACAAGTACAGGGCAGAAACAGATCTTTGCAAGTCAACCACTAAACATTTAATATTGCTTCCCACCTTCCTGAGGGGTTTAGAGTGGACACAGCTTAGGCTTCCTAAGGGCTCCAATGGGTTGCGTAAGTGAGAGATTTATATCCATGTCATCCATTTTAAAAACTTCTCAGGGGCATTGAGAGATGCTGTAGGATTAGGAGAGGTGCTTCAATACTGGGTTTATATGCAAAATGGTGAGGAAGACATTCATTGCTCCATAATAAAACCTACAGAAACGACAAACATGAAAACTTGAAAAAAGTAGAGTACTTCATGACAGGGAGACACGGGGAGACAAGAGGAAAGTGTAGAAGGAAGACTGATGCCTTTAGACACTCAATATAGAAAAGATATTGTCCTCATATACATTCTTATTTATCTTCTTCCTTCTGCAGTCTGTGTATTACCTCCTTACATATGGCAGTTTCTTTCAGTCATGGTGGCAATTCATTCCCATCCTGTCAGGTTCACTTTTTCTTTCCTACTGCCTCAAGACACTAGTTGCTGTCAAAGCAGTAACAGAAATAACCCAAGAGACTTTTTTTCTGACAGCTCCTGAAGTGTAGCATCATCACATCAGACATATATTTGGGGTCAGAAAGCCCAACTTCTGTTATACGACCTCATCCAGGCAGAGCTTTCTCTAAAGCCTTGTCAAAAACCATGTTTCTGCTCCCCAGCCAGCCAGAAGAAACACCATTTGTTTTCTCAATCCCAGCTAACTCATTTTCAATTATCTCCTTATTAAAGAAAAAGATAGTGCTTCATAAAGCAGTCCTAGAGGTTGCAGAATTACTGCTTGAAGTAGAGCATTTGCAACAACACACTTTTATTTCCATGTTGCTATCCCGTGCCTTGTGAGTCATCGTAATGACTCTGGTGCCTTCTGCATTGAGCTTAAGTAGGTTAGGTGTTTTCAAAGCTCTTAACTAAATTCACATTGGAATTAAAAACACTTCTGCAGAAAAGCACACAATGTAGCTAAGGAAGGCTCCTAGCTGGCCTATACTCATGTCACTTATACCACATTTCATCCTCCCACACTTTTCCCTAAACATCCTCCCTAAATAAAGTTGAGTTTTGTTTTTTTTTTTTTTCCCATTACTTCAGATTTTGCTTCTAAGAAAGATGGGAGAGAAAGTGCATCTGGAGCATCAGCCATCAAGAAGTATAGCAGCATTTCTGACTCAAGAATCCTGCATTGAATTGGTGCCCTTATGTTTTTAAAATGTATTTACACTTTGTTATTATGGCACACCAGTTTGAGGCCACTGTGCTGTTAACAATTGCCTGGTGACTAGTTTCACTCGAAGACACTGGAGACAGCGAAATTTATTTCATTGGTTGATTGATTTGATTTTTCTGTGGAGACAACAAACCTTGATTTCCAAGACTGGGGGAAGGATTTAACCCCAGAACAAACCAAATAAAAACACCAAAGCCACCACAGATGTCTTTGTTTTCATCTATCCTGTCTCAGTTTGTTGGTTTAGCTCAGCTGTTTTTTCCTTGCATAGAGGTTGACTCTCCATACATGAGGAAAGTAGCATTGGATACAGCAGTTTGTTTGTTTGGTTTTTTTCCACTTGAAATACAAGAGAATTTAGACTTAGTGAGCTTAAGCTATGGAAGGTTGGGTTTGTTTGGTCTTTTTTAAACAAAAAGGCAAAGAAGGCAAACAGCACCCTGGTCTGCATCAGGAATAGTGTGGCCAGCAAAAGTAGGGTAATGATTATATACCTGTACTCAGCACTGGTGAAGCTTCATCTGGAATACTGGGTTCAGTTTTGGGCACCTCACTCCAAGAAAGACAGTGAGTTGCTGCAGTAGGTCCAGAGAAGGGCAAGAAGGCTGATGAAGAGTCTGGAGAAACAGGTCTGGTGAGGAGCAGGTGAGGGAACTGGAGTTGTTTAGTGCAGAGAAGGGGAGGCTGAAGGGAGACCTCATTTGCTCTCTACAACTCCCTGGAAGGAGGTTGTAGTGAGGCAGGGGTTGGTCTCTCCTCCCTAATATAAGGTGATAGAACAAGAGGAAATGGCCTCAAATTGCACCAGAGGAGGATTAGATTGGATATTAGGGCAAACTGAAAGGGAGATCAGGCATTAGAACAGGCTGCCCAAGAAGGTGGAACAGGAGGTGATGGAGTCACCATCCTTGGAGATGCTCAAGAAATACATGGACATTGCACTTGGGTCATGGTTTAATGGCCATGGTGGTGTTTGGTTGACAGTTGAACTCAATGATTTTAGAGGTCTTTTGCAACTGAAACACTTCTATAATTCTATTAACTTAAGCCAAAGAGAGCAAGTCCATAATTTAACGTGTGGTTATTCATAGTGAGTATACGCAGTGACATCTGCTTTTGAAAGGGAACACCAGGGACCAACTGGAACCAACATCATTGGCTGGTCTCTGGTTACCTGTTAGCTAAACCAGATGCATGCACTTTCTAGTCTGCAAATAAAACTCACGACAGTTGTAAAATAAACCAATCTGAAAATATACACATGCACTAAAAAACCTGGTTTAATATTACCAGTGAGAAATCTAAACATCTTGAAAGACTTAAAAGCTCTAAGTCAAGACCAATTCCAGCAATTTCAATACTTGAAATTCACTACATTTCATTCAATGAATTCTGTCTAATAGCATTTGGCACTGTGTGCCTTCCTGTCTCTTGCTATCCTTATGCATGCAGACATAAGGAAAAAAAAAATATATATAAGCTGACATTTTTGGATGCTCAATTTATGAAACAAGTATGATTTGTGTGAGGACACAATGCAGAATAAAAGTATTCCACAGGCAATGAATAACCTCACTAAAACTAGCTAACATTCTGAGGTTTAAATGGACATATGCTTATTTAGTTTGCTGTGTGCTGCTCAGAATAGCAAACGTGTGCCTTTTTATGGCAACTCAGGACTCCATGTGGTCCAAAAACCTGGCATCTGCTTTTTCCAGTTGGCATTTTTCAGGCCATACTGCCTGGCACATCTCTCATTTCAAGCTGCCAAGAGGGTGGCAGAAGAATCAGACCCCCCAGCGCCACGTATTTTCTACAGCAGCAGAGCAGAATGGGCTCGAGGATTTACAGGTCGCTATTGCATGGCACAATGATTTTTTGGTTACATTTTATATGTTAACCAGCTTACTTCCTTCAAATCTGCTTTACTGTGTTCTAGCCACAGAGCTGAAAATGGAAGAATAAATAGGCTGCATGCACTGGTGTTATTGGGCTGGTATTAATGGATGTTTTTACAATTTATGTCAGAAAGTAAAATCCTTGTCCAGCAAGCTGTTTGTGTACAGGCAGAATGAATACTGCATTTTGAGTAGAGGACTTGTCCTGGAACACCTGCAATGCACTGATGATATTGTTGTGACTTATACGGGGGCAACACAGGAGAATGTTTTGAGAGAGGGGAGAAAATAAATCTTAAATCCTTCTGCCAGCAGGCTTTGCCATAAAACAAAGTAAGGCAGGGGGGACCCATACAGAGAACTACTGAAGGAGAAGGTGCATCAAGTCAGTTTGCAAAGGTGAAGGCTACCCAACTGGCTTTAGCCATTGCTGAGTGAGAAAAATGGCCACTACTTTCCCTATATGTGAGTTCGTGGATGGTGGCAAATATCTTGTAGAGGCAAATGCAGGTTCACTTTTTTCCTTATAACCCTACGCATTTGATTGGTAATAAATTCATTTCCCTGAGTCAAGTCTGTTTAGTCCCTGACAATAAATGGTGAGTGAAATCTCCTTGTCCCTAACTCAGCCCATAGGCCTTTCATTACTTACTCTCTCCCCTGTCCATTTAAAGAGGGGTAATGATGGAGCAGCTTAATGAGCACATGGCATGCAGACAGGTTCAAAGACACCACGCTTGCATATTGAGATTGTCTTTCTTAGAGTCTATTTGCCAAGATCAGGGTTTAATCAGTGATAAGGCTTTCCACATTGACATTAACATCAATATTAAGAGGGATTTGACTGCAGTGACTGCTCTGGACTATGGATTTGCTTCATTCAGAAGCCACAACTATGTATGAGCTGGGGAAAATGAGAAACAATTCCCAGAAAAATAAAAAGATAGAGAAGAACAGAGACTTTCTCGCAATTCAAGATCTATCACTCTCCACATTTCTCTGCCCCAGTCTTTCTGTGTCTAAGGCAAAAATGTGGACTCATCAGCAAGAAAACTGTAATGGATCTGCATCTTTGAATTTAGAGGCACTGAGTCGTGTCTTGAAGGCCTGCCAACAACTACCTAAATTAAAGCTCTTGAGTAATCAAGCAGAAGCACTTCAAACTATTTTTACTCGTTTCACTGAAGTGACAGCTTTACCTTTTGTTACTATTAGTCAACATACTCTTGTGTTTGTTGAAGCCTCACTGCCACAAAGACTTTTGATGAAGACTGGTTAGGTTCAAAACTCGAATTACTGTGTAAGTCAACATTCAGCCTAGTTTAAGACTTTGGAAAAGCTTTTTGCTATTGTGAGAGGAGCAGGCATTTTGCCTGTATCAACTAACTTTACACAGTAAAGAATTAAAATTTGATACAGTGAGCAAATTAATGACAATGCATAGTGCTACGATCACCATCTTGGTCCATCTTTGATTACCTTAATTAACTATTTCAGTAACCTTTTTTAGACAAAAATAATCTATAGATGTATGGAGAGAAGCGTTGCCAGCAGGGCAAGAGAGGTGATTCTCTCACTTTACTCTGCTCTCATCAGATCCCACCTGGAGTCCTGTGTGCAGTTCTGGAGCCCCCAACACAAGAAAGACATGGAACTGTTGGAGTCAGTCCAGAGGAGGCCACAAAGATGCTCAGAGGGCTGCAGCAGCTCTGCTAGGAGGACAGGCTACAAGAGTTGGGGATCCTCTGCCTGGAGAAGAGAAGGCTTCCAGAAGACCTTGTAGTGGCCTTTCAGTTTCTGAAGGGGGCCTACAGGAAGGCTGGGGAGGGATTATTGACAAGGTCTTGTAATGACAAGATGAGGAGTAATGGGTTTAAACCCTGGCAGGAGGGAGATTTAAACTAGATCTTAGGCAGAAGATCTTAGAAGATGTTAGGGTGGTTAGACACTGGCAGAGGTTGCCCAGGGAGGTTATGGCTGCTCCCTCCCTGGAGGTGTTCAAGGTCAGGTTGGATGAGACCTTGAGCCACCTGTTCTATGCCTATGGCAGGGGGTTAGAACCAGATGATCTTTGAGGTCCCTTCCAACCTAAACCATTCTATGATTCTATATGAAATTGGTGCGCTCTACCAAATCATAACATGGGTCATGAACTCTGAAGGTGCATATGACATCAGGTGAGATTTCTGCAAGTTACTTGGATATTCTTTTGAAAGCAGAACCAAGTCCTCACACTGGGGAATTTCCCTATAAGATTGAGGGAAAGACTAGACTTGTTTCCCTATGGTACTTATTAGTGTCAATCTCCAAAAGGTTTGCTAGAGAACATACCTTTTCTGCTCATCTCTCAAGAAACTGAATTTGAGCCTGATGCTCTTGGACAGGGTGAAAAAGGCAGAGCTCTGGCCCAAAAGCCAGACATCTTCAACTACCAGTAGGGTATCATGGTCTCAGTTATCAGATTCAGAAGCAAAATATCACTGGATGTAAACTCCCAAACTCTTTCTCCATTGTAATGCAATACATTTTGCATGTGTATCTAAGCAGTTTAATAGCAGTGAGGTTCAAGTAACTCTGTCAGAGTTTAATGTCTACAATGCTTTGGGCATTTGTGAGCTCTGCACCACAGAGGTCTAGAGGGAGAGCAGCTGCAGTCAGCAATCACATGGATTGCTGCGGTTTCCTAGGGGATACAGCTGCTGTGCTTTGCTTCACCTAAGGAAATAGGTGGTCAAGCAGCAGGGTTGGTGTTGGTGTGACAGAGTTTAAGTCTCTGGTATAAATTCAAGTATGTGCACAGCCACAGTGGGTTCATACCAATATAACAATTTATCAATGTGTTGTTCATGGTGCAGCCTGGTATTATATTTAGCTGGAAAAAGTTTATTCTAGATAACAAAACAAAATACAATTAAAGAATAAAAATGGGTAGACACAGCTAAACAGCAGTATAAATAGAAAACTCTGGAAGGCCTTTATCCCACTGGGTTGTTTTCTCATATAAAGATTTTTCAGTTAAAAATGAAGTTACAGTCTGAATTAGAGGAGTTTATACCCAGGAAAGCAACATCTGTCTCTATCATCAATAGGCAGTTTGGTCAAGCATCAAAACTTTTGCTGTTGATTTTATAGTTCCAATCTGGGATTTTTAGGAAAGATTCTTGGAATTCAATTCTAATGTAGCTCCCTAGTAGGCCGTGGCAATAGGAATAATGGAGTTACCAATGTTTAACAAAATGGCCATCCAGCTTTGCTTTGCTGGAATCTGGACTACATGTAACTTCTGGGTGAGCAAGTCAGCCTTCTTCTTATTGCCAATATTTCAGATGTCATAGCTTGTGAATGAAAAATGTCACTGAAGGTGTGGAAGGAAATAGAGAGGAAAAGCAGGTTTTCTGACCAGCTACAAAAATAAGAGAGACAGTTAAGGAAAAGAGAAATAAGCAAGCAAATGTCATCTAAAAAGACTTCACATGCTCTTAATAAAAGGAGGAACACTACCTGGCTGCATCCCGAGTCTGGATTACAGAACAGTTGTCTCCTTGAGCAGCCAAAAGTGGATTAGTGCATTTGCCAGTATGCTTCGCATACTTATTGTCCTTAAATCCTGTGTGTATTTCTGTACATTTTTGTAGCCACTTTGAGTTGGAAATACCCAGATCATAGCAATCCAAGTTGTGCAGTGTTTTCTTCACCCATTCTGCTCTACCTCACTGCCTTAGCAGTGCTGGTGTTAGCTCAGTTCTGGTAGTAACGTCACTCAATACTTTATACTTCTTTCTCAACCCAGTGGGTGTGTGTTTGAACCATAACCAAGATGACAGCTGCTATGCTTACCTATTGGGAAAGGAGTTGGTTGTTTCCATACTAGAAAGTAAGACTTGAGCAGTCTACATCTAGTTAGCCAGGTGAACAAAGCAAGTGTGGTTCCAAACTGACTATAAAGTTGCTCTAAACATTTGCTCTACAAAATTCATAGAATCATAGAATGGTAAGGTTGGAAGGGACCTCAAGGATCATCTAGTTCCAGCCCCCTCCTATAGGCAGGGACACCTCCCACTAGCACAGGTTACTCAAGGCCTCGTCCAACCTGGCCTTGAACACCTCCAGGGAGGGAGCAGCCACAACTTCCCTGGGCAACCTGTTCCAGTGTCTCACCACCCTCACTGTAAACAACTTCCTCCTAACATCCAGTCTAATCTCCACTCTGCCAGTTCAAACCCATTGCCCCTTGTCCTGTCATTGCAAGACCTTGTCAATAGTCCCTCCCCAACCTTCCTACAGGCCCCCTTCAGATATTGGAAGGTTACTATAAGGTCTAAATAATCATCTGAATCATCTGAAGCTGTTCTCAGATAGGACTGATGAAACATAGCAGCTACCTTAACTGTCAGAGTAAGACTGGCTAAACTCAACACTTATTTCTGTTCAAACTTTGATAAGAGCATGAAAAACATTTCTCTGTTCACAATGAAAAAAATAAAGACAGACATAGAAGGCTGTCACATGCTCAGCAGGCAGCAAGAGGAGGTGAGGGTGAGGAGAAGGGGAAGAAGTCAACCATTTGTATGAAAAGACACCTAAGAATTGTTCTGAAATACTGTAAAGTAACAGCAGACTTGAGTAAGACATCTCTATTGCCAGAGCTAATCTATTTCTTCCAGCAGTACCTTTATAATCTCTCATCAAGAAGGAAAATATATATATGTATGCACATATATATATATTTATACACACATACATATATAAAAGCATGTCAAATATGCATTGTAATCAGTTTAGATTGGTTTTTCTCTTTTATGAGTTCATTTTTCTCTCTCTGAACCTTCAACTGTGACTGCAATGAGTTTCTTTAGAGAAAGAGAAAGATGACAGGAGAAAGAGAGATTATGGAGAAGAAGTTGCAATCTTCCATTATTAAGCCATAAAATGGAAGGGAAATACTCTTTAGAAAAAAATAACCAAAATAGGAATCCTAGGAGAATGTTGTCCCCTGAGCTGACAAGTGACAAGGTTTGTAAGGCCTGAGGTATACTTAGCAGATCACATCGTGTGCTGAGGAGAACAAGAAACAATTTGGGTAGAAGAGGAATAATTCTGAAGAGTCTCAAGGGGAATCAGACAAGTCAGGGTACTGACAATCAAGGCTTTAAAACACCACAGATGAATTTCAGGGTAAAAAAAAACATTCGTATGTCTGAAGAACCCTGGTAGATAGCATCCTGTGAAAAACAGCTCACTAAGATACGTGACCTCAAGTGAAGTGGCAGGTCTGTTAGGACAATCTCTTCCCAGCATAAGAGCAGTCCATATCATGTTCAGAAAAATGAACAAATGTAGGAGGAGGTTTGCTTTATGAAAGAGAAGTTGAGCTGCGGCACGAACTGCTTATATACAGGAGATTGAATCAAGGACAGGAAGCAAAAAAATGTAGAGGAAATCTCCTGGTCATGCAGGGATGGTTTAGAAAAGACAGAGTTCAGCTAAAACTGAAACTGATGAGTAACAAAGGCAACAAGAAGCACTGCAACCTCTATCTTGATTTGTGAATAAACAAGGAAAACATGGAGTTGTTGCTAAGTGGGGCAGGTGATTTCATAACAACTGAGATATTTAAAACTCAGGTACTCAGCCCCTTCTCTTTGTCTTTAACAAGACATCCCATCAACAAGATCTTCCAGGACTTTGTGCCCATAGGCAGATTTGAAGAAAGTGAGGTACCAGTAGTGCAAATCAATCATTTGAATCTCTTTTAGAAATTCCTGAGCCATACATACTCCTCAGTACCAGAAAGACATTGACAAACTGGGGAAAGTGCTGACTGCAAAGACAATCAGAAGATTTGCTGTGAGGAGAAGCTGAAGAAGTGTGTTTTGTTTTGTTTTTTTTCTGGGTAGCTCTGACTGCAGCCTCCTGCTGCCTGCAGTGAGGTTAAGATGGCAGTCCAGATCTTTACAAAGGTGCACTGCAGAATGCCAGGAGACAATGATTTGGAATTGAAACAAGGGAGGTTTCAAGCAGATAAAAAAGGGTGAAAAAAATACTGAAAGATACAGATATGGAAAGATATTGCAGCAGGTTGTTAGATTTCCTTGGAAGTTTTCAAGACCCAGATGCACAAAGTCAGTCTGAAATCAGCATTGACCCTGCCTTGAGTGGGAAGTTGGATGGAATGACCTCTAAGAGCCCCTACACAGCAAGGGTCCCAGACATATGTGAAGTATAACAAAGGGTACTACTTTATCACTGAATTTACCAATGATGTATACCAACAGCAAAGCCTTATAAACTTTTCTTACAGCTGTAAGTTGTAGCTAATTGATTTTATATAGCTATTTATATACATGGTTTGATGTTCATCTCTAAGTTGTTTCTGAAGTTCTGGGTGTTGCCTAAGGTAGGTAACAGGATTATGTCTTTTACAGTAAGTATATTACATTTATATAATATGATATGTTTTCCTATAATTACATAAAAGCTAACTCAATCTTTACTGGGGGGGAGAGGTAACCAATGATTCTAGTAGTGGTGAAGAGAAACACCAGACAAACAGATCTTAAAAGCAGGATTTCATTTAGTATCCTGGAATTTCTCAAGATGCCCAAGGCTTTAAGAGCTCAGAGTCTCCTTTTAAGCTCTGAGGTTTGAAGACATTGATCCAAATTTATTGACATACCCAGGCAGATCACAGCATCTCTCTTCCAAACGCACAATAAAAATAACTATATGAATAAACATTTAAAAAAAACCAAAAAAACAGGCAAAAAGCAGCTATACTGAAGATTCAGGCCCAGGAGAGAGCAGCCTTAAGAAAGGAAAAGAAAAATGAACTGATTGGCAAGAGAAAACCAAGCATGTTTAGATACAAATTGGAAGACAACAAATATCAACAACAGTGTTGTGCTTATGGAGATTTAGGACTACTTAGAGCCTCACTGAAATGATAATTTGCTAACTATGACTAAAGCATGTTAGAAATCCAGGAGGAAGGCATGTTTGCCAAGCAAAGTGCACAGTGACAAAATAAAACTTCAGAAAAGTAAACAAATGGAGCAACAGAGCATAAATCTAAACCAATTAGAATAGTTGCAATTATGAATAATTTAAAAGCAGTGATGGGCCAGGGACTGCATACTTTATCGTGATCTGCAACTAACTGCCACAAAGATCAAGGAGGCTGCCAAGCAGGGATGCACATTTAGACTGTGGGAGAAGTCTGTGAAGGAACCAAAAGGGACAGCAGGGAAGAAGGAGCAGTTTAAGGTGAGAGTAAGCAGTGTATCTAGTCTCTTTTCCTATTTTTTGCTGAAGCACTATAGGATATCAAATAACCCTTTCTTCTACAGAACCTGATGTGCCAGCTCTGTCCACCAAGACAGCACATCTGGCAGTCACATGTGCATTGTAATGTGACTTCCATGTGGGCCAGGTGAAGCTACAATGAATGAACCAGGAACAGTATAAAAACCCCAAGCTATGCCAGCTTACTGGAGGAAATGTCATCAGGGACAACTCTGACTGGAGGCAGCATCCCAGGAATGTCTCTCCACACTCCTGCCAAAGAAGGACCATGGGGTGGTAATTATCTTTCCTGCTCTCTCCATTCTCTCTCTTTTCTTCTCTCTCTTTCCTTCTCTATTTTGTTTCTTCCATTCTCTCTCTCTTTAATGAACAGCCTCATTTTGATCTATGACCTTTTTCTGTGTCTTAATTTCACTCATGGGAATGTTCAAAAGAACCCAGGTTGCTCTGGGCAATCTGTTCCAGTATTTTACCATCCTCATTGTGAAGAACTTCCTCCTAATGCCCAGCCTAGTTGAAACCATTGCACCTTCTCTTGTCACTACAAGCCCTTGTGAAAAGTTCCTCCCCAGCCTTCCTGTAGGTCCCCTTCAGATATTGAAATGTAGCTATAAGTTCTCCACAGAGAACTGGAGTCTCTTCTGCAGACTGAACAGCCCCAAGTCTCTGAGCCTGTCCTTATAGGAGAGGTGCTCCAGCCCTAGGGCCATCATGAAAGGAAGAAATGACTCAACCTGTATATTTTACACTACCTTCAAGACAATCAAGCACTTTGACAAAGAATTTTTATTTTTTTAAAAATGAGTTGAGAAATGATCTAATTTCACAGAATGTAAAAAGAGAGAATATTTCAAAACTAAAATGATGCTTTACTCTATATGCCTTTGGTTGGTTGGTTGGTTAGTTTGTTGTTTAACTGCAGGGCTATAATCCAGAAAGCACTGTGTGTAACCTGGATGTTTAGGAGCCTGAAACTTGTTTTCTGTGTCACAATTTCATTGTAAATTAGGGTGTGAAATCACAGTGCACCATCTTCCCATGTAGACAGGCAGAGCAGACATTAAGAACACTAATTAGGATGAGAGGAAATGGCCTCAAGTTGCACCAGAGAAGGTTTAGATTGGATATTAGGAAAAAAGTGTCTTTACTGAAAGAGTGATCAAACATTGGAACAGGCTGTCTGAGGAGGTGGTGGAGGAACTGTTTCTTGAAGTGCTCAAAAAACATGTGGACATGGTACTTTGGGGCATGGTTTAATGGCCATGGTGGTGCCTTTCAGATTGAACTTAGAGCTCTTTTCCTATCTTAATGATTCTGTGGTTCTAACTTGCAGTTCACATTTCTATGACAATTTCACCTGAATAAAGCCTTCTGTGTCAGAAAGTCTTGGCACACATGGGAGGGAAGGAAAAGAGAGATGGATTATAATGGGAAGAAAACAGTTTGTGAATGAGGAGGTTGGAATTCATAATGAAAGTATTGCAAAGGAAACCCAGTCCTGTCCCAGGCAACCAGTGACAGAACAAGAGGACACAGTCTCAAACTGCTCCAGGGCAGGTTTGGGCTGGATGTTAGGAAGAAGTTTTTCCACAGAAAGAGTGATTGGCAGTGGAATAGGCTGCCTAGGGAAGTGGTGGAGGTACACCATCCCTGGAGGTGTTTAAAAGGAGACTGGATGAGGCACTTAGTGCTGTGGTTTAGTTAATTAGATGTTAGATGATACATTGGACTCAAAGGTCTTTTCCAACCTGGTTAACGCTGTGATTTTGTGATGCTGTGTGATTCTGTGAAAAGGTGGGAGAGAAACCATGCAAGTGAGACTCAACAGTAGAAGCAGAGACATGTAAAGACTACAGCAAAAAACACACAACCAAAAGAAATCAACCAACCACCCATGAACCAACCACAAACAAACCCACAAACACACACCAAACCAAACCAAAACATTAATAACCAGGGAAGAGTAAGTGCAACAGCAAAACCAAACACTTATTCTAAAGAGTCCAAAGGAAAAGTTAGATAAAGCATGTCTGCAAATCTCCAGACACAAGCTCATAAATGCAGCCAGACCAGCAATAAAGCTGTGTAGTTTTGAAGTATGCAGCCAGACTGCCACGTTTGAAGATCAGCTGATCAGTATTTGTTTCTATGGACCCCAGTGCTAAGCCAGGAGCACAGTCTGCATTTCCTCTGATGCACTGAGGTCTTTGCCTGCAGCTGTGAAAGCTCTGCTGGAGACTTCAGCCCTTCAGATCCAGCAGGGAGCATGTCCTAACTGCGGTTCAGCTGAGACTGCAGCAGTGCAGCACACCACAGGTTATTATCAAGCTGTCCTTAATGCAATTAAGTTGCTTCAACCTGATACATTGGCATTTTCAAAACAGAGCTTCTTGTGGCCCTGGGAAGTTGTGCGAGCTTGAATTACCATCCCAACACTGATGAACAACAAATATCTCAGAAATCCCCTGGCACAGACATTCAGTTCCCATTAGCTCCTAGGGGATAGAACCACTACCCAGCATGAATGCAAATGACTCTCCTACCTGCTCTACCAGCACTGTTTCTTTCCCAGTTCTGGTACACTTGCTCTTTTTTAACCTGCCTGGATAATTTTGTCTCCTCAATGTGATACACTCTGTTGTCTCTTCCATTCCTCACTTTGTTTTATTTAATCCTCTTTTCACTGCATTGCTGTTCTTCCTTTCATACTCCTTGCCTCTTGGGGCCCTATTACCCACCTGGCTGCTGGGGAATCCCAGGTGAGCATCCCCTTCAAGGCACAAAAGCCCAGTTATTTCACTTGTGGGCTAATGCTGTAAGCTTTGACACTTGGGAAAATATACATTTGCATCACCTGAACTGGACCTAAAACAACTCAAAAAAATAAGTGTGCCAAGTGCATCTTGTCAGAAGTTAATCCCTGCCTAAACTTTTAAAAAGGTCCCAGAGTTTATTTTGCTTTAAGAAGTTCTCTTTTCTCAGCATCATAATGGTACTTTTTCTTAAGCTAGAAGCAATGAAGCCAAGACTGTTGGTACTTGAATATACTTATCTATATACAACCCCCTAAATCTAGAAGTACAGTTATAAAAGTCAGACAGGTGTATCTTCAGAAGGCTTTGTTGATCCCATCTGCTTGGTGACCAAAAACCATACCAGTAACTGAACTCCTAAAGTCTTGTCTTAATGTGAAACTTTGAGGGCAGCTTCTTCTGTTGTTGCTTTTAACAGGACATATTTTTCAGATCCCTCAGTGCTCAGTGTGCTTCAATTGTTTTTCCACCTGCAGCTGAGAGAACAGACCTGTGCCATGAGGGCAATAAATGGATCCAAGATCTCAGTTACCAGAAAGTTCTGGCCAAATTTTCCCTTTGCTAAGACTGCTTCTAGACTGAAAAGCTGTTGTTAGACTTCTACGCCAGCTGCCTACTTTGCTAGATCTATGAGCTGAAAAAAATCACTGCAAGTGATCTAACTGAAACAAGTTGAAGAATGTTATCAGGGCTTCCCAGTTCAAAAAGCACAGAGAACTGCACGAGAGGGTACAGCAAGGGGCTATGAAGATGATTAGGAGACTAGAACATTTATCTTATGAGGAAAGGTCGAGGGACTTGGGGCTGTTTAGGCTGGACAAGAGAAGACTGATGGAGGATCTTATCAATACTGCAAGGGTGGGTGGCAGGGCAGGAGGATGAGGTCAGTTATCTTGCAGTGGTGCTCAGTGACAGGACAAGAGGTGATCCCCTGAGGTCCCTTCTAACCCCTATCATTCTGTGATTCTATACTCTTGATGACAACTTAGAATACTCAAAAACTAGGCTGGAGCTAGAAACGCAATCTTGTGTTTCTTTGCTAACTTTTTCATGCTGCATAAATCTGAACAAAAAGATGAGTCCTTTTATCATGCTCAGGAACAGGCTCCAGTTGTCTAGCTTTCTGGGCATTTTTATGGCAGTAAGTATAAACACATGCCAGGTGGCTTTGGCTGTGGCTCAGCTCTAAGGGAGATCAGTGCATACACCTCAGTGACATCTTGAGTTGCAAGCAAGCAGCAGAGCAAATCTTCCTGTGATACTGTCCACATCAGCAGATGGCCAAGCTGGGTATGGCCTATTTCAGACCAGAGCTAGAAGGTCTGTGATTCACAGCACATCTCAAGGTTTTCCAGTCAAAGCCCCCTGCTAGTCTTGGAGGCTTCTGTCTGAAGATTTATGGTGTTGGAGTTTCTCATCATCAAGTTAAGTCAGGACAGCACCGCAGTAAAGAGCAGCATCTCTGCAATAAAACTTTAGTCTCCGAGATGATGAGCATTCCACCTCAGGCAGCTATGCCCTTGTTTTTCCCCCATCTTCACTCAGTCCTAAGCCATGTTTCAGCTAGGATATTGGTTTGATCATAGCATGAGAAAAAAAAAAAAAACAAACAAAAAAAAACATTGTCAGACAGATATGGAGAAGAAAGACACCATCAGAGGCAGTTTCTAGCACTCTTGAAAAGGCAATAGGAAGACCCTGTGGGTTATATGGTTATTGTCATAGAATCACAGAATTGTTTGGGTTGGAAAAGACCTTTAAGATCACCAGTTGAACCATTATCTAACTCTTCTAATTCTGGTACTACACCATATTCTTATTTAAATTGGTGTTTGAGAGGAAGCAACACCATCCACATTCTATTTTAAAGAGAATAAGCAGTATTTAAGCCAGAGCTACTTGAAACCACCTGCTGATAGTGACAAAAGACCAAATGGCTATGAGACAGTTTGTGAATTAAAGTTCTAATGATGAGAGCAGTGAAGTTCTTGCACAAGATCCTACCCAGTATAGTATAGTACATGCAGGCAACCTGAGCAGCAGTAGAATGGAAGTTCACATCAGTAAAGAATTTATATTATGCGACAAGTGGCCCAAGAGCTCCACTGAAGTTGTATTTATAAATCTTCCAGAGTTTATCTGTTAGTTTTCTCTGCTGCCAAATTCTCTCATTGACCACCTCCTTCCACCACTATGAAGCAAAACCCTTTTGGTACCTCACCTTCTCCTTTACCAATCTAACCCTGCCGACTTCAGCTCAGGAGCTTTGCAAACCTGGCATCTGCTTTCAGTGCTCTTTCCAGTGCAGCTGTTCCATCTCCTCAAGCTTCAACATTTGCTGATGGCAAAAGGAGCATCAGTGCTGTTTTTTTGACAGAATCTGTGTTGCCAAATCATCTTTTTTTCTTTTCATGGTATGCTGGAGCATTTGAGGAAATCACACAACCAGGCTGACTTATTCCCTTAAAAAACATCTTCCCGAGCAAGCATCTGCAGTTTGCTCATCTTAGCTGAATCCTACATGCTGAAAACTCTTGGTACTTCTGGTTTGGGGTTTTCTCTGTTCGTTTCCCTCCCTACACAGAAAACTGACACAATTATCTGCCTTTGTCCTCCTTAACCTCTCTTTCCCATGTCTCTCATAACACTTTCCACTTCCATGAAACACTCTTCCTTTCTCTCCCCGCCCCCAATTTGTTTCGCCTTTTAAAATGGCTCTTAGCTGTTTCTTTGCCTTTGTTTAATCTCTCATTCTCTTCTGGTCTACCCCTCACCCCCTCATCATACAGTGAGTGCGATTTAGTAACTCATTTCTAGTCCCTCCCTGCCGTCTCTCCTGTGACTCTGCCCATCTCTCACAATTACTGTTGTATCACCTCATTCATTTTTATGAAATTCACATTTTATAATCCCTCCTCCCAACTCCAGGTTAGGCTCTCTGAAGTCTGCCTTCTGCTTCTCGCACTTCACTGAAACAGTCCTTGGCAAGGAGTTCCATCAGACCCAAAGCTGCAAGGGTATAATCTTTCTCATTCTGCTGCTTATCAGCACTCTCAACACCAGCTATATTCATTTTCTGGAAGCTTTTTTTTTTTTTCACAGAAAAATAGAATCAGCCTTTCACATCAGTAAGATTAATAAGTACCAGCTAATAGAACATTTTCTTGGCAAAATGAATTAAAATTTGCTTGGATTTCCTTAAGTAACTCCCAGGGACCTTTTTTCCTTTTCCTAGCTGCACAACTAAACACATTGTACTTGGGTGTGCTCCTCTCAAGCACACCTGAGCCTTAGCCACAGGCAGAATATTGGTCAGGAAGCAAACAAACGAGGGTGATCTTTGCTTATATTCTTATCTCCCAGAGAGCCTAGGGATTAATTCATACTATTTTTCCCTATTTATGAATTTGCCAAGCAGGATGAAGAATCCTCTTATCTGTACTTCATTAAAAGCACTCTCAAATTGCTTCAGTAAATAATTTTTGGTCTTGTAGAGCCTTCTCTGTTCAAATGAAGCACAGATGCTGCAGTATAGGCTGCAACATTCTAAATTAACCTATAGAACTAGCCCAACTTTTAAAGCTCTCTGTCCAGCCAATTGTAATGCACACCAATCGGGGATCTAAGTTGTGTTAAGCATTTAAGTAGGATCCAAAGGTACCTTTTAAATCCCCAACTGCCTTTAAAGTTATATAACTGACCAAAGGCAAGGCATTAAAAGCAGGTTCTTAGGCATGCAGTTCTTATTTTATGTGAATACACAAGGAGTTAAAATGAATGCAAAAACTTTCATGATCATACATGCAAGGAAGTTGTTTTTTTTTTTAACTGATTAAATCACAGAAAAATAGAATCATAGAATTGTTTCAATTAGAAAAGGCCTCTAAGATCATTGAGTCTAACCATCAACCTAACACCACCATGGCCATTAAACCATGTCCCCAGTTGTCATCTCCACACATTTCTTTAACACCTTCCAGGGTGGTGACTCCACCACCTCCCTGGGCAGCTTGTTTCATTGCCTGACCATTGTTGAAGGAAAATTTTTTTCCTAATATCCAACATAAACTTCCTCCAGCGCAACCTGAGGCCATTTCCTCTTGTTCTATCACCTGCTACAAGGGAGAAGAGACCACCACTCACCTTGCTCCAACCTGCTCTCAAAGAGTCGTAGAGAGCAATAAGGTCTCTCCTCAGCCTCCTCTTCCTCACACAGAACAATCCTAGTTCTCTCAGCCTCTCCTCACCAGACCTGTTCACCAGACCCTTCATCAGCTTTCTTGTCCTTCTCTGGACCAACTGCAGCAACTCAGTGTCTTTCTTGTAACAAGAGCCCAAAACTGAACTCAGTACTCAAAATGTGGCCTTGCCAGTGCTGAGTACGAGGGCATGATCACCTCCCTGATGCTACTGGCCATACTATTATTGGTCTAGGCCAGTATGCTGCTGACCTCTTGGCTTTTTTGTTTAAAAAAAACAAACAAACAAACAAACAAAACCCCAACCTTACATGGCTTGAGCTCACTAAGTTTAAATTCTCCTGCATTTGAAGAGAAAATAAAACACTTGTTGTGTCCAATGCTGCCTTCCTCATGTATGGAAAGTCAGAGTCTATGCAAGGAAAAAGCAGCGGAGATAAACCCAACACAGAGGTGAGACAGGATAAATGAAAACAGAGATGTGTGTGGTGGGTTTGAGTTTTTTTGTTTGGTTTGTTGTGGGCTAATCTCCTTCTCCTAAATCTTGGAAATCAAATTTTGCTGTCTCCACAGAAAAATCAAATCAATCAATTGAATCAGTTTTGCTGTCTCCACTGTCTTCCAGTCAGTGGAACTGATCACCAGGCATAATCTCCTTTGATTTCAGTTTTTGTATTGTAGAACTCCAGATGTCAAGTGATTTACAAAAATAACACGTTCTGCAATGTAAAAGAAAACAACTTAATGTGCTGGCAATGCACTTAGCACAGTGGGGAGGCTATCTCTTGTGGTCTGCAAGCACTACCCTGGGAAACATCATTAACAACTTGGAGTTCAGCTGCAGAACACATGTTGCTACTCTTTGTTTAGCACACTAGGGAGTGCAGTGAGAAGTATACCCTCATCTGTCAGTGGTATATGACCATACTCTGTTTGCTTGAACTCAAAGAGAAGCAGAGGTGTCATATTTAAGCCCACTTATATTTGTGACAAATACTAAAGTTCAATCAGGAGCAAACTCACTACCACCTGATCAGTTTCAAAACCTGGTTTTCTTCAGTCATCTTCCCATTCAGGAACTACATTAAGAAGTTATCCATATTAGGAGGAAGTTCTTCACACAGAGCGTGATTGGCATTGGAATGGGCTGCCCAGGGAGGTGGTGAAGTCGCCATCCCTGGAGGTGTTCAAGAAAAGACTGGCTGGGGCACATAGTGCCATGGTCTGGTTGATCGGATAGGGCTGGGTGATAGGTTGGACTGGATGAGCTTGGAGGTCTCTTCCAGCCTGGTTGATATATGATTCTATGATAAGCCCAAAGTTCTGATCGAGTCTTGCATTAAATTGAATCACAGTTTTTCACAGAATTCAGACTAGAAAGGACTCCCAAGGGTCATGTAAACCCATGTTCTGCTTGAAGAAATGCTGATTTCAAAGTCAGGTGAGACTGCTCAGAGGCTTGTCCAGCCAGGCTCTGAGGAGTTCCAAAGCTTCTCTAGATGACTTGTTCCAGTGTTTGGCCACTGTCATTGTGAAAGTTTTCCTTGCACTGATTTGCAACAATTGACTATTTCCTTTCACTGTGCACCTCAGAGAAGATCTTGTCTTCCATCTTCTCTAACAGGACTCCCACAAGTAGCTGACTATCCCCTTAAATGCCTTCTCATCTCCAGGCTAAACAGGCCCCATGCCTTCAGCCTCTCTCAATAGACCCCATCCTTCAGGCCCTTCACCACCTTGGCATCTTTCCACCAGACTGACACCAGTTTGTTACTCTTTTGTACTATGCAGGGGCAAAACCATGCATCAGGTGCTGTAAAGAGTGGAACAGTCCCATCCTTCAACCCCACAGCTACATCCTGGCTAATACAGCCCCTGTGTGGCTGACTTGGACTGCAAAAAGAGCATTCAAGCAGCTTATTCTGCTCCAGATCCACCCACACTGGTGCCTGCACTGTTGTACATACAGAACAATAGAATGCATCAGGTTGAAAGGGACCCTCAAAGTCATCTTGTCCAACCCTTCTGCAATCAGCAGGAATGTCTCCAACTAAAACAGGCTGTTCAGAGACCCATTAAGTTTGACTTTGAATGTCCCCAGAGCTGAGGCCTCCACCACGTCTCTGGGCAACACATTCCAGTATTTTGCCACCCTCATTGTGAAGAACTTCCTCCTCATGCCCAACCTAGATCTACCCTGTTTTATTTTCAAGCCATTGTCCCTTTTCCTAAGCCCTTCTTAATGGTCCCTCCCCAGCCTTCCTGTAAGTCCCCTTCAGATATTGAAATGCTGTTCTAAGGCCTGCCTGGAGCCTCTCCAGGCCGAATGGCCACAACTATGAAGACAGGCTGAGAGAGAGGAGGTGCTCCAGCTCTCCTCTAGACCAGCTCGAGCAGGTCCCTGTTCTTGTGTTAGGGGCCCCAGAGCTAGAGACAGTACTCCAGGTGAGGTCAGAGCAGAGCAAGAGAATCACCTCTCTCAACCTGCTGGCATCACTTCTTTTGATGCAGCCCTAGATGCAATTTGCCTATTGGGCTGCCACTGCACATGTCCAGCTTCTAAATCCACCAGTACCCCCAGCTCCTTCTCTGCAGAGCTGCTGCTGATCTCATCATCCCCCAGCCTGTACTGATAATAAGGACAAGAACAGAGCTCTTTGTCAGGTGCAAGGCTTCCCACTTGCTTCTGCTGGCTCTACAAGATTTCTGCCAACCTGATCCTCTTCAGGAGCCTTTGGGTGGCAGCCCTCTGCAAGCCTCAGGAGAATGCATTTTGCCCTGCTCTTCATTAATCATTTGGGACATTTTTGTCTTTAGCATGATTGTATTGCATTATAACTTTGTAAAGAAGTTGGAACAAACCAATTTTTTTTCCATACCTAAAAGCCCTCTGTTTGTTATTAATCATCTTGACAATGCTATTAAGAATGTTTTTAATATTATTGAAAATAGGCATTCTCTAACAAAGTTATTCTGACAGAAAAACATCAGCTCTTCTTTGGACTAACACCACACACATAGGGAATTATGCCCTGGTCTTATCAAGCAGTAGTCCAAGTCCTGTTTGTAATATAAAATCACGGAAGTTGGAAAAGCTCTCTAAAAATCATGATGCCCTACCTTCTACCAAACACCTCCACGGACACTAGACCATGTCACAAAGTGCTACATCCATGCACTTTTTGAACACCTCCCTGGACAGTGGCTCCACCTCCTCCCTGGGTGGCCTGTTCCAAGAGCCTGACCACTCTTTCAGGAAAGAAATTCTTNGCCTTTAAGGCAGCATCCTCAGGAGAACAAGATCCCTCTACTCCCATGTTTGTTAAGCTCTTGAGAGTTAAGCTCTTTCTTAATTTGCTTCTACCATACCACTGGACATGAAAGACAAGCATGATTTTTATGAGCTAGTTCAGTTGAAGCAGACATCTTCCATTTTTATATGGAAAAGGAACTTTTCCTGGTTTGCAAGCATTCAATTCTGCAGGTGTGACTTAGATGACACAAGTTTGCCCTCACAGTAAGCAAAGTGGGATGTGGTATATGCTGCTGCCAGAAATGTTAGTGGGTGACACCAAGCTGGGTGGCCTGGGTGACACACTGAAGGGAAGGGATGCCATCCAGAGGAACACGGACAGACTTGAGAGGTGGGTCCAAGCCAGTCTCATGAAGTTCAACAAGACCAAGTGCAAGGTTCTACACTTGAGTCAGAGCAATCCCAAGCAAAAATATAGGCTGGGCAAGGAGTGGCTTGAGAGCAGGCTTGAGGAGAAGGTTTTAGGGATGTCATCTGACAGGAAACACCCCATGAGCCAGCAATGGTCACTGGCAGCCCAGAAAGGAACCATGCCCTGGGCAGCATCACAAGAAGTGTGACCAGTGGGATGAGGGAGGAGGCTCTCCCCTGGTAAGATCCCACCTAGAGTACTGGCATTGAGTTCTGGTTCCCCCAGCATAAAAAAAAAAAAAAAAAAAGTNGACAGTGGCTCCACCTCCTCCCTGGGTGGCCTGTTCCAAGAGCCTGACCACTCTTTCAGGAAAGAAATTCTTTCTTATGTGTGATGTTTGGCAGAATTTTAGGTAAGTACCTATCAAC
The DNA here is from genome assembly GCA_013399055.1 of Ramphastos sulfuratus. Lineage (NCBI taxonomy): Eukaryota > Metazoa > Chordata > Aves > Piciformes > Ramphastidae > Ramphastos > Ramphastos sulfuratus. The sequence goes on from WBNM01020153.1 coordinate 123,798, forward strand.
AGACCGCTACAAATCAGAAAGCTAACTCTGAAACCTGAAAAAAGTTCCAGAAGTATCTCTTACTTCCCCTGTACAAATTGCAGATTCATCTTCCCCACTCCTCTACCAGTAAGACTGAAGGAGCTCTCCCAACACTGCTGAAATAGGACAGGGTAAAACAAGCTTTACAGTTTAAGAGGGACAGGGATATGCTGGAGAGGGTCCAGTGGAGGGCTATGAGGATGATTAGAGGACTGCAGCACTGGCTGATGAGGAGAGGCTGAAGGACCTGGAGTTGCTTAGTCTGAAGAAGAGAAGACTGAGAGGGGATTTAATGAATGTTCATAAATATCTGAGGGCTGGGGTTCGGGGAAGGGGGGGACACAGGCTCTGCTCACTTGCTCCCTGGGATAGGACAAGGAGCAATGGATGGAAGCTGCAGCACAGGAGGTTCCAGCTCAACACGAGGGGAACTTCTTTACTGTAAGGGTCACAGAGCACTGGCACAGGCTCCCCAGAGAGGTTGTGAAGTCTCCTTCTCTGGAGAATTTTAAGGCCTGTCTGGATGCATTCCTGTGTGACCTGAGCTAGATTGTCTGGTCCTGCTCTGGCAGGGGGGTTGGACTGGATGATATCTTTGGGTCCCTTCCAATCCCCGACATCCTGTGAGCCTTTAAGGCAGCATCCTCAGGAGAACAAGATCCCTCTACTCCCATGTTTGTTAAGCTCTTGAGAGTTAAGCTCTTTCTTAATTTGCTTCTACCATACCACTGGACATGAAAGACAAGCATGATTTTTATGAGCTAGTTCAGTTGAAGCAGACATCTTCCATTTTTATATGGAAAAGGAACTTTTCCTGGTTTGCAAGCATTCAATTCTGCAGGTGTGACTTAGATGACACAAGTTTGCCCTCACAGTAAGCAAAGTGGGATGTGGTATATGCTGCTGCCAGAAATGTTAGTGGGTGACACCAAGCTGGGTGGCCTGGGTGACACACTGAAGGGAAGGGATGCCATCCAGAGGAACACGGACAGACTTGAGAGGTGGGTCCAAGCCAGTCTCATGAAGTTCAACAAGACCAAGTGCAAGGTTCTACACTTGAGTCAGAGCAATCCCAAGCAAAAATATAGGCTGGGCAAGGAGTGGCTTGAGAGCAGGCTTGAGGAGAAGGTTTTAGGGATGTCATCTGACAGGAAACACCCCATGAGCCAGCAATGGTCACTGGCAGCCCAGAAAGGAACCATGCCCTGGGCTGCATCACAAGAAGTGTGACCAGTGGGATGAGGGATGAGACTCTCCCCTTCTGCTCTGCTTTGGTAAGACCCCACCTAGAGTACTGGCATTCAGTTCTGGTTCCCCCAGCATAAAAAAAAAAACCAGTCAAATTGCTGGAGCAGGTCCAGAGGAGGGCCATGAAGATGATCAGAGGGATGGAGCANTCCAGAGGAGGGCCATGAAGATGATCAGAGGGATAGAGCACTTCCTCTATGGGGACAAGCTGTGAGAGTTAGGGCTGTTCAGCCTGGAAAAAAGAAGGGACATTTTATAGCAGCATTCCAGTACATGAAGGGGGTCTACAAGAAAGTTGGGAAGGGACTTTTTACAAGGGCTTGTAGTGACAGGACAAGGGTGAATAGCTTTAAGCTTGAGAAAGGTAGATTTAGACTGGATATTAGGAAGACATTCTTTCCAGTGAGGGTGGTGAGATACTGGAACAGGTTGCCCAAGGAGGTTTTGGATGCCCCTGCCAAAGGTGTTCAAGGCTAGGTTGGATGAGGCCTTGAGCAACCTGGTCTAATGGGAGGTGTCTCTGCCCATGTCAGGAGGGCTGGAACAGCGTGACCTTTAAGGTCCCTTCCAACCCAAACCATTCTATGAAACATCATCAACTTCTCAGAAATGAGCTGCAGCTAGCCATGTGCCAAGGCAGCTAAGCTTGGCTCTGTACTGTCTCTCAGGGCAGCAGAAAGAATTGCATCATGAAGTGCAGATTGATTTCCTTACTTAGTTTGATGGACAGAGACATGAACTGGAGTTCTCTATTTTTATCATAGTCTCTGATGAGAGTGGGACCCACTCTGCATTTACAGCTCAGTTAAGTCCTGCATATATTACACAAGGGCAGAGAAAGGGTCCCAGACGAACACCTGCTTCTTGCAGAGAACTCAACATTTTGATGAGAAGGGTCAAGAGGATTGAGCCAGACTCTTCTCAGTTGCATTTAGTGACAGAACAAGAAATGATGAACAGAAACTAGAACACAGAAGGTTCCACATAAGGGAAACAAAATTTTTCACTTTGAGTGTGGCAGAGCAGTGTAACAAGTTGCTGAGAGGTTGTGGAGTCTCTTCTGGTGGCACTGGAAACCCACTTGGATGTGTTCCTGTGGGAGTTACTCAAGGTCACCATAGTCTAGCAGGGGGTTTGAACTAGATGATCTTCAGTGGTCCCTTCCAACCCCTACCATTCTGTGGTTCTGAGATAGGTGTCAGCACTTCATTATAGTAGAGGTCTGTCACAAGCTTCAGATGTGGACCTGAATACTCCAAGATACAGAAACACGTGGGCATCCTTTTGAGGCACTGAGGCTGTGCTCTAAAGAGCTGTCATTCAAACATCTGATGTGTTTGATAGTTACTAACTGTTGCTACCAGGCTAACTAAACCAGCAGCATTCTTCTTGCCAGTTAGAGACATGAAATAAGAAAGCCAAACATCCAAATTGTCAGGCAAATCTCACATGTATGTCAGGACTTCTCACATATATTCTCACTCAACAGACCATAAAAGAGAAAATTGGTCCTCTAAAAGTGATTAGCAGAGAATTTGCAACAGGACAAAGAAGGCAGATTTGTTAGTTACTTGGCCCCAAACTTTGTAGAGGACAAAGAAGATGAAGCTTTGTTTTCCAGTCACAGGTCATCCTCCAGAGGACTGGAAAACATGAAACCTCCAACAGCATTTGAATGAAATGAAGTGACAAAAATATACTGTGCCAAACAAATTACAGCCTGGTTAGCATCGTTAAGGAAGAGGAAGGGATAGGTGAAGAAATGTTATGAAGTATATATTATGGCAACCTTCATGTGAATAATTTGATTCTAAATACCCAAGGAGGGCCTGTAAGAGCCCTGGTTAAACTAACTGACTTTCATTCTGAAGAGATAATAGTGCTGCAGCTGGAGCAAAGGAACTGCGGTGTTTCATACACTTACATTCTCCAAGAGTAATAAGGTTCCAAGCTGAAGATAATTGAATAAGGCAGAGAGTTATGGCACCCAGGTTAAAATAATAGCTTCAGGAGAGAAAATTAGCTCAAAAATAGGAAACAGTGAAGAGGTAATAAGAGGTGTGAAAGAAAGGAGTTTACTAGTGAGGTACCTCAGAGGTCAGGTAGCTTTTAACTAATACATGCAAACAATTTAGATAAGAGGCAATTTCACCTCTTCTGCGCCTGCTGCAGTTGGTTTATCCACAGGGACTGAACAAGAGCAGAATATACAATGGAGACCCAGGAGGTAGAGAGAAGAGGTGAAGGTTGGTCTTAGTTTGTTGACAAATTAAAAATAGTAAATGCCACATCACCTTGATTATACAAAGCTGTACAAGGACTCCATGTGGCCGCAGGCAACCAGGAGTGCAGATAACAGGAGAGCTGAGACAGCCTGCTTGGGAGCCTTCAGCAGGCAGCAGCAAGTAAAGTCCTGCGATTGTGGATTCAAGGTAAGTTCTACTATGGCTGTGCTACAGGAAAAGAACTCTCAGTTTTCTCTTCAGTCAGCAGACATAAGCAGCCAAAACTTCAGGTCAAAGTCACAGTCCCCAACATCTGTGCTGAGGTTGAAGGAAAGGAGAAGACAATGAGCTGCAGATGGAGTCTTTGTGAGTTCATGCTCTTATACGGGTGTTTATGCATATGCTGTCTGCAACTGCTTCAAAGGATGTTGTAGTGAGTGTTGGTCTCTTCTCTCAAGTAACTCGTGATGAGAGAAAATGGGCTGAAGTTACACTAGGGCATGTTTAGGTTGGATATTAGGGAAAAATAAGAGTGGTCCTGCATTGGAACAGGCTGCCCAGGGAGGTGATGGAGTCACCATCCCTGGAGGTGTTCAAACACTGTGTAGACATGACACTTTGGGAGATGGTTCAAATGCGGTGGTGGTGTTGGATTGATGGTTGCACTTGATGATCAGAGAGGTCTTTTCTAACTGAAATGATTCTACTATTCTAAGGCTGGGTTATGTAGCTTTATAATACCTGTCTCCAGGAGAGTCCTGATGGTTATGCTCAGAAAAAAAAGCTTCTCCTACTTCCCCTGTACAAGCTGATTCAGGCACAGCAGCCTTGGTAAAACACGTGCAAAAAGCCCAGTAACCTACTGAGTGAACAAAAGCCACTCCAAATTTTCTCTGTAGGCAAAATAATGGGAAGTGAGAAGTATGAGAAGGGAAGAGATGCTGATGCTCTGCTTCAAGGTTTATACTGGAAGCTTCAGGTGTGCCAGGAGCTCCACATTGGCTTTCCTGAGGCTAAGTTCTAGCAGGAATAATTAGCTCTTACATTTTGTTGACCCACTGGCCAACAGTGCCACCTACATTAAGACTTCAGGGGCAGTGTGCATTCTCCAAAGACAGAGGATCAGAGATTAATTCAACCTTCTTATTAGGTGTGAAGGTAAAGTAGCTTTGAAGCAACATCAGTTTATATGGAGAGGAGATGAAGCCAGTTAGCTGTAAGTGGTGTTGAGGGATGGACTGAGGAACATCCAGCACAGAAAACTGCTGGATGCTGGATTCCTTCCCTTCTACATTAACTTGCTAATTTAAAGAAAAAGCCTGAGAATTTCTGCAGGCAAGGCACAGAAATTCCTGAACTTCACTGAAGCCCTTCTCCAGAGTCCTGGAAGGGAAGAACAAGTAATTCAGTGTCTCAGTAATGTGGATTTGACACATGTACAAGGACAAGGATTCTGACCTTCCTCAGAAATAAGGGGAAACACTTGAGCATGTCTATAAAGCTGACCAAGCTGAGCAAGCAGGTATTTTACAGCTGGAATTTGCACAAGGTAGTTACAGAAGAGAGAGATGATACACAATGATTTATTAGAGAAGCATTCATGCCTTCAGTTTTCTCCTTCACCAAAGCAGCTGTCTAAAAACCAACCAGTCTGCTAACTAGTATTAGGTCTGAAGAGTCTTTGCCCTTCCAACTCAGCCTACACATTGAAGTACTTATTCAACAGACACCTACTAGCTGTAGTGGAAGGCTGATCTGATTCCATCTCTCAGATTTAGCATAAGTGGAACACTTTTCAGCAGAATATGGTCCTTTGTATGAAGTAGTTAAAAACACCCCACAAAACAAAACAAAACAGGATTTGATTCAGTGTCATACTTCAGTAGATGAACATAATTGGCTTGCTAATAGTGTTTTCTATCAAAAGAAAATAATAAGCAAGTTCTATTTCCCAGTGTGACAGAGGAGATTTTATTATCTTTTACTTAGCTGTGCTGGAAGGCCACTAAGTACTTTGTTTTGAGGAGAATCATAAAAATTTAGTCCTTTTGCACAGTCTGTTTAAGACAACAAGTGGTGATCTGCCTCCTACACCCTGGAAATTTCTTCACTTCAAGCCAGTGACTCTTCTGATGACTTTGACAAGGAGTCCCTCAGTTCAATAACAGCAAGCAACACTTGCTATTTTAGAGCATTATGGATTCAAACTAATGTTCAGACTAATTAAAAACATTGCTTTATCCTCAGAACCTGTTCTAATCAATTGTCAGAAGAGAAGGTAGAAACAATTACTATGCTTAGGCAAATTTTGAAAGGAGTTATATGTCAAAGTGAAAGAAACAGCAGCAGTTTCACAGCACTGTGGGATTAAGGCAGATAAATAAAAATATCTTAACATGACTAATTCTACCCCAGCTTCTTACATTAGGAATAGCTTAGTTGAGAGAAAATGCCTTCTACTAATTGGACAGTAATTGCAGGTATGGATTAGAATACGTTTCCCTCAAGTCAGGTTTAATTGATTTCCTCTACCAGAAGCAAGTATATTCAAATACTTTTTCTATAGGTTTGTGAACAGTTCCAAATGAGGAAGAGTGATGGTAAATCATTGGCACTGCTGTCTTCTGCTATTATTAATGTATACATGTATGAGTCAAAGGCACCCAGGTGTGTGATATGCTCATGGTGCAATCTTGGGGCAAGTTGGAACTGTAGAGGTTTGTGATGGAAATAAAGATATGTACAAAAGAGTATGAACAGCAGTGCATGTGCATTTAGATAGCACAAGAAACAACGTGACAAGGGTTAAAAGAATAGCCTGTCTTGGTAAAGAGAACACCACTCCCAAGACACTGCCCTCAGGAGTGAGGCTGAGGAATGTTAGTTAAGATGAAGACCAGAATATCTGTGCTCTGATAAGACCTCAGCAGAAGATCCCACATCATACTTGCAGGACAGCAACAAACCTGCAGCATCTCGTATGTTATTCCTTTTCTTGCTAGACCTCAGGAACAGGTATATTCCTACCAGAAAAGGGACAGATCAGGCTGGCTTACTCAGTCATAGAATCATAAAATGATAAGGCTGGAAGTGACCTCAAAGATCATCTAGTTCCAACCCCCTGCCACAGGCAGGGACACCTCCCACTAGTACAGGTCACTCAAGGCCTCGTCCAACCTGGCCTTGAACCCCTCCACGGAGGGAGCAGCCACAACCTCCCTGGGCAACCTGTGCCAGTGTCTCACCACCCTCACTGCAAACAACTTCCTCCTAACATCCAGTCTAAATCTCCCCTCTGCCAGTTTAAACCCATTGCCCCTTGTCCTGTCATTGCAAGACCTTGTCAATAGTCCCTCCCCAGCCTTCCTGTAGGCCCCCTTCAGATACTGGAAGGCTACTCTAAGGTCTCCTGGAAGCCTTCTCTTCTGCAGGCTGCAGAGCCCCAACTCTCTCAGCCTGTCCTCACAGCAGAGCATAGCATAGTAGCCCTCTGATCATCTTCATGGCCCTCCTCTGAATCCACTCCAACAGCTCAATGTCACAGTATCACAGTATAGCAAGGTTGGAAGAGACCTCAAAGATCATCAAGTCCAACCCACTACCACAGACCTCAAGACTAGACCATGTTCTCCCTATGTAGGGGGCTCCAGAACTGTACACAGTACTCCAGTCTTGCCCTGCTACTCCAATACACTTCAATGTCCAAGATTAACAAAAGCCCAAGCAAGCAAGATACTTCATCAAAGGACCATGTATAACAACTGCTGCTTCCTAAAACTAAGCAAGCTTCCTTCAAAAGATCAGGTTTATATCAGTCAAGAACCATAGCAGCAAATTGAAACTTGACAGTCAGCATCCCTTGTGCTCTCTGTAACACAAACCAACCTTGCTATAACATCCACAAAGTATTTTGGTGATTTTGTATGTCATGCATGGCAACGTGAATCAATGAAGTTCATGAGAAAAATGAGTCTGTAAAATCAGTTCCCTCACAGATCTTCTAAGTGTGGATTAGAACTTGTCTCTGAGGCTGTTCTGAAGAGAATTCTTCATCGAACATGGTTAGACCTGGGAACAGGCTTCCCCTTCTCTGAAAATATTTAGGAGATATCTTGATGGGGTTTACATAATTTAGAACCCTGCTTTTAAGAGAAGGTTGGAGTCTATAGATGTCCTCCAGCCCAGACTTTATATATTTTAATGATTCTTCTTTCATGTGATCTCATTTTGGATCTTATTGCACAAGTTTCCAAGCGTGTTTAGATTGTTTTAGCCAAATGGTATGCACCTCACTAAAAAAAACAAAAAAACAAACCAACCAACCAATAACACCACCACTAAACAAACCAACCAACCAACCAACACAAAAACACAAACCAGTCCGGAATCAGAAGAATAAAATATGTGTGGGTTTCGGAATGCAAGTTCTTGTACAGTATTGCATCCTGTTGAAGATGAATTTTTTTTTTCCTGGAGAATGGATGGGTTTATGGAAGAGCAAGGAATCTGTTAGTTTGAGACCTCTGAGACAGATTTGTATGGGAATATGCTGATTCCATCTCTCAGATTTGGCATAAGCCAGTGGGCTCACAGATCTGGCCACACAAAAAGCCCTAGATTTTCCCCAGAAGAGTCCTGTATACTTCAGTATGTCTTTTCAGACCACAGGAAGATGAAGATAAAACAGTCAGGAGATGCCTGATAGTAAAACATTCACGTGAGGGTGACCACCTGTCAGTGGTGTCATAGAAGTTGTTAAAGGTACTGCAAGCCTAGAACTCCCCTCTCTGCTAAGTGGAAGTAATCAGAGAAACTAATGCAGTCATCAATGTAAAACCATGATTATTCAGATAAAGAAAAAACCCCAAACATTCCCTGGGTTTCCTGCTATTCTCAGAAACAAGCTTGTTTCTATTTATTTTCCCTTCAGCATCCTTTCCTATTGCTGTCTAAAAAATGTAACCAAAGGAAGGACTCCTAGGGTTAGGAAGTCTAGCTACAAAGCCTACAAATGCCAATTTTCACATGAATCATATTCAAAAATCACTTCAGAAAAGACCACACACTTCTCAAATGCAATAACTCTCACCCCATGCTATGTTCTGTAAACAGCTTGAATGGCATTACACATAATTATGCCTGTCAGGAATTTCTACACGAGCCCACTCTACAAGAGCCTTTCAGACAGAAGGTGCAGTAGCTTCCCTTCAATGAGAATCGGCCAAAGCTCCTAAAGATTTGGCTTCTAATTACATAGCAACAGAGGCACAAATCTCATTTACCCCAGTTCACCCCAGCAAGGGGGCTAGAACTAGGTCTAGCAGATATGAAAAGATTAAGCACTATGTCATGTCCATCACCACCCAAGTAAGCTGCTGTCATGTGTTGATGGATGACTGTTCAAGAGTCCTTACAACACAAGGCTGTTTGTACCAAGAGCCTCTCAATATGTCCCAGACCTAGCTGTGCTGATCCATGATTTTCAACACAGGAAGGACATGGACCTGATGGAAAGGGTCCAGAGGAGGGCCACAAAAATGATCCGAGGGCTAGAGCGCCTCTCCTGTTGGGATAGGCTGAAAGAGTTGAGGCTCAGCCTGGAGAAGAGAAGAGTCTGGGGAGACCTCATAGCAAACTTCAAGTACACAAAATGACTACAGGAATCCTGGGAAGGGACAGTTTATAAGGGCTTGTAGCACTAAGGACAAGGGGCATTGGTTTGAAACTAGAGCAGGGTAGATTTAGACTGGACATTAGGAAGAAGTTCTTTACTCTGAGGGTGATGGAACATTGGAACAGGTTGCCCAGGGAAGTGGTAGAGGCCCCCACCCCAAGAGACATTCAAGATCAGGCTTGATGGGGCACTGAGCTACCTGATCTAGTTGGGGATGTCCCTGCTTACTGCAGGGTGCTTGGACTACATGACCTTTAAAGGTCCCTTCCAATCCAGTGCATTCTGTGATTCTATGTTGCAGTTAAATAAGTTCTAAGAGAGGACCATGAGGATGGAGAGCATGTTATGATCTCTCTGTGAAGTTCCCTCTGCTCTGCAACTGACAGAGCCTCATACAACCTGTAGGCCCTTAGTTCCAATCAAGGGGGTGCTGGGTATAGGCAGTGATATGTGGGGCATCATGCACAGTGCAGGTAGCAGCAGGTCCCTGATGACTGCTGTGCACACATGGGTCACGCTGCTATAACAGCTATTGAAACCACGCAGCACAGCTCTGTTACAGTGCACTAAGGTTGCTATTTGCATCTACTTCCAGGAGAAGCCTGCCCACAAATGCAGGCATTTTTGTCTCCTGCTCCTTTGAACATTAAAGATTAGTTTGCACAGGAACATAAAAAGAGGCATCAGCAAGTTCAGATGAGGTGTGCTCAAAGCTGTGAATAAATCTGTCAACATAGTACCATGCTGCACTCTGTAGAGATACCTGCACTAACTCTGAGGGAATGTTCTGTTATTGCAGCCCTGCTCTTAAGGAGAAATACTTCCAACTTGCAGTGCTGTCCAATACATAACTAGAAAGCACTTTCAAACTATCCCAGGATTGTCTTCAATCATTCTCAGCTCACTCTTGTAGGGCAGAAGACTAATCTTGTTACTCTGTAGAATCTGGGTTTTAAAATAAGATGCTCCAATGGAATAAGAAATCGAAGGAGGTCAAAACTGCAATACCTCAACATGACTAAAGCATATTGCAAGCACTTCAAAGGAAAAAAAAGAAAAAAGCAAACTACACCAGCTATAACTGATCCAAACAGTATTGGAATCTGCTTTTTTTATTTCTATATGGAGGCCAAAAAAAGAAAGAATTTTACACATACAAAAATATACTTTCTAAAACACCAGAATTTGACCCTTCTACTTTGAGCTGACCTTAAACTTGTCTGTATTTTTTCCTGAGCAAGAAAAACCACCCTGAACATGGAATAATTAAGTGTAAGCCTTTCTGCTACTCTCAATTCAAACCCAAATCTGCATAAGGGACATACATGTACGTAAGTGAATAAAGTCAGTTTTAGTTAAATCTTACTGTATAAATCTGCTTTATTACAGTTTGCTTTTTTTTCCCCCTCAGAAACAGCACCAGCAAAGTTTTCAATACAAAAGACAAAGTGATCAAGCAAGGTCTTCTAGAGCTGGGGAGCTGCCATAGCATGCTTTATATTTAATTGTTTCTCCAATAACTGTTCTTACGTACTAATTGCCAATCTCTGTCTATTTTATGTGGTTCGTGTTATCATACAGCAGTATAATGGTTGGCTTCCTCTATTTCCATTACAAATTTATAAATGCAACACATAAGGAGAAAAGGTTCCAAAAGCCCTCCCTTTCACTGTTTAAGCATAGAATTGTTTCAGTTGGAAAAGATCTCCTAGATTGAGTCTAACCATCAACCCAACACCATTAAACCATGCCCCAAAATGCCATCTCCACACATTTCTTGAACACCTCCAGGGACAATGACTGCACCACCTCCATGGGCAGCCTGTTCCACTGCCTGACCACCCTTTCATTAAAGACATTTTTCCTAGTGTCCAATCTTAACTATCCCTGGCACAATTTCAGGCCATTTCTTCCTGTTCTATCACTTCAGAGTAGGGAGAAGAGATAGAGCTCCTTCCCAGGAGTTATAGAGAACAAGGAGGTCTAACAAGGTGAGTCTGGGCTTAAATTGAGCTGGTTGCACATTGAAGTTACTCAGGCTGTCTTTGGATACCACAAACAGCAGCTCTGGATTCTGAAAATTGTTTCCAAAGGCTTTCAAGAGCTATATATTGACCGTACAATGCACAAGACAGTGTTTTCTTAGTGGTAAGCTCCACCATCCGTCTTTTAACTGTTTATGCACAAGACAGCATTAAATACCTGACCAATTTCACAATCCTTTATTCTTTCTCTGCCAAGCCATTGCTCAGATTTGAGCAGAGAATGTTTCTTATTGCATAGCAACTCAGACTAATGCCTTTGCACATGAAAGTGCAGCAGCTGGGAAAAGTTATCATTTACTATCACAAAATCACAGAATGATAGGGGTTGGAAGAGACCTCTGAAGATCATCAAGCCCAACCCCCATGCCAAGGCAAGGTCACCTAGAGCAGGTTACAAAGGATGGCATTCAGGCATGTTTTGAATGACTCCAGTGATGGAGACTCCATCACCTCTCTGGGCAGCCTGTGCCAGTGCCCTACCACTCTCAATGTAAAAAAGTTCCTTGTTTTTAGATGAGCTTCCTATGTTCAGGTTTGTGCCTGTTACCTCTCGAACTGTCTGTGGGCACCACTGAAAAAAAAGGCTGGTTCCATCCTACCTTTTATTTCTGGTTCATCTTGCTCCACACCAGAAAGGGGCATAATTATGTGCTTGTTGGTTTGTTTTCTCCTTCTTTTCACCCTCCTTTAACAAACTGAAAGAATCCGCTAAGAGCCTTAATCAGTGGAAAAAGTAATGCTTAAGTCTCAGCATGAAGCCTTCCATAACCCAAAACTTTTGCTTTGTATAAAGACCTTCTGTACAAGCATCAAAGAGACCAATGCATGGAAATTCAAGACCATTGTCAGATCTTGAAGCCAGCTCTGATGGCAACCAGCCATGTAATTATAAAGAATTCAGGGATTCTGATCATCTCTTCAAAGTGTGCTGTGCCCACATGGATAGATTCATGGGTTTGCTGCATAGCCTCACGTGCAGGTAAGAATTACTCCAGATGACCTAGCAGAGGGGTTGGTCTAGATGATCTTCAGCAGCCCCCTTCAACCCCCACTGTTTAGTGTGATTCTGTTACCTTTTGTGAAGTATGTTGTTTTACAGGCTGCAAATTTATCATCATTCTGAATTGTTTTCTTAAAGGTAAAGCAAGTGTTATTCTGGGTCCTTTAACTGACATTGAAGTCAGTTCTCTCCTTCCCCAAACTCCCATCTCATGTCTGACATCTTTTACCCAGTGTACATCCACAGCTCTCGTTTCCCACATTCCAGGGCCTCCTATCTTATACTTTCCTTCTTAGCATTTTCTTTCTCTCTAGACAGGCCCAAACTTGGCCTATTCTTAGAGAATAAACTCACTTTGGACCAGCAGTGTTCAGCACAGTCTTTCAAATATATAGCACGTGACAAGAGCCATCTGTGTCCCATATCAGCAGAGGAGAGGAAGACACTGCAGAAAAGCTTAGGTCAGTCTGAAGCCCAGAAAAAAGTGTGTCCCTTTATCTAAGGACAGCTGAACAGTACAGGCAATGAAGTACTTATAGTCCTAAAAAGGATTTAAACTTACTGTCAAAGCAGCTAAGAGGTCTCAAATGGTCCTAATCTTCTCCCTTGCTTCAAAGCCTGGCTTTGGTCAATCAACCATACAGCAGGAGCAGAAACACCACTTCACCGGGCAACAGCGAACTGTTGGCTGATTGCTGTACACAGTGCTGATGTACATGATTTCACCATCAAGACCAAAGGTAATTTGCTTTAGGTGAATGGGAGGATCATCAGACTCTGGTAGCTGCAATGATGCAAAATTAATAATTCATATTAATTTTGATATCCAGGCAGAGATTGTTAATAATTATTAAAATTGTTTTGTTTTTCTGGTGAGACTTAATAACTTATTTGCGAGGTTCAAAATGCACGGCTTGGAAACTTATACATACAGGGAACAGGCAAAACTAGAACCACATTAAGAAATAACTAGCAACTGCAAACATTTAAACTGGAAAGAGGCTCTTAGTTTCAATTATACCTCTTGCCCACCAAGCAACTTGAGAGGCTCCTTTAAGCTACTAAGGCAGAAAGGCACAAGAGAGAATTTGTTAGTTACAGAATTTGGCGCCCT